>CM073778.1:65120018-65652518 GCA_037158775.1 Hetaerina titia | reverse complement strand
GCGTGCTGCAATCACAGCACGCAAGCACGAGGGTCAAGGATTAAAAAAAAATATCATCCGCGGAAATCTCGTCCGAATCTCTTGTGTGTCCAGAAAAATAATCTCTGGCACATTACCCCCAAACAAGCTGTCTGTTGCTACGTAATTGATATAATCTATTGCTTTGCTTTACCGCTTGGCAAGAAAAGCGTTCATCCTGATCTCATCAAAACGTTGGGGGCAAAGGAGACTGCCATGACATTTATAAGGCGAAGATGGGAGGATAGTGCGGACGGCCCGGCCAGCATGAGACATGGGGAGGGTAGTCGCAATCTGAGAAGCGGACTTCAACGGGACGAGAGCTCCCATGTCAAGCGCGATTCAATTAAAAGTATCTCGGCGCCTGCCTCTGAGTTATCAATTATCCCCAGTGGAGATAACTCTGAGAGGACATGAATGTGGCTAAATTACTCGAGAGATGGTGCAAATAATAGTTAAAAGTCATTTGGTTATTGATGGGAGAAGTTACATACGAGGTACGAGAGTACCCATTTACATATCACCTTCCTAAAACTACTTTTTCAAAACGAAATAACTTTTTCTATTCAATCGATGTGTTTTCTCTTAGGAAAACCTCAAGTTACATTGCCACAATATAAAACCGTGGTTATATATAAAATCGCTCTTCGTGGAATACCCACTATCAGACCATATTTTTGGTTTCCATTCGGGAATACCATTGAATTCTCTTCGACAACTACTAATGTAGTATTCTATGGTTTCAAAAATATTATCAGTTGAGAAATGCATGTTATTTTATGTAATACAGAGATTTGTGTACAGTGCAACACTTAAAAAATTTTTCTAATACATTAAACAAATAGAAATCACTTGGAATAATCCTCCTGCTTGGTTGACGAAAACCGTGCTGAGTATGAAGTTCCTTCCCAATTCGAGTATTCATGTCCTCTACTCGGGGACAGCAGCGGCGACTAGCTGTTTATATGAAACGGCTGCTCCTGGCCTCTGAAGTAGCGGCGAGTCGAGTCACTTCGTGTGACATGCCTTCAGGAAGAGGGGAAGTGTGCTTGGCCAGTGTGCACAGTTTAGGTGAGGTTGGGAAGTAGGTGGGTTGGTGGTGCTTTATCATCGCGATCAAAGATCTGCTCGCGTCTGAGTACGTGACTGGCTATGGAAGGGGCATATGCATATTATAAGACCATACTCGTAGTGTTTCTGTCACTGCGGCCCTGAATTAAAGAATCTTCAATATGGATTTACCTCCTATCCCGAACTCTACTCCCACACATATATAAATAAATAGCTCCCATTTTCATTTCAAGCAGCTGCAAATAGTCATGGTCGCTACTCGGGGGCAGTAGTGGCAAATAATCAGTCAATTCTTGCCTAGTCCTCGCCTAGCCCCGCTAATCCGTTTTCGAGATTAATTATATAAATTTACAGGTATACTCATAATAATACTTTAAATAAAATTATCGGATTTTACATATTCGTGGGATCGCTTTTAAAATTTTGGAATCACACAACGATATCATATTTTTTAAAAGTTTAATTAATGTAATTAATAATTAAATTCCATTAATCCAGGGGATAGGAGAATAATAATATCTGGTTCTTAATACACCTCAAAATATGAAACCTAAAATCACGAACAACATAAAAATTTGTTTGTTGTGAATTGGTGGAAGGAAATTTAATCGAAAGAAATAAAATGACCTGGAACCATCGTTATAAGCTAGAAAAGACAAAGGTTTATCATCAGTTCAGAGTGTTTCCATGTTAAAAAAAATGGAACAATCCGGTTATGAACCCGGGCTATTAAAGTTTCTCGGTTTTATAAACTTCTTAGTGTTTACTAAACTAAATTCACAACTACTAATCAATGCCTTCGGAAGGTTGATTTGCACCCAGAGACTATGACTTGTTTCCAAAGCTGAAAGAACATTTGGGCGGAAGGCATTTCAGCAACGACGACGAGATGGAAGATGAGGACAGAAATTTCTCTCCTACTTCGTTCGTCGGAGAAGTAGTCGACTACGTCACTAGACGGAGAGGGTCTCTTATGCGATTGCCCTTTTAGTAACACGAGAATGCGCTTCAGAGTGCCGTATCAAGGATATAGAGCAGCGAGGTCGGGCTTATCTGAAAGTAAAGGTAATGGAGGATGAGGAGTAGAGGGATTAATATTTTGGTGGGTTGGAGCCAGATGATTCCGCAATGAGATAATAATTTACGGAGTGGCTGGTGACGAATACGCAGATTTTTGAGAGGATGGAAGTCAGCAGTTGGTGCGAGAAATCTGATGGGAAAAGTAAAGGGATAACATCCAAGTGAAAAATGTGAGGTTATATCGGTGGGCATTCAGGAAATATGAGTACTGTGTGAGTGGAAGACAAGCGAATACGTTAGAGTATTTATGGTAATATTCCTAATTGTGTATACTATATATAGTACAAGCGCATGGGAATTCTTATCCACCTGTGAATAAGAATTCAACGTGAGCATTAAAAGATTGATTGATTTTTTGCACAAGAGTGGATCAGGCCGTATATGGGAAACTTTGACTTTCAAGCAGTTGGTGCAAACAGAATAATTAAGGTACATCTTGCAGAATACGTAGCCGTGTTATTTTTCCTTTATTTTAATAGTCTTGGCGCATGCTCTTTTCTTTCCAAGGGCTGTTTTGAGAACTATTTTTTATCAACCAAGCCGAAATGTTTCGGTTTTCTTTGAAATGCTTGTTAATATATTCCTAAATCTGTCTTTGACTAGGTTTGTAATTTTTCCGTGACTAGCAGTTTGATGGTCGCTTAACAGTTACGTAGTGATGTCTTAATCGCCCTTTATTGCCGCGGCTGCGTCCCCAGGACTTTATTCGGAGTCGCTTGGGGATCGACTGTCATCTGTTGGTTTCCCAAGGCAGCGCTCGTGCCGGACGCATTATGTAGTCCGAATGGGAAAGTTTCTTTTCCTGTACCTCACATACGAGGAAACTAATACCGCCATTTGAATTTCAATCGCTGCCGTTTATGCGAAAGCTATTTATCATCGTGGCCTGTTTAGCGTACTAAATAGATTTCTCATATGTCCACCTTAAAGTCATGGTCGAAGAGACAAACATATTCCGGCTGCCTCTATTATATTCTATATTTATGAAACACCAGGAAGGAACTGATTTCTTTAATTGCAATTTTTTCATTAAAGGGATTTTGACGCGGCAATAATTTCAAAAAAATTTAGTTCAACTTTGAGTACTTTTGAAAATATTTATGCACATGCTTAGGGCTTAGTGAATTGATATGATTGACAACTCCCCTGACACATGATGCATTAGAAAAGCAATTGCCAAATGTTAAGTGGCTCTGTTTATCGCCTTGAATGTTGCCGGGAGATAGAGGTAAAAAATTAACAATAGCTAAAAGTAACCTATCGTCATAAACTCGATGACAAAGGGGAATATTTCTCAGAAAAATCACTACTGAGATACTGCGTTGCGCATAATCCATGCATCGTTTTCCATCTCAGAATATTTCTCCAACCAATTGGAACATTGATAAAAGGGAAAAGGTCGTGAAAATTAATGTCTAAAAATATTTATTTTGGATACAAAAGAGTAATGTTGCAAGATTTCATATCCCTTCTGTCATTTGTCTGCCGAATTACAAAATTAAGCCATAATTTGTTTTTCAATATGCTCAATACGGGGCTGTAATGATAATCAAATCCTTAACGATGATGTAAAATTAACCTGGCAATCCAAAGAGCACACTGAAAATATTTTCGTTTGCAAAATTAGTGATAATGGATGTCCTAATATTTTTGCATTTATTTAGTTGCCACTAATCTTATGGGCATATTTCTGATACTTGCTATGTGGTTTTTGGCGTCGTTTGATATCTTTAGGCTTACAATTACAATGAACACTACTTAAGAGGGCTTACGAAAAAATCTATAAATGTATATGAACTCCACCCACCTCATTAGCTCTCATACTGTCAATCACAAATTTATCAGACCAGTATCGAGTATGTATTTTTGACCTACTCGTAGATATTTGTTAGTCAGCAGGATTTTTGACGAATTTAACCGTTACTATTTAAGAATGGAAATCTTGATAGTCATGAATAAAATTTATTTAAGTAGACAGTTAAAGAAGAGAGACTTTATAAACTTAGTGGTGGGGATTATTATTTTTTTTATTAAATAATTACCGGTTAAGGAAGATTTTGGATGGACGCAACTATCAAATAAATATTTTATAACTCCTAATAAAACACAATCCAGCAAATTACTCTACATCAGCCTCTCTTCATCTCTCTGTACTTCCAGCCACTCTTCATCTCGTCCAATATCCCTATCCTGTTCTTGCCCTTTCGTCATTTGCCTAACATTCGTTTCTCTATTACAGTCTTCAACATCCCACTGTCGATCAATACGGCCGTCATCCATTTTTCCAGCCTCTTTAGGATTTCCCCCAACGAACCCCTCTCCTCGCCCACCAAACCTAGTATTACCTCGTTTCTTTTCCTTTGGGCCCATTCCACCTTCTCCATTCTTCTCCACACCCACATTTCAAAAGCCTACAATCTACATCTATCCTCATGCTTCAATTACCACTCCAAATCTAAGTTTTAACGAGTATTTTTTCTTAACATCCGTACTCAACGTCCCTGGCATCAACTCCCGCCTCCTTGTGAAAGCCTCTTTGCCTACTGCAATTCTTCTCCTTACTACTTTGACCGTGTTGGTCCAAAACACTTCCGAGGTACGCTAACTGTTGTACCAGTTCTAGTTTTTGCCCTCCTATTTTAATGTTTAGCTTAGCCTTTTTCTTTCTATCGCCCTGAATTTCCAATTCACTCAGCAGCGCTTGCAACCCCTTGGCTGTCTGACAAACTAAAGCTGGTCATCAGCAAATTTAACTGATTTTACGAATTCCCCTCTCACTTTCATTCCTATCTCCAGTTCTTTGCACGCCTCTATAATTATTTGCTCCAAATATACGTTGAACAGTACCGGTGACAATGGACGACACTGCTTTACACCTCTTCCTAACACTGCCCATCCAGACTCTCCGATCCCCACTCGCCCCTGAGAAGTCTGATACATATACAGGTTCCGGGTTAGCTTCCTGTCCCTCCAATCTATTCGTATTTTCTGAAATATACTCATTAGTTGTTCTCAATTTATTCTATCAAACGCCCTTTTCTAAATCTACAAAACAGGCAAAAATGTCCTGATTCTATTCTAATTCCTTTCGATTAGTGATTTTAATCATGTAATGGCATCACGCGTGTCTCTCCCCTGCCTAAACCTAAACTAATCATCCCCGAAGTCTCTCCATCCTTTGTTAATGACCCTGAGAACACTTAAGCTTCGGGGTAAATCAAACTTATTGTTCTTTAGATCTCACATGATGTAGTCTTTATCTCTTTCGGAATAGGAACAATCACTGACCCCAAAAAATCCTCCGGCCAGATTCCTTTTTCATAGATACTGCGAATCAGTCCATATAGTCTCTTCTCACCACATTTTCCTAAACCTTTGAATAGTTCCACAGGAATTTCGTCTGCCCCCAAAGTCTATTTTATATCACCTCCCTTAATGTCCTTTCTATGTCATCGTCGAGTATGCCTGGATATAAGCTATCTTCTACGGTATATTCCCTTTCTATGTCTAATTTTGTTAGCCTAAGTTCTTTACAATACAGTTCTTCCATCTCTCTTGGATATTTTCTGCTTGAACTATTATCTTACTCGACTTATCTTTAAGTGTTAGCACAGATAGTCCCACCTTATTTCTCGAGAGTGCCTTAAGCTTCTTGTATATCGCACCAATTTCACCCTTCTTCTGTAAACTTTCCCTATCCACGCACTGAGTCTTTCACCATTCTTCTTTTGCTTTATTTGTTGCTCGTTTGAATTTGTAATTGAACTCTTTGTACTTAATTTTGCCAACTCTGTGTTTACATTCTTCTATTTTCTTCTCTCATCCATCACTTTAATCATGTATCCGTGACCTATGGTTTCCTTATCCTTTTCCCGTTAATGGTATATTTTCTTTTGCGGTTTTCGATATCACTTTCTTGATACATTCCCGTATTCTTCGATAGACACAGATCTCTACCGTCATCCATGATTTTCTTTACAACCTGCTGATATTCCTTCCGTGTCAATCCATTTAACGCTTCTTAATTCCACTTTTTAACCGGCCGCCCCTGCCTTATCTTTTTGAAACGATCTCTACACCGTATAACAACCAAATTGTCGTCAGAGTCCGCATCTTTTCCCGGGAAGCTTTGCGAATTGA
The DNA here is from genome assembly GCA_037158775.1 of Hetaerina titia. NCBI lineage: Eukaryota > Metazoa > Arthropoda > Insecta > Odonata > Calopterygidae > Hetaerina > Hetaerina titia. The sequence goes on along the minus strand of CM073778.1, from coordinate 65,646,209 downwards.
TCACAGTTTTCCTAAACCTGTGTCTAACCAGAATATAATCTTACTGATACCTTTCTGGGTCACCTGGCATTTGCCATGTATAGCTAAGCCTTTTGTTTTGTCTGAACCAAGTTGGTGATGACTAACCCCTTTCTACTACAAAACTCGATTGCTTTATCTCTGCGGACATTCTTATGTATCATAATGTTTCTCTGCAGGAACACATTCGATTACGTCCTCTAACTGATCGTATATCTATCAGATAGAGTTTTTGAGCATTGTATTTGCGGTCTAGGAGAAGTAATTTTGGCAAATTAGACTATAATTTATTGGAGATTATAATATATTTAGGAAATAAAGGTGTAAAAATACACTTGGTGTAAATGATCGCTCGCATGTTACTGCTCTACAAGTATTTCCTAATCCAAGATGTGATCCACTGAATTGCTCGAGGCTTTGGAAAATTTTTGATTTAAAATAAAAGATATAAGATGGTGGAAATGTAACAGCAAAATACATAAAAATTTAAACTAATAGTTTTTTTAAATAGTGAACGTATATGGATGCAAAGTGAGGAGTACTATATGTTTCACTAGCATACAATTTTTAAGGCTGAGCAGCGGTCTGAAAAGGATCTTTCTATATTCAATTTCAGAGGTCTTATCCCCGAATAATTTACTTATCTTGCTGATTACTAAATAAATGGATCGGATGAGTAACCAGAAATTTTCCCCGGTGACGCTATTTTTCTCAATTACATCTCCTTAATTTAAAAGCATATCATCAACAAAAATGGGCCAATGGACTTTCTACCACTCCTCAACTGAAATCATAAATATCCCGCGTCATTTTTTGAAGTTGTATAAAAACCTTGGTAGGACGTAAAAATAAAAATATTCAATTCTCCTAATATATATATATTTTTTTACCCAAGAAGCAATATTATTATAATTATAATACTCGTTCTTATGAAAATTTAGTTGTAAATAATTTATGTTTCGTCAGTGTAGTTAGGCATGAACTACATGCAATAATTAGCAAGTGCAATCCTATTTTATATTGTGTTTGCAGATAGTAAGAGATAACTCTGTGAATTATTCTGTGCCCTATGATGTATTAGTATTTTATTTATGTATGTATAGGTTTTTCAAATTGTGGGGCACGCTTTTGCAGCTAATAAAACAAAAAAAATTTCTTGGTTACGAATAATCCCGGGGAAATGCATCCACTCTTATAAAACGCGTAATTTTTCCCATTTTCAGCGCATCTCAGCCCTCTCGTACAAGAGCCAAGTACGTGGACCCACGTTCCGAATATCCGGAAAAGAACTGCGAGACATGAATACCACTCGCTTCATTCCCATTGCGTCCGTGGATTCGAGCTCCCCTTATCCAGCGACCTCTCCTCCCTACACTAACTCCCACACGCCCCCCTCCCCCCGCTCCACCCCCACGAATCCGCTTTCCTCCCCCCCACGCCGTGCGCACCTCCGACCCCCCCCACTCGAAACTCCTACCTAAATCTACAACTGCTCCTTCCCATCAACCCCCCTCCCTCCCGCCTCCCTCCCAAGGCACTCGCTTGGTCAAACGCTCTCTTGTTTAATATTTCCGCCGATTTCCTTGGTCTGCACGCACGATTCCCTCCTTCCGAATTTACCGCCTTCCTTTGCTTTGTTCCTCCGGGCCTCTCCACCTTTATCGCCTGACCGAGACTCTTCGCCTTCTACTAACGTGCCCCGGAATGATTGTGGTGGCCAAATAAACTCCTCCACGCCGGAGTTGGGTGTGAGACCTTTCCTTTCGACGTCTCGGGGTACGGAAAGATTCTCACCGGGTTCTCAGATATCTAGTAACATTGGCTAATAGAATTGAATCTCGTTTGTCAAAATTAATAAAGCATGATTTCAGTTGTAAGTAATTTTATAAAAACGTGTTTTAGCGGTGTATTCCTGGATAATCATAAAATGGGGTAATTATCAGTAAATGCATGAATTTATTACTAAGATCATACAGTGGAAGATTAGTAGTTTCGAAACGTTGTTAACTATTGGTTGAACAATTTGCTAAATATTTGGATGGAACCGCAAATTTAGTTTCCCCATTTCTCCACTTACCATACTCGTAAAATTCGTACCAAACTCGTAAAAATGATTTGCAAACCCTTTCTCGTTTAATTTTATGGAATGCTTCTTGTTTTAAAGTTGTTTTTAAAATGTTAACGTAAAATGAACGTAGAAATTAATAATGAGGAAAGAAATAAGTTCTTTCAAGTAGGCAGATACGCGAGAATTTTGTACTCATGGTTGAAAATTGAAGAACCTTAAGAGTATTTCATTGTGCATTCACACAAAAGAACTTAGCTCGTTAAAAATAAATCATCCTCGGAAATAATTTGAATGACAATATTTATTTGATTTCGAAATAGGCAATAATGAATCACAAATGTTCATTCATTCGCTAATGTCCTTTCCCAACATTCTCCATAAATTTGACTTTTAAAGGCTTCAGTGCAGCACAGTTTTTATTCCAATGACTCAGTATTTGCTTTCTCCAGAATCTTGATGTATTTATTTATTTATTATACCCTTTTGATGAAATTTGTGAGTATAAAGTAATGCACGAGTTGAGAATCTGTGACAGTGAAAAATATTCATTATTTTTGACGTGCTCAAAATTGTGACGTGACGCGCGTGACCTTTGGCGAAGGTCATCTGAAGGACATAAGCGTGTTTACTCGTAAAATGATTTCAATGAGTCAAACTACTCGTATGTTCAGTCACTATTTCCTATTTCTGTGCTTCCCTTTTCTAGGTCTACCCCTGTGAGATATTTCTATCTTTTACACCTTTTTCTGGCTTACCCAGCATCAGTTTTGGCGTCTGCTTTCCCTCTGCGACTCTCTTTTCCACCCATTTTTTTCCCTCCCCCCCTCCACCCCCTTATCACTCCATCTCCCTCCCCTCAACAGGGGAAGGAGGAGAGGAGAGTGCCGGAGGAAAGGAGAGTGAAGTGTATGTGGCCTTTGGGCCATCAAATTCCTAAGTCGACATTCCATGTAAAATTCATGGAACGGGAGACAAGACCGCGAAAGCGTTTCCACCCCGTTCTTTTCCCCTTCCCGCCCCTCCGTAACCACCCCTTCACACTCTCCCGCTGTCTCTTACCCTTTATCCCTTCATTCTTTAAAATTCTCTCTCTCTCTCTGTCTACGTTTTCTCTTTTTATCCCCATTTCCTCCGCATACTCCATTTTCCCTCGCTCTCACCATCCCTCCCTCCAATTCAGCCTCCTTTCCGCTGCGATCCTCCCACCCCCTCCCTCCCCGTCCCATTTTGCTAGGACGGTCGCTATTTCCTTTCCACACGTCCGCTGCCGTTTTGAGTCCCACGTCGTGCAGCTGAGTTCTTGACCTCCGTTCACGGACTTTGGCACGTCATGCTCTCATTTCGTCGAGATCCTCCCGTACTTCGCGGCCATATCCCCGGAGTGCGAAACGGCTGTGCGTCTGGACGATATTAAACGACGAGAGCGGTGCGAATTCTCGACTCTACCCTCGGTGAACGAATCGATGATTTTCGTTGCTAAATCATTTTTTATGAAATTTTGCATCTCCATGTTTTCGCCACCTCCAGTTGCGTCTTATCTCTGCCAGAGACGTTTGAATACCTGCTTATTTATAGGATAAGTGCTTGGTTCATTGATTTTTGAAATATAAAAATGCCCCAAGGAGGATGTGGTAGTCCATTAAGTAGAGCATAGGACTCTGGGTTATGTCTCTGGGCACCTTCAGCTTCACCCAAGCTGTGTAATTTGATATTTGAATACGCTGATATCTTTCATAAACCGTTAGACTTAGTACTAGATGAGCTCTACCCTCATCCGTAGACCGACCATCAGGTTGATAACTGTGGTTTGGTTACATGTCCAAAGTTCATGCAGATGCTTCCATATGTTTATTGTTTGGCTAAAACCCTGGTTCGTGGTTTGTCGAAGAAAGAAATAGATCATTCAGCTGAATGAAGATTACTGTATATTTTTGCTGGAGTTCGTTAGATTAGTTAGTTAATATGTGAAGAACGCAAGAGGTATTTTTTTTAGATATCGGGACAGGTCGAGGAGTTCAGCGCACTCGCATAATTTTCATTTTCTTTTCGTGGTAATCTTAGAAAAAGAGCGAATGCTGATATGACTTGAGCAATCTTGGAACAGGACGAACTCCAGACGATAAGTCAATGAGACGGGGATTGGATAGAATACAGGGTTTGGCATTATATAAGCTTGTCATACGACAGATGACGTCCGGAATTTGAATTTTAAATGACGCCGAAGGGAATCCGTGGCGTAAAGGAATCAAATTTTTACACTCGGTATGGGTACAATCATTTTTCATCAAATTCAAGCACGGTTCGATCAAATGCAAGTCTCGGGCGTGAGACATGTCAAGAGAAGACGACCAAAGCGTATTGAACAATTGAAAATAGTGAATAATTTAAAGTTTTCAAATAATTAGGAATTAGATTATCACTGACGGATTTCAAAAAGTTAGTTTCATATAATTTTATGTGATCAATATCAGAGTTAAACATTAAATCTAATGTTCCAGCATGTAATATTAGGAAAGCACCTTTGAATTTTGCAAGCTACGTTAACTGACTCTTCATTGTAATTTATTAATGTGCGTTAAAACGTCAGAAATCCTACCCCAATCTAAAAAATCTATTTGTATGTGTTTTTCGAAGTAAAAATTCAGCATACAGAAGGAATTTTTACCACCTGAATTTGAAATATGAGTGAAAGAAGGGATCGGTAATATTCACTCTCGGTATTGAGGGATGGGTTTATCGAAGATGAGAGGGAATATCAACTTATGGAAATTTTTATTGAGGTGTAAAATGGAGCGTGACCCGTGTAAAAGGTTTTCTTGTAAAATTATTTGTACGAGGATCTATGTATTGAAAGCCCAGAATGCATAACGTTTCCCGGCCTAAAATATACGCTTAACTATACTTTGTGCATAAATATCGAAAATCCTAGTGATTAATATACAGAGCATATGTGCAAACTTTGATATCCCACGCATCTAAAGTTATTCTCAGGATCATCAACAAAAGGATAGAACGTAAGGCAAATGATTACTTAGGGGATGATCAGTTTGGGTTCAGGAAAGGAAGAGGTACGCGTGATGCCATTGCAGTAATGAGATCACTAGTTGAGAGGAATATAGAATACAATCAGGACGTTTTTTCCTGTTTTGTAGATTTCGAAAAAGCGTTTGATAGAGTGAATTGGGAAAAATTAATGCGTGTATTGCAGAAAATAAGAATGGATTGGAGGGAAAGGAGACTGATCCGCAACCTGTACATGTCTCAGACTGCTCAGGTGCGAGTGGGGAACGGAGAGTCCGGATGGGCAGTGTTAGGAAGAGGTGTAAGGCAGGGTTGCCCATTGTCACCGGTACTGTTCAACGTATATGTAGAGGAAATGATTAAAGAGGCATGGGGAGAACTGGAGGTAGGAATGAAAGTCGGAGGGGAATTGGTAAAATCGGTTAGGTTTGCTGATGACCAAGCATTAGTTGCTCAGTCAGCCAAGGGGTTGCAAGAATTGCTGAGTGAATTGGAGGTTCAGTGCGATAAAAATGGGATGAGAATCAATATTAATAAAACAAAGGTTATGCGATTTTCCAGAAAGAAAAAGGCTAAGCTAAATATTAAAATAGGCGGGGAAAAAATAGAGCAGGTAGAACAGGTTGCATATCTCGGAAATATTTTGGACCAATACGGTCAAAGTAGTTGGGACGTAAGGAGAAGAATTGCGCTAGGCAAGGAGGCTTTCTCAAGGAGGAGGGAGTTGATGACGGGGACGTTGAGTAGGGATGTTAAGACAAGACTCGTAAAAACTCTGACATGGAGCGTAGCTATGTATGGTGCGGAAACGTGGTCACTGAAGCAGGAGGATAGACGTAGATTGGAGGCTTTTGAAATGTGGGTGTGGAGAAGAATGGAGAAGGTAAAATGGACCGAAAGGAAAACAAATGAGGAAGTACTGAAGATGGTGGGTGAGGAGAGGGGTTCGTTGAGAGAAATCCTATGGAGGCAGGAAAAATGGATGAAAGGTGTATTGAGCGGTAGTGGAATGTTGAAGAAGGTAATAGAAGGGAGAATGTTGGGCAAGCGAGGAAAGGGTAGGAACAGGATAGGGATGTTGGATGGGATGAAGGGAGGAAAGAAGTACACAGAGATGAAGAGGGACCTGATGTAGTTTATGTTGCTGGAGTGGGTTTTGTTTGGAGTTGCAGAATATTTGTTTGATGGTTGTGTCAATCCAAAAACGTACCTTAACCGGTAGATTACCTAATAATAATGTGCAAACTTTTACTTAATCCCCAGATGAGGTAAATTATATTTATTGAATTTATTCAGTCCTGCGAATTTCCCATTAGCTTTTGATGATGTCACATATAGACCCCTGGATTTGTTTATAGCAAATTTCAGTTGCATGATTTTCGCCTTTTCATTTCAATTTGCTTTACATAATTATTTATGAGACTACCTCCTGTGTCATTGGCATTTGTATTATGTTCATTAAAATTCCAGATCTATAGCCATGCATGAATTTTATCAAACAATGCCAAATCTGCAAATCCGCGCGAGAAAATTTAAATTGTTTCTCTAAAAGGTTTAAACTTCCATTTTGAATATATATTTTTGAATTGTCATATTTTATTTAATTTTATAGTTGAATCCTTAGGGATGTAAATGATAAAATGAAAATTTAGAGCTTTAATTAAGGTTAGGCTCATGCTATCTTAGTTCCGAAGATCTGAAATTTTCCATGTTTTCCATACAGTTTTTAACCAAGCAAAATTTATTTAATCTCATAAAATTTAATAAACTTTGCTCGTGAAAAATATTTTAGGCAAAATTATTATTATTAGTGATATTATACCGGTTAAGGTAAGAACAGACCGAGACGTGCCTTTCCTTGCCTCTTCTAAGAAAACGCAACATGAAATTTGTCACTGCAATAAGCTCCCTCTTCAGTTCCGCATACTTCCTCCCTCCCTTCATTCCGTCCGACATCCATATTCTATTTCTGCCCTTTTCTTGTTTGCCAAACGTTCTCCCCTCTATTACAGTCTTCAACATCCCATTGCTGATCAATACGCTATGCATCCATCTTTCCGCCTCCTATAGATTTCTCCTAACAATACCCTCTTCTCTCCTTCTTCACTATGCCCATTCACTTCTTTTCTATTCATTTCTCCTTTTCTGTCCTCTACTCCCGCATTTCAAAAGCTTCCAATCTATCCGTCATATTGCCACAATAACCATGTTTCTCCTCCATACGAAACCCCATATCAAAATTTCGAAGAGCTGATTCATAAAATCATTACTGAACATACCTGTCACCAATTCCATTCCTTTTGTGTAAGTTATTTTTCTCACGCAATTCTTCTTCATATTTCTCTACTTTTTCGATCGTTTTCGTCCAAAACACTTCCGAGATGAGTAAAATAATCCACTTGTTCTATTTTATCCATACTTTAATATTTAAATTACCTCTCCTTTTTCTCGAAAACCTTGTAACCATTGTTTTGTTTACATTTATTGTCATCACATGTATATTGCACTGACTTTCTAAATGGATTCGGCATTTCTTACAAACCATTGGTTGACTTACAAACTTAAGTTTGATCATCTGCAAACCTAACTGGTTTTTTGAATTTCCCACCGACTTTCATTTTTATCTCCAGTTCTTCCTGTGCCTCTTTAGCCATTTACTCCACGTATTCGTTGAAAAGCATTGGTGAAAATGGGTACGCTAATCTCACCACTGTTACTAATCCTGCCCATCGCGACCATTCGTCCACTTTTCTCACTTGAACAGTCTGATAAATGTACAGGTGGCGAATAAATTTCCCTTCATGACAATACACTCTTATGTTCTGTGATGTATTCAGTAATTTTTCCAATTTACTCTCTAGAATATCTTTTAGAAATCGGCGAACGAGAAAAATACACCCTGAATATTTTCCATTTGTCTATTGTTGTGTCTATTTGTGGCCTCATTACCTCTTCTGTTCCTGAGGTTAAATTGATCATCCCTTAAGTATTCATTTTCCTTGCTCTCCAACCTCTTATTGACAGTCCTGAGAACCACTTTTTCTGCGTATTAAATCAAACTTATTGTTCTGTAATCCTAAAATATTGCTGTTTTTCCCTTTTTTTGGATGGTAACTAACAATGATCTGTCGAAATATTCCGGTCAAATTCCTTCCTCAAAAATACTCCGAAATATTTCATACAAAATCTTCCTCCCACGTTCTCCTAAGCTTTGAAGTAGTACCATGAGAATGCTGATTAGCATATCGGCCTTATTTGATTTCAACTTCCTGAATGTTATTTCGTATGTCTAGACCTTAGCTTCCTCATCTGCGTCATACTATATTCTCTCTCTATGCCTAAAATTGCTGATCGAATATCTTAACTGTACTACTCCTGTATACATAATTTCTAATTATTTCTACTTTCTTTGAATTATTTTTTGGGTCAGTTAAAAAATATTTCTAACTTATCTTTGATTTTTTGCACGAATTTCTTATATTATTTGATGTACAGAGTAAAAATTGTAAAAATTTCATATCATCGCACTGCGTCTTCCACCAAATGCTCTATTACGCCTAATTAGTTTCCTGTCTCAGTTTATTATTCAACTCCTTAAACTTCCTTCTACCTAACATTGTGTTTGAAATGCTCCATTTCCTCTTCATGTCTATCATTCTTACTACCTCGTCTGTAATCCAAGATTTTCTTCATCATCATCTGCAGCTCTACAGCCCGGTGTGGGCCTTGGCTTCCTCTATGATATGCCTCCAATCAGTACTTGTTCATTCCATCTTGTAACTCCCATTCAGGGGGATACCTTAAAACTCCATCCTTATCTATGCGAGGCACGTTTAGAGGTTTCGTAGCAAGCGAATTTTTTAAAGGGTAGGTTTCCTAGCCCTACGTCTAACCCCCGAGTTGGAGGGCCAGGATTTATATTCAGGGTTTACTTTAGAAATGCCTGTTTCTCTACACGTAAAGAGCCCTCTCTACCCTATCCTGTGAGGCACACTTAGTCTGGCAGTTCAGTCAAGACCTGTCCGGCAAGGGAGGCCCTATCAGTAGCTATGCTACTACTTCGAAAAGGCGCGGTGTGTCAGGGGGAGGCCTAGATTTTCTTATCCTACTTATTCTCCTTTCCTCAGCCTTAATTTTCTCTACTTTCCGGCTTGTGCCTCTGCCTTCCATTCCCTCTTCCATGTTTATCCTCTAGATTCTGACGTTACAACTCATTTTTATTAAAAATGATCTGAATTGAAATTATACTAAAGCAAAGTATGGAAGTTTATTTTTATTTGTATTTTAGATGGTAGTTACAATTATTGATGAAGTTAAACCAGTTATCGTGTTTCCGAACGTTTTAATTCATTTGATAGTTAGTGATTTAAATTCGTAATTCCGCCAATTTTTGTCACGGAAATGAACGCTCTTCTTGTACCATTCTTTTCCTTGCTGTCGTCGTGAGTTAGATGTTTTTAAATATGCCGAATTGGGGTTTAGCTTTTCGCTCTGTAGTACATTGTAGTACATTCATTCAAACTTTGGAAGACCATGTAACGTTTTTCCTTTTTCGCCAGGCACTTTTCAACGGCTATAATATCATGTATTTCACACTCTTCTATTTTTATAATATTTAATAATTAATGAAATAGACATATAAACGATAGGGAAAATATATAACATATGTCATGGATATAACAATGAAGCCGATTATATTTTCCGGTTACCGGCTATGTTTTCTTTTCCATATCTGAAACATATCTCCACTAAATTAAATACGATGTATGTTGGCTTAACTATATGCACTGCCATTATTGAGTATTTTCGCAATTCTCCAAGTGGAATGGTTACGTTTCAAGATACCATGAGACCAACATAAAACACCATCGGTTGCAAATTAATGGATATTTGGCAGATAACTACTGTACGTTTTTTAAAATGTGCATGGAAACATTCCAGCGCTAGGCATATTACGACTGTGCGCCCGACTACGTGAATTCATGCCATGGGCATGTTGCGGCAACTACTGAAGTGTTATCGTGCCCTTAAAGGGCCAACTGAGGCCAACATAGAGGTCGGCGTGGGTGGCGGATCCTGTAACTATTGTTTTTCCGCATAGGTCTCTCGATCGCTATTAGGTGCCCGCACGCAGTTTCCCATTTCCCGTGTTTTTCAACAAACCCCTATCCCTATCCCACTCTCTCTCTAAGGGGAGAGTACTCGGGAGGTTTGCCCTACTCCTCCTCCTCTCCTGCCCCCACGCGATCTCGACGAGTGCGGCTCACGACGCGCGCTCCGCTCTCACGCACACACAGAAGACCCGGGTGGAAACCCCTGCGCGTAAATTATCCCGAAAATGAAACTGTCACTCAAGGATGCGAAAGTGGACGTCGCGGACGGTGGATTGTTACCGGGAGAGAGAGAGGGAGCCGAGGGGTCGAAAGGGGGGTTGGGTAGAGGTAAGGGGGGCGGGCTCGAAGGTTGAAAGGAGACTCCGTCAGGGAGCGGGGCGGGGGAGGAGGTAGCGAAATAGGGTCGGCGGTGGTGAAATGGGATTTGGGGGAAAGGGGAGGGTATTTTTCCGTGCGGTGTGGATGGGCAAAGGGAAGGTGGGTTCGCCGGAATTGGGGCCGTGGGGGAGAGGTGGGGGGTTTGTCGTCGTGCTGTGGGAGAAGGCCATGGATATGCGCATCATCCGGTGTTTATGATGGGTTTAAGATTTTTAAGTGGGTGGCTCGGTGAGCGGAGGAGGATCCATGGCTGCCGTTGAGAGGGCGGGGGGAGGGCAGGCGAAGGGAGCACGCTGACCGGCGTTACACGGAGGGATGGGAGCGTTGAAATTTCCTCATCCCACCAGAAGGGAATTGGATGAAAGGGTTCGATTTAAATTTGCAAACGTCACATTTAACTTGCGTTTTCCATGTAAATAAGTAGTACCTTGACCTTGGTGAGAAAATGGAACTCAGCATTGAAATAAAGCGTACATAAGTGCGTGAACTATGACCTAAATTTGTTGCATAGCCATTAATTCTTCCCTTCCACCGGGATGCCTATTTCTTCGATGGTTTTCCATTCCGAACAATTTTATTGTATGGAATCTTCTCCATATGATATTTATTATTATGAATGGATACATATTTTTTTGGCTTTATCCATTACTATTACTTGTTTCTTTCAAATAAAATGTTTAATGCAGATAGATAAAAGGACTGAGTGAGTGGAACAATAATGTCAGTTTACTGTGATCTGTACTACGAATATTTAAAAATGTAGATAGGACAAGAGCGAATTTATCGAAGTATACTTTCGTTAGGGTTTTTAAAACATTATTATCAATTATTCTTAATATCATTTTTGCGAGAAAATTTTTTTAATGTTTCAACTTTTTCATTTTTTTTGTTTAATAATTAAAATTGTAATAAAATCAATAAATCTTCCTCAGCCTTAGAGCGAATGGTTTTTAAAAATCACTTCATGAGTGATTCATTAATTTGTTCACGATGTTGTTAAAAATGAATTTCTGGAAAGAAAATTTTAATTATAGACATTATTCTAATAAATCATAATCCATTCTTATGCCGTACGCCATGATTTTAAAGAAGTCACTTGCATTTTAGCAGCACAGGACATTTAAAATTTTTCTTTTTTCAGGGTGTATGAATTAAGTATTTAAATATTAATGTAGTTAATCAAACATATCAACTCACTGCTCCATAAAATTATATTTCTAAATCGGGGAAATAAAATTCAGTTGCATCTGGGCCTTGTTCTTCTACGCAATCTCTAGCTAGGATGGCTTTTTTCAGCAATTCTTATACAAGGTTGTGAAATTAATATCATTCGTAGTATTCCTACTGAATCCATAAATGTTTTGCGTTAACCTCGCTAGTAAACTTTTCTGGTGTCAACTATAGTAAATTTTCTTATTAGTCTTGTAAGTTTGAAATATATTATTCACAACGTTTTCATCCTGTTTTGGGTTTTGACAGTATTTATTTACTGCTGAAAGCCACAACGACTAAAACATACAGTCAGCATTACTTTTGTCGTAACATATCGACCAAGACAATGATGATATTTTCCAAAAATTAGAAATACTTCTCTCATCGCGATCAATTGTCCACCTCGTTGTCGAAATGAACTTGTACAATTTTCATAAATTCTAATCCATTTCAGGAGCAATCGAAAATTTTTCCCGACAGAGCCATTCTGAATATCCCTGTTTAATTACCCTTTGGTGTCATAATAACATCATTAATTTGACGATTTCATGGAAACACTCCTGATGCCAATAAATACCATATAAATGCACCCATGGCAGATAAATCGATCGGCCTGGAAACCCTTTCATGCTCAGATATTTTTCAACAACTGAGAGTTAATATTTTTCAAAATAAATCAAATTATAAGAACAAAAAAAAAGAAAAAGGATATCATCACTATTAAATATGGCTTCATCAATCGGTCTCATGTCTTGCTCATCTTTTATTTCACCAGATAATCTGAAAAAAATGTACAAAACATGTACCTACGTTATGTTTCAAAAGTAACTTACCCCATATATTTGGTCTTTTCCTACAGAAACAGCCCTAATTGTAAGCATACTCACCTAACCGCCCCCCTTCTCGCGTCAATTTCTTCATTATTCCATTCATGACTCGTCTCTGAATCTATGGAGCTGGTTAAAACATTGTCTTTTGTATCAAATCCATCTGATTCTAGATGATATACATAGACAGACAAAACTTTTACCTACTTATCATTACAGAAAAAGTGATGGATTACCTCTTAATATGTTAGGCTTGGTAAATCAATCATAATTCATTCAAAAGATTCCTTCGAGGTGAGAAGGACTAAAGGAAACAAATGCATCGAGAAAACAGGACGAAAATGAATTCATAAGCGCGGGCAAGTAGTATTTTAAATAATTGTAGCATATTCGCAATGGAAGTGACAGACGCGATTTGGAGAAACCACGAAGAAAATTGTCTTCTGCAAAGCGAATTTTCAACTGAACTATCTTGCATCAATAGGAATTGACGATAATGCGGCAAGATTTTCCCTCAAGGCATTACACCACAGGCCCATCTGTTAATGAGTAATTGAAGTAAAAGCAGACAATTCACTTGTTAGACCCATGCGCGAACAGCCGACGGTTTACTAGTTCTGGTGATCCCTTATGTTAAGTCAACAGCTTTTCCTTCCTCCTCACTTGATATTTTGAATACCCCGATTGAGGAAACATCCTATAGCATATGCAACCCGCGGAACGCTCGAAACGCTGCCGACGTAACATACTATACTATATATAGCGAAAATACTTTCTGCTTCCTAAAGAACTTTTGAAAGCATGTTCACCCCCGTACCCACGATTACCAATTTCATGATTGGTTTTGGCTTACCGAGGCGGAGGCTTTAATTAGGAAAGTCGGTTAGACATAACATAAATAAGGGAAACCATTAAATATAGTGGAGTAGGCGTTAGTGTTCTGGAGTCGCGTGATAACCGTTTCATATATTTCAAGTGTGTCAACCAACCAAAAAATATAACACAACGAATCAACCTACTTGAATCTACATAGTTAACAAAAACCTTGAGCTTATCGTTCATTATTACGTTGCTTATGGCAATAGAGTCGATATGAGATATCATTTAGAGTTTAAAATTTGTGTTAAAGGCTACAGACCCCAGGCATTCCTCATTGGGCATATACAGGTATGTATTTAAACAGTTATTAACCTTCGATAAATTAATTTGATAGCCACGTAAAGGACTTTTTAACTGTGTAATTCTTTCACGAGATTGCATATGTGAAGCATTCTAAGCATAAATAAAAACAGTGGAATATTCCAGAAACCCTAATTATCAACGTGTATATTTCGACGGTACTATATATCATAAGCCGGAATACGCATATTGTAGATTTAAAACATTTCATATATGAACCAAGGATAGAAATCATCTACTTTCAACTAACAATTGTCCACTAGTTAAACACTTTATACTTAACTTTATCTGACTGAAAAGGAATAACGGTGTTTTCATCGACCCTTGTCATTGAGTTTATCTTCAACACTTACTAATGACATGCCTTGAAATATTTTGATCTTGGAAAACATAAGAAGTCTCTTCGGAATAATAGGGAGAAGTCCATTTAATGAGATCTACGGACAATTCTGTCAAACTGTGATTAGCCGAATGGAAAACATTTGTCGTGACCTCCTCACTGTCTGTAATTTAAAGAAATCAGCATTCATTTTTCCAGAGGTGGTCGGATCGCAAGGGACGTGGGTCCGCCTCCCGCATATCCTTCCCTCCGCCGTGGTATTTCTCACGTTGTCTCCCGTCGCCTCGGGCGGAGGGTGATAGGGAAAAGGGCATGAGAGACGGGGGTGTGGCGGCGATCACCTAATAACTTCCTCCCCTGCAGACGCACCACTCCATGACACCAGAGGCCGCGGTGGAGATCCCAATAATCGCATCGAGGTTGTGAGGGAACAAGAAACTTTAAAGGAAGGAGAATAAAAAGAGGCATGGAATGTGATAATTCTCCTACGAGTATCATCCATTCTGAGAATGCAAAAAGGGAAACTATGGCATTTGTGTAAAATATCTTAATACTATATGTACACGTTATGAGAGCGTGTGTAGGATTTGTCTCGCAGTGTGAACTAAGTCTCGTATTTTTGCAATAAATGTCTTCACTAAGGATCACTATTTTGTTTTTTGTTTCAAAGGACGGAATTGAGATCATTCATGTTTGGGAAATATTCAGAGGGGAAGTTTCTGTACTTAAATGTGATATTCGGTCATTGCAAGGACATTTAAGGGAGGAATTTGGGCTCCCTTCATGAAAAATGGAGAAGAAAACATCGTTTTCCTTCTTACGAGTAATCAAACTACTTGCAGGTGTACTGTTATGGAAGTATATTTTAGTCCAAACACCTAAAACTAAATATCTTTTACCTATTTGGTCGATTATCTAGTTATTTAGGTGTTGGAACACAGCAAGACACGGCAGTCAATCATAGGAAATGCATAGGAGACCTATCTGTGAGTAGGTATCTACCATTTTCTGTTGGAGGAATGACTGGGAAACTTCAGCTGTTTTAGAGAACGTAACCAGCACGGAAGTATACTGAAGGTAGGAGGGGATGAGGATATGGGTGGCAGGTTCATGGGGGTACAAGAACAAGCTCTCGAGCCCGGAAAAGGAGGAACGGGGAGATGCGCCTTTCCCGAGAAATTGAGAAAGAGGCGTGGGGAGGGGAGTGCGAGAGCTTAGGGTTGGGGTGGATGGGAGAACCGCGTGCTCCATGGGGGCGTGGGGATGGGTTCGGGATGGGTGGTATCAAGGGGCCGGAGGGAGGAGATGGGGCGCGCGCCTTTGGGGAGGGCGGATAGAGCCGTGGGGAGAGAGTGTACGTGGGAGAGCACGGAGAGGGAGGGTATAGTAATGAGATGGTCTCACACTGATGGGAATAAATGGTCCTCGGGAGTGGGTTGGAAGCGAGAGGTTTTGCGGAAGGGGATGGTATTGCCTGCAGCCCGCCTGGCGGAGAGGGAGGGAGGAAAAAAAAGGATGCCAAAAATGTCTTGCGGCGGCAAATGGAACTAGTGAGACAGAAGGGAGACCCCCTCCCCTCACCTCTATCCCGCTCCCCTATTTCTCACCTCCATGAAGAAAGGGAGGAAGGACGTTTTTAAGTTCGACGCATCCACATGGAACTCATACGATAATGGGAATCCCATGACCCCATCCCCTTCCCTAGGTCTATTTTATGGAACTGAGGTCACCGCCTTAAAATTAATTTTGACAGTTTAAATTGAATGGGTAACCATGCGCAAGAGACTGACGGAATACAATTTTTCATTAATTTGATTTGTCATTGCCTTTAATTTCATTCACGCGCATCCTTTTTGTCATTTTTTCGACAAATCAGCTAGAATCAACAAGGTATTCCGTTTAAAAATGTTTTTTCCATCTAATCAGCTGCACCTTTTGTCGATATTTATGTTAATTATTATGTATTTTTCAGTCAAATTGCATTTGGTTTTTCTTCATTCGTTTAACTTTAATTTCCTGTAATAATTACTACTATCATTGCACTAAGTAGTCTAATTATATATCATGCTTGTGCCCATTCTTATTATTAACAATGTTGGATCGAGATTTTTTACCTCGAATTTCGCTCATTATCATGCGGTAAAACAATGTTTCTATCGTTTTCCATCACTCCTCATCCATATAGTTTGGAACTTTTCCTTGGATATCGCTTTTCAATACATAACTGTCAGCATGATTGCGCTTCGTTACGGTATTGCTTAAAACGGGAAGTTTTATCATTCATACATGTACATAAGAGTTATAGTACGTCTGGGAATGATGTAGCCATGCAAAATTTTGAGGAAAAAGCCTAGATAGAACAATGAGGCCATAGTCCCCTTCGAAGAACTCCCCTTTTAACCTCAAATACTTACCCCAGCATCTCTTCTACTTTTAAAAACAATGGGCAAAGTCCTTTTCCAAAATGGCCATCAGCTGCCTCGTCACATTCGCTTCTATCTCGTAAATGTCAAGAATTTTGACCTGCAGTTTCAGTGGACTTGCTGCAAGCCACAAAAGATGACCCCGGTTTTCAGAAAAAGGTCATAACTGGAAATAATCCATTGGTCCACGGCTATGATCCTGAACTAAAAGCCCAGTCTTCCCAAAGTCGGTTTATTAAAGAGTCGGCATTCGTTAAACAAAATGAATTCACTCTTTACTATGCATATTATTTTTTAAGTTCATTGTTTGTTGTACGCTAAGGTGTTAATAAGCTAGTTTAAACCTTTTTATGTGTTATTTTTCTATTTATTATTATTTCTCTATTTATTATTATTTTTAGGGATAGTAGATGATCGATAATGGTAGAAATCGATATTAGTGCTCTGTCAAATTTAACTCGCCGTGTATTATTTCTATACCATGTCCTGCATTTCCTTTTGTATCGACTTAATTTGGGATAAAAATTGTAATTATAATGGTATTATCAATAAAATCACATATTTATCAATTCTCTACGCTAATAATATATAAGCGTTATGTAATATGAAGCCTTTTCCAATGATTTCCAATTTCCAATGATAATTATAACCGTACTGATATTATTTCAGAATCCACGGACCAAAACACTTTAAATAAATATAACACAAAGAGCAAGTGTTTTGATACCTGAGGTAAAGATTAAGGAGTGGAAGTAGATTTTGGGAAAAGAGTGCCTTATAATTCTTTGAATCAGAAGTTATTCATAAGGCAACAGGACCCTTTCTCAAACTTTTAATCGGGGACATAATTTTAGAAGAACGTATGTAGACACATTTTCGCCAATTGCATATTAACACTAATTTTGATCACAGACATTATATCCTATTGTTGGTGGCCTTCACAGATTTTATTTAAAAAATTGTAAAAATATTACAACCGACTCTTAATGCCAATGAAAAACTTTCTCAAATTATGATTGTACACGAAATATATTCGAGACGAAAGTCACCCGCGATAAGGTGCACCAGTAAGGAATCAATTTACTCGGCAAAATTGTCTTCATTAACGATTAATTGGCCTACAGTTATGGGAAAGTTTAAATGTTCTTCTCTCTTCTTCTTCCTAATGACAGATCAAAGTAAAAATGATGCAAGGAATAATTTAAAAATATGAAAGTTCATCTCCTAACAAAATTCCATGGAAAATGAGAAGAGCATTTCAGGAAGGAAGAGTAGCACCACCTGTAGTCTTCCTGCTTGCATGCTCCTTAGTCTCCACTTGTAGAACGAGCCATTTGATTCGGAGTGGCAATATGGCGCCGGGATGGAAGGTTTAATTATCTTCGAGCGAGGAATGGAGAACGTGTTCGACGCCGACTCCGTCGTACCCGCGTCGGAATCCCGCAACTACACATGTCCCTCTCGACTGCAGTAAATTTACTTTGCCATGCTTCGCCGTGGGACAAGCGGTCCCTTGATGCAAAAACAAGCGAAAAATCGGAATGAACGAATTCCCGTGACCTGGAAATAATCCGGTGGGAAGGAAAAGAGGAGTTATTATTTGTTTGGGAGCCCCGCCGCTGACGTTCCGTGGGAATCTTCTAGTCTCACGACCAGAAGCCCCAGCTCCTCTCTCTAACCGAGAAAACGGCTCTTTTCCAAAAGCACTCTTCCGTCTCTTTCCTTTCTTCCTTCTTTCTCTTTTCAGGATGATGGGGGTGGTCCAGGCTCTCTCCTGTTCCACCCCCCTGCCCTTCCCTCCTTCCCCGCAAACGTGAACGTGTTCCTTTTCTCCGTTCCATCCGTTCCTCTCGGCGTGTTTACTTCTCACTAATTGGTTCACTGGAGCCGCAAAGATTTAACGGGAGGGAATACGCGAAGAAGAGTTAGTGGAGACATGCCACATGGCCTTGGCACTATCGAACAAGAACCTCACTGACGAAGTCACAAAGGAGCCGACCGGTCATGAACACCTAACATTATATGTATATAAAGAGGCAGGAAAAATGGAGGAAAGGCGTATTGAGTGGTAGTGGGATGTTGAAGACTGTAATAGAGGGGAGAATGTTGGCAAACGAGGAAAGGGCAGGAACAGGATAGGGATGTTGGACGGGATGAAGGGAGGAAAGAAGTATACAAAGATGAAGAGGGTCCTGATGTAGAGTAGGTTGCTGGATTGGGTTTTGTTTGGAGGTACAAAATATTTATTTGATAGTTGTGTCCATCCAAAAACCTACCTTAACCGGTAGATTACCTAAAAAAGTATGTATTCATTCACATGGAAATTGATATAAGGAAATGGTGTAGGAACACATATAAAGGACGAACGCAGGAGAGGTGGGGAAGGTGTAATCGAGCAGATAACAAGCACAAAAATATTTCCTTGACCGGAACTTGAGCACCGGATCTTTCAACTTGCCGGGCCGATGCTCTAACCACTTGAGCTATTGTGGATACACATATATATATATATATATATACACATTCAAATACGAAGTCCCGCCATACGGCGCACAAATATTCATTCAAACATAGAAATAGGTATAAGGAAAGGGGATAGGAAAACACATAAAAGGCGAACACAAGACATGTGGGGAATACAGTTTTTGAGCAAATCACTAAAGTAAAAATGTTTCCTTGACCGGGATTTGAACACCGGATCTTCCACTTGCCGGGCGGACGTGCTACCGTTACACCACCGAGGAAACTTAATTTACCTTGAGATCTGCGATGTTTTTAAGACGCCCAAGTGCTCCGGATCATTTGCCAAAGGAATACTTTTTAGAGAGCTGATCCACCCACCAAAGGAGAAATAGACAATACACACAAGAAGAGGGGACAGTTGGTTAGAAAGCATATAGTATCATATAGAATAGGAGCAGTACGTTTCGTGGCACGCATAGCCAGAAGAAGAGATGAGCCACATTGGCCAGATACACATTCAAATACGAAGTCCCGCCATACGGCGCACAAATATTCATTCAAACATAGAAATAGGTATAAGGAAAGGGGATAGGAAAACACATAAAAGGCAAACACAGGGCATGTGGGGAAGGCGGTTTTTGAGCAGATCACTCAAATGTGATCTGCTCAAAAACCGCCTTCCCCACATGTCCTGTGTTCGCCTTTTATGTGTTTTCCTATCCCCTTTCCTTATACCTATTTCTATGTTTGAATGAATATATATGTATATATATATATGCATATATTTATGTTATATATTGCATATAAATATGTGTGTATTTATAAGTATTTTTTATACAAATATATTATTTCATAATAGTTATACCCAGACCAACTAGCTCCCGCATATGATACCAATATTACGAACACATGCTATCAGTCCATGAATAAAGAAAAGAACAAGGAATTGTTTTCTGGGTTGTGAGGATGTGGTTGTATGTAAAGTAATTATGACCCATATACCAGCGAAATTAGTCACTATTTCAGTCATATGTATTTCAAGGAACACCTCGTTTCGATATCCCTTTTAATTGCAAGCATTGCCGAGGGAAAATTACACTCGTATTTTTTTCCGAGGTTAATCTCTTAAGCACTTCAGCTGGTCCTGCCTAATCTATGGCTGTAAATTTTGGCTGAATTTCTCCCCATTGTGTCCGAAGTAAAATCTAGTACTTTTTATGTACCTGTATAAGTTCATCGTGTCCAAGTCTGCTCAGAATGACTTTCATTTCTATTTACTTGCCATTGATTCTATGGAAAAACATGTTAACTAAAAGGGGATTTTTTATGCCGGTTTTTTTTCAGATTAAAGGCTTGATTATTGAATAAAAATTGGGAAAAGGAATCGACAAATATATTTGCACAATTAAAAAAATCAAAATGAAAATTTTCCAAAATGTGCCCATTTTACTCCATCACCTACTCGTTGTACTTTAGAATCCAAGTGAGGATCTATTTTCGGAGTTTCTCAAATACCGGTTGTTTCCTGACGAAAAATTTGTGAAAAATTAATACTTTGAGAAGTACAATAATAGTAAATATGTGGTGAATATCCACAAAGACACCGAACTACAGATATATTTGTATAAATTCTTAATATTTGAATAACTCAATGGTTATTGGACGCAAAGAACGATCTAACCGAAAAAGGAAGTGGGAAGGGTGTATACTAGGGGGAGGTGGACGGGAGGTCGACAAGAAATTTCCTCTCCGCTGCAGCGGAGAATTCGACCAATTAGAAAGAAAGGTAGGGTGAGGGAAGCGTCAGCTGGGGATACGAACCTTTGGGTAATAGAGCGAGACTTGGACAGATAGGGATTTAGAAGAACGCGGTTAAGAATGGAAGCGAAACCACGGAGAGCAGTTACGAATGTCCCACGTCCCTGGTGTGTTTGCTCTGCGTCCTGTAACGGTGGAGTAATTGGCTGCCGTGTGTTACAGTGCAATCGTCCGATACGCTCTTGTTGGTTGAGACATGATATATATATATATATATATATATATATATATATATATATATAATATATGTATAATATGTATATATATATATATAGAACATCGAAAGATCCGGTGTTCAAGTCCCGGTCAAGGAAATCTTTTTGCCCTTGCGATCAAATTACATCAAATCGCAAGAATAAAAAATGAATAACAAATTTGAGGATAAATAGTATGAAGTTCGTTGTGTACTTTATTTACTGGTTGTATTTGTGTGCAAATAAATTCTTCATATACTTTGCAAATGGTTTTTCAGTTCATAGTTCAGCTTTGGATGTGCACAGCACGGTAGATGACGTAAATACATTTTGTAGCCTATCGATAAAACCTAGGCTGCGGATATTGTGTGAGAGAAAAGGAAAACGAACAGAAATAGAATTTGAGACGTGGATGTGCAAGTAATATAGTATTTCGGCTTCAGAGCATTTCTTTTTTATATTTGTTTACCCTGCACTTACGAACAACCAGCGGAAAAAATTTTTCAGTCTTCCCTGGAATCAGTATAGTAGTTCTCTCGTTGGGCTTCTCCTGCGACGATTATTTTATAGGTTATACGATATCAAAATGTTTTCTTGCACTTAAGGTCAGAAGTGCACTTATTTTGCATCTAACGACAAAGAAATTTAAAAAAAAATAGCGAACATCTCCATTGATTTGGTGAAGTG
This sequence comes from Hetaerina titia, assembly GCA_037158775.1. Taxonomy (NCBI): domain Eukaryota; kingdom Metazoa; phylum Arthropoda; class Insecta; order Odonata; family Calopterygidae; genus Hetaerina; species Hetaerina titia. Next base: position 65,624,467 of record CM073778.1, on the reverse strand, counting down.
TTGAAAGAGGGAATCCAACAAGGATGGCTTACCAAAATTATAGAATGTGTGAGGTATATCAAATGAAGGCAAACCGAAGGGACTGTGGTAGTCTAAAAAGAAGTGATTAAAATAAGTTGCATTATTATAGACATAGGGTGATAAATATCGATATTCCGTAGAGGACTTTAATTTATTTACATGTACAGGGTACACCGCATACCCCAAGAGCGTGTTTCAGATGGTGTTTAGTCACTGTTCGTTTACATAAAGGTGTGGAAAAGATACCAATGTCTAATATCATGGGTCGACGCCCACGAAATCTTACAATGCTGACTTAATGGCAATGAAATCTCAAAATATTTTAATTCTGCAGATTCTAAAATAATCCAAATGGAGAAAGTAAAGCGATCAGTTGGGGCACGGAAGTGGTGAAATATTTTACGCTACGACTCCCTGCTAGAAAGTATGTTGCCAGTTAGGAACAAAAAACGTGTTCAAACAAAACAACTTGTTCAAAGCTACTGTGTTAAATTCACAGTAGATTTGAACAAGTTAATAAAACTCATAGAGAGATCTGTTTGTCAGTTTCGTCCAGCGCTCCCGTGGAGAAAATTTTCAATTCAGTTCTGTTATCCGATAGATTTTCATGCACAAAAAATTTTATGGAACATCCATCCAACAGTGCAAAATCGATAGAATCATGGGAAAAACTCGAGATTGAAGTGATCGTCGTAGGCTACCTATTGAGGGTACGTTAAGGACGATCTCCTACTCTCTACTTTCCAGAGCTTCTTCCACGCTCATTCTCTCTTCCATCACTCCTTTAAGCGTCCCACTACATCTATCTTCTCTATCCACTCATTCTAGTCTTGCCTTTGATATTCTCCGGTTGTTCCCTCTCTTTCCTTTCCAATTTAAAATTCCGTCTTGTCTCTCCACCCTATTTTCTTTCTTACTTCTCCTCCATACCCTCATTCCAAAATCTTACAATATACGCTCATCCTTTCACCTTAGAGCCCAAGTTTCGGGAAATGTATTAGTGAAGAGAAAATATAGATCCGTGATTCATGATTATGCCTTCAATAATCTCTTATTTACGACTTTATTTAGCCTAACTCATCCTTTTCCTCAATTTTTACAAATCCTTCTTTGAATTATATGAACCAATCCACTTATTCCGATATCCCTAAAATTCCCTTTATTTACTCCAAACACAATTCACCGACTGCAATTTAATTTATTACTTTATAATAAATTAAATTGCAGTATATGAAAAATATTATTAACTTAGACGGAATGAAGTACACGAGCCAAAAATACCCTAGTGAGAATCGAATTGGAGCGAGTCCGATAAAATGGGTAGGTTGGAAGTGGAGGGCCGCGGTAGAACCCATCCTAGGGTTGATAACTTACGATGAAGGGACGGAGATGGGCAAAGAAACGGGTTGAAGGACGGGAAATGGGGGAAAGAGATAGGCGATGGAGGGGAGGAGAGAGGGAGGGGATGAGCGTGGCGCGGGATTGGGGGTGCAATGGGGGTTGGGGAGGAGGAGCGTGTGTTGGAGGATGTCCGACGCTTCGGCTGGAAGAGGATGGGAAAGTGGCGGGTGCGCAAGGGGTCATCTATATAGGGGTTTTGGTGGTGCTGTTTCCTCCTTAATTCTCACACGAATGGACCCAATCTTCAGACGAGTAATTAAACTCTTCGTTCTTCCTACGAGGCCCAATTATCCTCCTTCGCGGAGCCCATTCTTGCCCCTCCCACGTTCCCCGTCACCTCCCGCCCACCCACCGATTCCTCTCTTCGAGTCCTGCCCTCCATCCCCTCCTCTGCTCACCACCCCAATCCTCCTCCCACAACACGTAACTACCTTTCTTTCTGTCCTCGCCCTTCTCGCCCTCCCTCCTTCACTCCCTTTCCTTTCCTACATCCACTTCGCCGACGTCGTAAGCAGCCATTCTTGGCGCAGGAACTTTCCGCAAGGGCCCCCTGGCACCCACCACCTCCTTCCTTTACCCATCCCTGGGCCTTTGCTCCTGTCTAAAGGCGTACGTTGGCGGTCCATGACTGGAGATTTGCCGCGGGTCTCGCATGACACTCCCGTGAAACTCGATCACTGGTGTGCTGTGATTCACATGGCTGCTAAGCGGAATGTATACCCAGACGCTCTATCTTTCCCAGTATGGTCAACATTGCACGCAACGCCTTGGTCGTCAAAAATTATTAAATCCGTGAGATGATTCCTATAACGGGTTATGAATCGATTTTCGTCACAATGAATTTTTGCATTTCTCCTCTCAGGGAAGGACGTATTTAACCGGTTTCGACGTTCATAGAGGATTATTAGATAACAAAATGCTTAGAAACAATGAAAACGGTGAAATATAGTATACTGCTTATGCCTCTTCTTCAGCATATTATTCGGAAATTACTGTCGAGAAGTGCTCGCGATTAGAAGGTTTATAGAACGGAACACCGCAATCCACAACTCCGCCTTATGTTAGAATCAATTTGATCAAATCAGTCCTGATTTGTTTTAACATTTCATTACTTTTAATTTTCTAATAGCATGACAAAGCCATGACTTATGACTGCAACAAACCATGCCGATAACGACGCCAAGGTACAAGAAAAAAGTTCACCAACATCGACCATGGTGTAGCACGCATGGTTTATCCACATTTTAATCTAATGCTTTACTTATTCACTGTGAATTTAAATGCAGTAAGAGGCAGCCACTTGCTCGGTCACTGTAGGACCGAAACCCTAGTCAGAGTAGTCCAAGTCCAGTTGATACGAAACCACATTCAAAATATTCCTGAGAAAATTCGAATAAAAATATTTATTATAATATGTGATTCTATTATAATAAAGAGGTTATTGATAAAAGATACATAATTCAATGGAATCATATATAAATTAAAATATCCAGTCTGGTTTCATTTAGGAAGACCCAATCATCACAGCCATGTCATAACCACAGTTTATTTCGACAAACACCCTATGCGTGTCACTAAGACCTGCGCCTAATTGTAATGTCAGTCTCTAAGGTTAAAAAAGTTAGGCAGTGGTCCCGCTTCTTTGCCAGAATTATTATTATAAGCAATCTACCGGTTAAGGTATAGAATTTTAGATCCATGCGAGGTGAGTTTGAAGGATAGCGGAGATTACTGGAGTGATAATTTTAGAATGATATACAGCGGCGGGTACGAGCGCCGCTTACGCTGCCAACGAGAGTTTGCCATAATATTGAATAGAAGAGTTAGGAAGAATCCTATATATCATAGAACAAGAATCAGATAGAATATTACTAACACAGGTAAAATCAGATTCGGCGAATTTTGTCATTGTTCAGGTGTACATGCCACCGAGCAGTGATAAGGAGGAAGAAGTCGATTGGATATACGACAATCGTACAATCAGATTAAGGCCATATTCGCGTGTGTTCCTACAGGGAAACAATTGATTGTGATGGGGGACTGGAATGCGACGATAGGCTAAGGAAGAAGTGGTAATAAGGTGAGGGACTAAGGTTTATGTACGAGGAATGACCACGGGGAGAAAGCAATTGAGTTCTGTAGGAGACAGGGGTTAGTCATCACCAATACTTGGTTTAGACACCAAGAAAGGCGTAGGTATATAAACAAAATACCAGAGGATCCGTGATAACAGTTAGAGATAAGTCAAGTAAGATAGTAGTTGACAAAGAAAAGATCCAAGAGAGATGGAAGGAATATATCGAAGGAATATATGGTAAAGAACTTAGGCTAACAAGGTTAGACAAAGAAAATAAACATGACGTAGAGGAAGATAGCTTAGGTCCAGGCAACCTCGACGATGAGATAGGAAGGACATTAAAGGGAGATTAAATAAAAAAATGCCGTGGGGGAGTCTACATTCTTACAGATCTACTGAAAGGTTTAGGCAAATATGGGAGGAAGAGTCTCGTATATGGGCTGATTCGTAGTTTCTATGAGGAAGGAATCTGACCGGAAGACTTTGTAAGGCCAGGGTTAGATCCTATTCCAAAAAAGGTAAAGGCTGCATCATGGGAGGATTACAGAGCAGTAAGTTTGATATCCCACGCCGCTGAAGTTGTTCTCAGGATCATTAACAAAAGGATAGAGATTAGGGCAAATGAATACTTAGGGGATAATCAGTTTGGGTTCAGGAAGGGGAGAGGCACGTGTGATGCCATTGCAGTAATGAGATCACTAATCGAGAGGGATATAGCATACAATCTGGACGTATTTGCCTGTTTCGTAGATTTCGAGAAAGCTTTTGGTGGAGTGAATTTGCGTATCTCTGAAGTGTTTAGACCAATACGGTCAAAGTAGTAGGGACATCAGGAGAAGAATTTCGCTGGGAAAAGAGGTTTTCACAAGGATGAGGGAGTCGATGACGGGGACGTTGAGTATGTAGGTTAAGAAAGTACTCGTCGAAACTTTGAAATGGAGCGTAGCTATGTAGGATGCAGAAACGTAGTCACTGAAACAGGAGTATAGACGTAGATTGGAGGCTTTTGAGATGTGGGCGTGGAGAAGAATGAAGAAGGTGCAATGGACCGAAAGGAAAAGAAATGAGTAAGTACTAGGAATGGTGGGCGTGGAGAGGGGTTTGTTGAGAGAAATCCTATGGAGGTAGGAAAAATGGTAGACGGGCGATTGAGCGGTAGTGGGATATTGAAGACTGTAATAGAGAGGAGAATGTCAGGCAAACGAGTAAGGGGCAGTAACAGGTTAGGGATGTCAGACGGGATGAAGGGAGGAAGGGAGTACACAGAGATGAAGAAGGAATTGATGTAGAGTATGTTGCTGGAATTTGTTTTGCTAAGAGTCACAGAATATTTATTTGTTAGTTGTTAACATCGAAAACCTACCTTAACTGTTTGATTACTTAATAATAACTGGTTAAGGTAGGTTATGGATGGACACAAACTACCAAAAACCCTCTTTTTTGTCCCATATTGAGATGCCTGTCATTAACTCTATCCTCCTTGTGGTATGTTCTTGGCCTAGCCCGATTCTTCTTCTTATGTCCCTGCTAATTTGGCCGTTATGTTCCAAACCCTTCCGAGATACGTAAACTATTCCACTTGCTCTAGTTTTTGCCCTTCTGTTTTAACGTTTGAGTTGGCCTCTCTCTTTCTGGAAAACCGTATAAACTTTGTTTTATTTACAATTATTCTCATCCAATATCTATCGCACTGAATTTCCAATTCACTCAGCATTGTCAGCATATTTCTTCGATAATTGTTTTCTCAAAATTTCATGCCTTTAGGAGCACTATGCGGATTAAATAATTGATTTTTAATGTTTCCTCCCGGAGAATCTAAAAGGTGGAAAAGGCCTCGGGTGGTTAATGAAAGACCTGCTAAAAGGGAATTCATTGTCATGGTTTCCATTTTTATACGGGCGTGGTTCCAAGAAAGATGCCCATGCCTCATCATGTTTTGCATTTGAAAGAACATTTGAAAATTTATTTAGAATAGAATCAGAATACTTCATTGATTTTTCCTAACTGGATAATCCATGCATCTTCAGATTCCCTCGATCCAATTATCACATTTATTACTATTTTTATTATTTTGCGAGCCAAAATTGAAAATGTGTGCCAACAATTTATTTATCTTCGTGTGAAAGCTTTATTGTCTTTAATGTATGTATGTTCAGTGTAAGAGTGACCTTTGACCAGATTTGACCGTAGCCACCAGGACAATTGCCTCATTGCGACCAGATTTATGTAATAATAATAACCCTATTGAAAAATTCATATTTTCTCTTTTTCAAGTAAAAATATAAATATAATTAAATGTCTGATAGTGATACCAAATATTTAGCTTAATCATTAAAAAAATTACAGAAGTAGTAATGCTATTTATCTATTAATAATTTTTTCGACACAATTTGTGTGAATTTAATTGTATATATTTATATTATATAGATATATACATACACATACCTGTAAATATAAATGTATATACGAATATACGAATATATATATATATATATATATATTCGTATATATCTATTTATTTATATTTATTCTAAGAGTGGTACAAACTGGTATGATATTTGTATTTCCGAACTCGGGCAGTATTTTTAGGCTTTTTTAAAAATGTACAGAACTTTTTACAAGCTCTTAGAGCTAATTTAGGTACTGATGGTGATTATTCAGGTCCCTTGAGCTCATTCATTATATCTTAATATTTCTTTTGGTTTATTTTGCCTGAAATGTATATTGTCCAGTTCGGGCCTTCAACAAAGACGCAAAAAGTACGAGTAATATAGGTCCTAAAACGTAATTATTTTTACGGAATGACGTCGGGAAAAACTGATTTTCAAACATATTTTGACTTTAATGTTATGTCATTCTTCAGCGCACTTCATGGTTCCCATTTCACCAGGGCGTTGAAGAAATATTCTCAACTTAAGAGTCCTCATGGTGCACGATGAGAGTTTAGAGGCGTAGAAATTGACTGATTACTGGAATCAAGATTCCTTTTACTTTATAAACACACCAGGCATCATACATATACACATTTTCTCATTCCCCTCATCTCCATGCTCAGAAACTGTTCCGGAATCATTTTCTTCACGCCACCGTGCAAGGCGAGGATGCCGCGGGAGAGGGGTCGGGACAGAGTGGAAAGGGTGGGTGGGTGGGCTCGGGGGGAGGGGTTTGAGAGGGGGAGGGAATAGAGAGGGGTAGGGGAAGACACCCGACATCCAAGAAACGTCTCCCGCATTCGGAAAATCTTAAAAATAAAAGCATTTCGAATTCCGGATAAAAAACCCTTTACCTTACCCGCTTCCCTCCGACACCCCTCCACCCGTAACTCCCTTTCCCAACCCGCCCAGACCCCACATCGCTCCCCCCCCTAGCCCCCGAACGCCGCGGCATCTCCCTTGAAATATGCATCCGCGGAACCCAGAAAACCCAACATAAAATTATTTCCCCCTTGGTGCAGGGTCGGAATTTCCGCTTCGCTTGCAACGCACGTCGGACCCAAAGGCGTATAGAGGGGGGTGGGTGGGGGTGGCGTGTGGAAGGGGTTTTTGGAGGGAAGGACCAAGTCCCCTTACTCGCTCAACCCCCGAATCCCCCCTGCCCCCCCCCCCCTCCCCTGGGGAGAGGCGGAAGGAGCGGGGTATCCAAGCGACCGCAGCGCTCCGCGGTGGCCGTAATGGGAACCAAAGCTGGCGAGGTATAGAGAGGGAGGGTATATAGAAGGGCTACGACACTGTTGCATTTTGCACAATCAATCTCACACGGTACGGGCAACGAACATGTTTCCAGTAGGCCTTTTGGACGCGGGGTGAATTTTTCATAACGTTAGAGTTCGGAGCGGAAGCTTTGGGGATATAGTAGAGGGTTTTCTTTGGAAAAATATAAGGGAAGGAAAGGGGGGAGGGCTGGAGTGTTTGGGGAGTTGCGGTGAGGTGGTTGCGGAATGGAGGATACGGTGGAAGGAGACATCGAACACACCCCCCCCCAACACCGCCACCTTCCCATTCCCTCCCTGAACCACCCCACTTTGCCCACCTATCGGAAATAAGGAGTGCGATGCCGCAATAAAATGGGGCAGAGGGTGGCGTTGGAGACTTCGAAATTCGTCTGAATCGAAGAATTCGAAGGTGGTCGGCTTTTTTTTTCCCTCTCTCTCTCTTCGGTCCTCCCCTCCCCTTCGCTAGCCCTTTGCCCATTGGGCCCTACCCTCCCCCACACGTCCTTCCGCCCCCGTGTCCCCATAACCTCCTCGTTCTACACCCCGCCGGCCCTCACTCACTCCTTAAAACTCGTATCTTATCCCACCCATGGACCAAGCCGACCCCTCCCCTCCCACCAGGTTCCTTCCGTACACCCTCCCCCTCTCGCTGCAAATTTCTCTCCAATTCCGTTACAAATTCCTGTTTACTTCCTTGAAACCTTCCTCTCCCACACCCTCCCCCCATCTCCTCTCTCTATTCTTCCACGCTTTCCTCTTTTATTTCTTTGTGCTTCTTCCTCTTCACTCCGCCTCCTCCTTTCCACCCCCACCCCGTTCACCCCTCCTACAACCTCGCGCGACACAGACTTTTCAATGCGTTCGTAAATTGATCAACGGGAGAGGTGGGTGTGTGGGATGATCGTGAGTGTATATATTTTATACCGCCCCGCCCGTCCCCCCCTTCGAATTGTGTTTATTGTTTTATCATCCCAGTGTCCTTTCAGGCTGGTTCTCCTAAATATTTTCTCCTCTCAGCCTCCCGGACGTATTTTTTTTCCATCGTTTTCATGTCCCCCCTCCATTTTACCTCCTTTTGAATGAATTTTTTCGAGACATTCTATATTTTCGAACGGACCCGAGTCCAGAGAAGAGACTGATGTTTTTTCTTGAGCCGCGTCGTTTCAATTACGGTTTGGGGCTGTCATGTGCGCTCTATACCTCGGCCCCTTACAACAGCCAACATTCTTGGCCGCTTGTGCTCTTCATCTCAAAAGATTGTCTCGGTAACCGTCGTTAGTTTCACGGCCAGGGGGCGAATCCGTCTTCGAAACTCTGTTAAGTACCCAAATAACCCAAATAACGATTACACTTCCATTTCCATTTTATTTCAATAAAAAATTGTAATTACCGCAACGTAAGTAATTGCGAAAAACTGACCCATCTCCAATAAAAATAGATAATCCTGTTATTGTTTCGGTTCATAATATTATCAATCGATTCACTCTTCACCTCAAAACTCATGGTGATCAATCAAATTTCCTTATGGACGTAACTAGCCTAACAAGGACGTCGTTCGGTAAAACTGCGAGACACTGACTCATTGTGGCACTTGGCTGAGAAAAAAATTGAAATTATATTCACGATGAACGAAACTTGAAATGTTATTAAACCTAACGGTAATATTGAATAATAAATCCCGTTTCTGTGCCATCTTCCGAATGACAGTTTCGAAGATGAGTTTAGAAAAAACCATTGGCTCAATGGCCACCGACAGTGTAGCCCAGTGTTTTCTGATGGCAGATGATGTTTGGAATTGTGAATTTGAGAATAGCATCTAAGAGTGTCTTTCCCAAGGAATTTAAAGGTCTAAAACCTCATCTTCTTGAATGTTTTTGACTCGTCATGCGAATATAAACCTCAGTCCAAATTGCTGATAATCGAATTACTACAAGGCGCAATAATATTATTAACGATGCTAGTAATGGGTATCTTGGTGAATCAAAAGGCGGATCTAAATGTATGCGTTTCCATGTATAAAAGTTCATTTTAAGAATAGATCAAATGTGAGGTTGATATTTTGGTCTAGCAGAGTCAGGATAACTAAACCTTTTGACTCTGCTATCCATTCACCATTGGTTCGGTTATTGTAAATTACTTTTAAGGAATTAAATAATTGGCACTAATGATGAAAGTTATAGTCCAATGCTTGATACCTGAATGAAAAAAAAATTAAAACAAAAATAACTCCGCATTATATTTAAGTGACTTTGCAAATTTAACATATTTCTGGGATTTAATTTCTCTTAATCAAGAGTCAATAACATTTTTGATTGATAAATTTAAAGGAATACGCTTATTTCTACATCTCTAATCAGTATTTTTACCATGAGCAACCATTACTATTGATTACTGAGCCATCTTTATTAATTACATAAACAATTTTCTAACGACGATTTATTATCCACAATCTGCCCATAACACAAGTTTTGCATCATATAACCTAATTGTAAGTAGGCTTTTGATACACCCAGGAATTTTTGTAATTTATCAGTCCACGGAGCTAGTCAGCAATTAGTTGACCTCGGTGAGTATGTAATTTTCTATCCCCAATTTTCTATCTTCATATATTTCGTGTAAAATATCCAATATTTTATCTTTCTACCTTAATTAGACATATATGTTTCTTTTTACGGTGATATTTTTCAATATCGTCCAATCTCTCTTTATTGTTTCCATTCGCTTTCCCTTAGTTTCCCTTAATTCCCAGCAAGAACGTTTTCCCGTTCCCCTGCCATGGACAGCAAGTTTTGATTTGTCTCGCTTTCCAGTCATCTTTCTTCCTTCCCGCTCTGCAGACTCAGGGTTTAAGTCTCCTACTACGCTCTTCTTTTCGCAAAAATGAATCTCATCTGTAAATCTGAAATGGTAACGCATTTACAATAGCTTCACCAAATCAAACTCTTCTTCGTTGCCTCGTCAGGCACTTACGTAAGTTTCCACATTTTCGCTTTTACCAACTCTGATTGTCGACAGCCTATGATATTAGAATTTAATAAAGTAGCCCGAATGCAAGTCAGCGATCACCGAATAAACTCCCAAGGATGGATTCACGGACAAACTTGGGTAATGGGTGAGGAAAAAACATCTTAATCGGCCCTCGACGGTGTTTGTATTTTTTAATTTGAGTATCATCACCTTTTTTTGCTGAGTTTTTTATGATGGAAATTTCATCCAATTTTAAATGATTGTCTTCTGTGTAAGTGTTAGCTCTATGGCTAATTTCATTAATATACTCCAGTTTGAGACGACGTATAGTCACTAATTGGGCTTCGGCTGTGCGGAAGTTCTTGGTAATACGATTGCCACGATAGAAAAAGGCAACTCAATTCATCATTATCAAAAACAATAATAATCCTGTCATGATTTTGACACAGTTCTCCATTAGAATTTCATATTTGATTGCATGAATCCGATGTTTGCATTTTTTCGCGTTTATATCCTATACCTTACATGTACTTGCATTTGGAACCTCCGTCTTCATTTCTTCCGATATTGTTTTCAACTATTGTTGAAGTTTCCCTAATGCTACATATATTGCTGTAATTTTATCCATTCCCGGAAAAAATATTTTAAATTTTCGGAAATGTTTGTCTGTAAGATATGTCTGTTTTTCTTACCCAATTGACTAACTCTCCCGGCGCCGATGTTACTCAAGATGTTTCGCGCACTCAACTTCTAAATATAAGCTCGCGTGTTCGAGCCCTGCCCTGGGTACGGGTATCGTGTCTGCTCTGTTGAATCAGCCCCAGGGAAACCTGAAGATAATTTAAGGGATTATCGGATATTTAAGGACCGCAAAGACCACCAGAGGCGTCGTAAGAGCAAAAAACAGATTATAATAAATAATTCTTGATCCCGTGAATCATGTAGTACGGTATAATTATTTTCATCATGGAAGAAGAGATTTTAAAATATATACTGTTAGTTCTTCAAACTCCTAACTCAAAGTAAATTTCAAAATGAAAAAAAAATACCTACACCTGAATAAACTGCAGTTTTCGTAAAATATGCCTATTGCATTAATCTCTACCACCGTCGATTGCTATATGATATGAAAGTATTGCATAGCATCTTCAATGGAACTCTCCGTACCAACGACCTTCTTCCTCTTTTCTCAATTCGTGTTCCCCCTCGGCCAACACGTAACTTGAGTCTGTGGCAGATTCCAAATTTCTGTCTCTCGATCTCTCAACGTTTCCCTTTCCATCAATTTCCCGCTACATTTAATTTCGTAAGCATTCACTATCCTTCCCTGAACCTCTCTTCCCCACTTAACGCTTTCACCTCCTTCCTTAAACGCCAGATAGTAACTCAGCTCTCTCTGGTTGCATACTATGTGCTTTTTCCTGCTATTTTATAACTGTTCTTAACATTTGTTTTGTTAACTTTTCATTATTTTTCATTGATTTTTGCCCTTTATTTTTCTTAATGTATATTTTATGTATTGCCTGTCAGATAATGTAGAAACCTTTTTGCCGTTTTTGGCTGCTTACTGAACAAAAAAAATAAATAAATTTCACGTGATTGTGCTACAGTGTAGCGGAACGTGTCGTACCGTTGTCTCATTCATTAAACTTGTAAAAACGTCAAAGCGGTCGTTTTAATTATACATTTCACAATCGGGAGGAGATAAACATGACGCTAAATGTAACCTAGCTCGGGGGCGCGGCAGTGAAATTTGACATCCCTGGGCCGAAGGGCGTGGATTGGAATTCTGGGGAGGAGCGTGCGAGGAGGGAATAGAAGTGAAAGGGAGCGGTCCGAAGGGGGGTGAGGAAGGAGAAGGAAAAAGGGCCCTTTGGACCAGAGCTGCCGGCGTAAAAAAGAAGGAAAGATTTGGAAGGTAAGCGTTCGAGATGGGTGCACTCCTCAGGGGTGTATGCATGTTCCATAAGGGAGGGGGACCCGTCCCTTCTCTTTTGCCTCCCTGCCCCTACCCGCAACCTCCCTCACTCTCTCGTCCCCGTCATACGTGGAGCGTTAGGTCGTGCGGGGACGTTGGAGGGAGGGTGGCAGTCTTGAGGGGAAAAAAAGGTGTCCTTTTGAAAGATTGATACGGCCCAAAGTGCGAAACTCGGGGTTTCTTGCTTGCCACCCACAGCTTCCTTCACGTCTCCGCGGGAAATAGGTATCGTTCGCGGCCTAGGGTTGTGTGGAGGAGGGGGGTTGGAGGTGACGGAAGAGGGCTCCGTAAAAGCGTGTGGGGTTGAATCGGGAAGGGCTTGGCGAGGTGGCGGGGGGAAGGGAGATGACGTGAAGAAGGGGGGTTGCGCGGAGAGGGCGTTATTGGAGAGAGGTGGGAGCGTGGTTCGGGGTGAGACATAAACTCAAGGATATGCGCCTTCCACTGCGGGAGTGTCGTGACGGTGGGTAAAAGGAAACGAGGAGCGGCGGGGAGGTGTGAGTGAATGAAAGGAGCATGAGGAAAGACTCCTGCTCCGGGTGATACATGGGGTTGGGTGAAGACCTCAAGAATAAGGTGCAAGAGTGGTTCCATTGGTACTAAAAACACTGGTAATTTTTGGTTGAGGACACCTGTTGCGAGATTTGTAGGGAAAAAAATCTGATGCCACGGTAGAGCTTTGTTTCAATGTGTATGCTGGAATGCTAATGTTTACAATTCTAATATTTATCGTCATTTTTTGCGGGTATCCCTAAAGAAATAATCTGAAATGTATCACCCATACCAAGAAATATTTGATGATTTTATGAAGGTATATTCTCATCATAGTATCTACGATAAGGAATAGGGGAATAGACAATGGTACCACAAAATTAAATGCTTTTCGATGAATTTGAATGTGCTTCATCTGGGTGCAAAGAGTAGTCGAAAGTATGATATTTTTAAGCTTGGAATTAGAGCTTCAGTGCCCCACAAATTAGTAATTATTTTGGAAAGATTTTCAATTATGTAAGTCGTTTTCATAACCGTTCGTCCTGTCCGTTTTTATTGTAACAAACAAACTTTTCTGGTTTTGCCATAAGTTATATCTGTAAACGGACAGATTTCAATCACTAAAAACGTGAAATTACAGATGTCTCTTTGAGAGCTTCTATAGTTATAGTTTTCAATGTTATCCTAAAACTGTTCTGTATCTGTTGGAGATGGTTTTATGATTATATTGTTATACTTGATATTCCCGTTGCATTTAAGTCGATTGGAGACATTTTTGGAGAACTTTTCTAATATTTTCTTCAATACTTCATGTAATATGACGAATTATATCATGATCTTAGACACGATTACTTCCTAGCCTTTTGAATTTTGTGAATTTTTTGAAGTTAGATATATCACCATATACTTATATCAAGTGCAATGTTGTTGAGTTTGATTAAGCAAACAATATCATATTTATTGGCTATCATCTCTGAGTTATGCGAATAAGTGAATGGAGGTGTAGTTTGGTTAGATATGACGATTTTCTCAACGGTTTATTTGGCTTTCAAATTGTTGGGTAGCAATATCCCTCTACCAACTAGAACTAGATACTCGGAAGAAGCTTTCTACTGAATTCTATGGTTTCAGGCTCAAATTTGTGGAGGTTCATTTTCGTTTAAAATGAATACACTTGGTAACTTCCACACGATTTTTATTCGTGCGTAGGAGTACGAATAAAAATCGTGTGAAAGTTACCAAGTGTATTCATTTTAAACGGAAGCTTTCTACTGTTTAGTTTTCGAGCATTGTTCATAATTGTCCACAAACATACAATTTAGGGTGCATTCTTTTCTGTGAAAATTATGAAAATATGGGCCATTCCTCTCATTAACCAATGGCGATCACATCCAAGCTATTTTCAGGAGACAATACCTTCGGTCTTTGTCAATAGTCTTGAGTTTCAGCTATTTCATTGGAAATTAAACAGAAAATTAGACTGAAGTGCTGGTATTTTTTTTCAAAATCTTTTTCACAAATATTTATATGCCAGAATTTTTCAAAAGATATTCTGTAGATTTTTATCGCTTCTCAGGATATCACGAGACTTGAATATATTATTCCATTTCACGAGGTACCTCAATCCATCCTGTGATCCTGGTAAATTGTCACATTGAATTAATTTTCCCTCTCAGAAACTCTTTTACTTCTTGCCTACACATCTTCCAAACTCACATAGCCTTTCTCAATTTAGTGAGACGAAGGAATCGTTTAAGGATTCAGTAAGTTATTTCAATAATAATCGTGGATTCACCATGATTTCAAGGCCTTTTTACTTAATTTGTTTTATCTTCTCGATGCTTAAGTTTTAGTTCGTGAACTTAATTAATGTTGCATTACATGAAGGGTTTTTTATTAAGTGGCACATCCGCCCGGCTTTGTTGGTTGATATTATGTGTATAGGTATTTCTTTTGATTTTCCATCACCACTGTGGCAGAGTGTACTGAAAAAAAAGAGTCAAACCTGTCAAAAGTGTAAAAACAAATATAATTTAATTGAATCATTATATTAAAAACTGCTAAAATAAAATACCTTCATAAGATAGTGCATTAGTAAATACTATTGGATTTGACAAATTAAGCAACAAACTTAGGTTAGTTATCGCTATTGATGGAGTCATTATTTGCAGAGCACAATCTTTTCCCTATGGTTAACTAGTCAGTCTGCTCGGTACGTCAAAGTAAAAAGTAAAACATTACTTATCAGAGTAAAGAGTAAGTAAAACTTCAATGTCTAGTATTTTTATCCTCATCTATATCTTAGACTGATCGGAGAGATTTCAAAGTCATAAAAAATGAACAAAATGTTTTGATGCACCGCGTTAAGCTTGCTAACTACTGAATTTTAGTGCAAAATTAGGCTTATTACTATGTTTCATCCTTAATCGAATGATGTTAAAAAATACAGAAAATAAACATGTGAATATCGTATTTTATTCACCAGTTATAGAGAACACTTAATAAAGAACCTGAAAAGCTAGTTACACGTGCGTAGTTCTTGACAATTTCTCAATACTGGAAAGGAAATTTCTCCCCTTATCCCCAGATTTGAAGATACATTATGTGGAGGAGATCTGATGTACAATTTCCAGGCCAGATTTCATAATTTCTCGTTTAACTTTCATCTCTGGTATTCTACAATATGAGATAATAACTGAATCAAATCTAAATGAAGTACTCGTCTCATTAGGTAGTGTCCCAGGACAGTCCTCGACGATCCTTAATATCATCTTCGTGTATCGAAGCCCCCGGTAGCCAAATTTAAGATGCTGAAACAACGTCCACTCGCGTATATTTCCACTATCTGCGCCGAAAGCATAATAATTGAAGCTAAAATATTTTAAATCGCAAATATACATTCAGATCCCGACTTCTTCGAATTTAGCTTCTCACTACTCCGCTTTCAGGTAAAATGTACTCCTGCTTTCCTTACAGTGCTCTCTTCTGCGACGGGGAGAAGTGGTTTCGCCTCACTTCCTCCTCCTCTCACAAAATCCCTTTCTCCGGCCCTTTCTCCTTGCTGCCACCCCCACTCCTCCTCCTCCTGCTCCACCCCTCGCCCTCCAAAACTACCCACCCCCAGGGGCCCGCTCTCCGCCCGCCCGGGCATGAATCCTTCATAACGTGGTTGACGCGCGCACGGTTTTAAGGGGCCGGAAAGGTTGAAAAATACAGGAGGGATGGGGAGGGGGGGGGCGAAGGCGAGGCGTACATGAGGAAAGAGGGTGAGGGGGAGAGAAGATATGAGCACCGGCCGTATGCATGAGGGCTGAGGAGACCGTCGGAGGGGGGGGGGTGCCGGGGTGAGGGGTGAAGGTCTATGCATAATAGAGGGGACCGGGAAGGAGATGCAAGGTCCCTCGATGCGTGGTGAGTGAGAAAGGAGAGAGGCGGTAAGTGTAGGGGGGAGGGTGTGGTGAGGGGAGGGAGGGTGGGCCCCGAGGAGGAAGGATGGCTGGGTGGAGGGGTGTGGAGGGAGAGGAGAATGGCTAAGGAGGTGTGTGGAGGACCGAGGAGGAACCGCATGGAATTGAGCCAGGGGACAGCAAAGGAAGTGGATTAAGGAATATCCAGTAATGGTGGGAGCGGTTTAAAATTGCATCGATGCCTAATATATAAGAGAGCGACGCAAAAAGCGAGAGGGAAAACGAGGCATCGGCAAACTCGGACAAATTTCATGGTTGAGAAGTAATAATTTAGCCTTTCGGGATTTCCGATAGAGGTTGGCGACTATCTGTCGGTTGGCGACGATCAACGCAAGAACGTTATTCAGTTCGCAGAAACCTCTATAAAGGTTGAAAAATGAATGCTGCATAAGATTCATTGGGGATATTCAGAGAAAGTCCCAACGCAATTTTTTTTACCATCAACCGCTACCAAAAATGTTTGATTCAAATAATCATCTAAACCATATCATCATGTATGAAAAATAGTTATAAAGTTAAATGAATTGTTGAGTGGTAATCAGCCGCTTTGTCGTATTGTTTTATTTCGTCAGCGTCAAGAATTTCGTGCTGCACTTCCATTGCTCCGAGCCGCAAACGATGGCCCAGGTTTCCTAAAAAGATTATGGAGATGGGTCATGGTGTGCTTTTCCAACAGTCAGTTGTCGAGATAAAGGATAATGCGACGAGGCTACTGATGACCAATCCGAAAAAGGACTTAATTGATTCTTTTGAAAAGCGGAAGATACGCTAGGATAAGTTAAGAGATTTATTCTATGATTTAAACTTAGCTGCATGAGAGATTCCCAGCCTAGCTCCTCTAATATTTTGGATACGCTAGTATGTTTATCGTAACAACCTTTTGCAAGTCTAGCTTTTCTGCAGATTGAGCAGAGACGGGGAAACGGGCGCATTATAGAGAAAAGTTAAGCAACTGTCTTGAAGTAAGAAAGGAAAGTTTGTTTGCATTAGTAGACATTCAATAGGTAAAATATTAACGGAAGAAGAGGTACTGACAAGATGGAAGAAATACATAGGGGAACTAAATGGTCAAAGAAATAGATCAGAGAGTTTGGATATAGAATGGGTAAATGATGTCGATAATGAGTGATTATGAACAGAAATACTAGCCAGTAACATAGAAAAACGTTTAAATAAATGAAATAGCAAAGGGGCTTAGGGAATAGATATTATCCCTGCAAAAAAATCAAGAATTTAGAAAAGCAAGAAAGAAAATTTTTTGGACCCTTTTGTAGTTTTTTTCAGGGAAGAAATTGGACGGAAGACCTCGTTAGATCAATATTGATGCCCAATTCTACACGAAAAAGAAGCAATACGAGAGAACTATAGATTTAATGCTACACGTGGCAAATAAATTACTTAGGAACATTAACAAAATGATGGCGGATAGCAAATGAATACTTAGGAGAATATCATTTTGGATTTAGAAAAGCGATGGATGCGCTTGATGCCATACCAATAAAGATGTTAAGTGTGACAGACAGAAAGAGAAATAGCACATGGCATAGAGCAAATATAACTGATAAATATGTGTAATATGTAATCTTTAAAATATAAGTAATAACTTCTTTGCCTCACTTTGTAGCCTTTGATTAAATAGATATTTTAAAAAAATCTTTGTAAAATCCGTGAAAGTTTCTTTTTATTTCTGTTCTTTGGATGAATCGGTCATTTTGTAGATACATTACTCTCTGTAAATCTTTTAATATGAAATAGGCGGGTAAAAAAATTGAATTATTTATCACTGAACATATATTTGAATTAATGTCATCATCTATATGTTTATTCCAAAATATATGCTCAGTGTTTCAATGAATTCTAAAGATCAGGGGCACATCTGCTAATTCATCATGTCTCTGGAGGTAAAAAGAAATCTGATTTATGGTGGTTTTCAATCCTACATCAATTTCATAGATTTTTATGTTTTGGCGACATAAAATTGGAACTCATTAATTTATATCTAGACATTCTCCACGGTAATCATAAAAATATTTTGTACTAAACTCCTTCTTCAAATTAGTTATTGTCTAAACACCACACTTCAAATGCATTAATAGTCTCCATAGCGGGCACAGAAATATTTCATGTTAGTTTCAGTCAGGAAAGTGTCTATTCTCTAATGTTTGCTATAAATTTTAGCCGTCTTGGAAATTTCTCAAAATTAACGGTTAATTTTTTTGCCTTATTATTTAAGAAAATTTGGTAATTAATAATGGTTACGCATTTTTTGCGACGGTAATTTTAAATTGTCGAAATTAACATTTTTGCAGCTAAATTAAATGTCTCAAGAAGTCTTACTTTTTCATGATTTCGGCGATGTGCTTAGAATAAATACGACACTCTAAATACGCGATTGAGATTTCTTGCCCCATTTATTAAGTTATAATGTAATTTTCATCGTAGATTTACATTTTACAGAATTCACATGATATCATATTAATGAAGTTTTTTTATGCAAGTTTGACCGGGAATAGAGAATAAGAAGAGACGAATGAGCGAAGAGAATAATAGGAGAACGGCGAATGTTTTTGAATGAATGGAGTCGGTGTTCGAATTTAACAAAGCTCCTCTCACAACACGGAATATCAGAAGTCTCAGTAACAGAAAAGCACTTATTGCAATATTTGAATTTGACGGAGTTGAAAGAAGTATTCCTGTAATGAAAGAAAGTAAGAGTTTTATTTTTACTTTGCCTATACCGAAAGGGAACAACAGCGTTAATGATATATGTGAATGTATGCGTGAATAATTGAAGAGATAAGCATGTAACAGGATGGTCGGAGGATTACTACCTACCAATTGATATCCCTTGAAGATAGCATCGCTATAAACGTATACCGCTAGTGTGTTTACTTTCTCCCAAGTTTACTTTCAGATAAAGTGCTATTGCAATTTTTTCTAGGTATTTACAGGATATAAGTTTACAAAATGGAATGTTTTAAGATACTTGAATCATAGAAAAATAATGTCATTTTTATCAGGAGTCCTTACCCCTCATCCTTCCATGTCCTTCGTCTGACATCACTTGGCACAAGTGTTTGTTTCTTGATCTCTCTCAAGGTGTTTTAACTTTATATTTTACCTTCTTCAATGTTCTCAAACACATTTACTGTCTAAGGTTACTGCCTAATCTGCTGGTTATTTTTCCCCCTTTCTTACGTTGAATCATATTTGGCTCCTCTAATTATTAGCACTAAAAATGAAATACTTCTCATCACTCCATTCTATTATTTATTCAATTTCCGAAAAAAATGAGTTTTCATTTGAAAATCGATCAATTTTCAACTCAATGGAATTCATTTAGTGAAATATTGACCGTGTGAGATGATCGGTACCAAATTTAAATGTTTGCTTTCACGTTACAATTGAGCGTACTTTGTGCACTACTTGCAAATGAGTTTAACGCCACGGATTTTCTCAAATAAGTAAAAAAGTGGTGTGTAGACTAATTTTCATTTGCGTTCCTTGTCTTATAGCCTCATTTTAAGTGTTCCGTGGCATTTTTAAGAGTCCTTTTTCTCATGTGTACTGCCATATTGGCCGGCCCCGGTGGCGGCGGGGTAACGTCCTCGTCTACCAACTGAGAGGTCACGGGTTCGATTCCCGTCTGGGTGGATTTTTCTCCATCCAGGGCTTGGATGTATGTAATTGTCTTCAATGTAATGTAAGGGTTAGGTGGAAGAAGGGACTATTTAGTCTCAACTTCGCCCAATTAAGTTGATAATAAATAAATATATACAGAATTTCTAAAGCAGCATATGTAGTAAGAAATGGAGCTCAATAGTTGCCCAATGGAACGACTACAACTGTCAAGTTTTTATTTTTTTGGAGAGTAGTTCGTCGTTTCTTGGAATTTTCGTCAGGATGACCTCCTCCCCGATTGATCACGTATTTGAGCTACACGAACGAAGCAACCCGTAACGTCGGCCCACCACAACTACAAAAACGGATAACGACGTTAATTCCAGCTAGCCAACAAACCACTTTAACAGTCGGAAAGTTAACTTTGGGATAAATCACTGACAAAGGCGCAGGGAGGGATGTGGGTTATAGGAACGCTGGCCCTCCATCTCCCAGGAGGCGCCCTTAGCATTTCTGCTGGACCCCAAAAACAATGGAAGCATGTTAATCAGCGTCTCTAGCGGTGGGTGGGGGGCGGGAGGAGAAGTAAAGTTTCCCTCCAGCTCTCGCGCGTACGCGTAGCCCTTCGCGTGAAGGGGAATTGCAAAGTAAGTTAAACTTGGCAATTCGAGGAGGAAGGGAAGAAGAAATTAAGTGGAGACGGGGGGGAGGGGGTTTGCAGGCGAGGCTGAGAGAGTTGGGAAGAGATGCGAGAGGGAAGTAGTCGACCAAGTTGGCGGAGAGAGTTGGATGCGTTAGGGGAGGAAGGTTTTGGACAGCCCGGGAGGGAGCGCGGAAGAGAAGCGGGGGCGAGGGGGTTATTATTTCTGTGACTGCGTGCCGGAAGGGCGCGGAAGGCTGCTTCGAGATGTCGGGACCGTTTTGCTATCTCCAAAATTAACGGGTAATGAGTGGCAGGAAGCAAGCTTTCGCATCTTCAAAACAATGAACTCGTACAGCGAGAGGTGCGGAATAATCGAACTTGTGATTTTTCGAAAATATTAGCGTTGCTTTACAAAGTTTACGATAAAGCTTTACAATACGAAATGGATAGTTCAAGCAAGCAGTCTTTATTGCTGATATATGTTATTCTTGAATTGAAAATCATTTTACACCAACATTACTCCCAAAATAGTAAATACCATAGTCCTTCAGGTTTTCAGTCCCTATGAATTCTTCCTTGTTCGATTTATTTGGGAATTCAATCGTAAATAGGCAGAAATCATGCATGTAACCATATAACTATGCATGATTTTATAGGACCGAAAAGAAAAATATACTTTTAGATGAAAATGTAATGTTCAATATGTCACAGTTTGCCATAGTTTTCCATGTAATATCATGCGCAAATCATTGAGTATGTAAACGGGAATCCACCGCACGAATCTTCATAGCCATTACAGGTGGAATAATGATCAGCATTGTGAGCTAGGTTTCAAATTATTCTAAGGACATCCAAAGATACTTGACATTATTAAAATAAATGACTTAGTGAAGGAAATATGAACTGATTTTTCGGGGTTCAATAAATGAGTTAAGGGTAAATATCATTATTTAAAGAGCTTCCTTGTTTAGTTCCAAAATATGGCTTCAAGCAAAAGATAAAAGATATATTTTGGAGTGCATAAGTATAGGATTATTGAGGAGTGTTGAGAAAATAATTTGGATTAAGTGGAAGAAGTAGTAATACAGATTGAGAAATCAAAAAGTCGGTGGGGAAAATTTCAAGAGGAGAGGGGAATAAGATGAAAAAATAATAATGTCAGAATGGTTTATGATGAGCCAAAATATATATGAAGTACATTAATCTGTGTTACCAACAAAACACCCCTAATAATATGATATGACAAGTCGCATTCCATTCAATGTTTTCTGCATTAATCTAGTGTTTTATGAGAGTAGATTCTTTTTTTTTCAATGAAAATTCAAAGCAATGGAAGACTATTAATGTTATTTAAATATATTTCATTCTCCATGAAGTTTATTAGGTATAAATTGTAAATATCAATTGAGAAATTGTCACTGTGAATTTGTCACATTTTTTAATATGAGCAATCAATTCGGAATGGCTGTAAATGCTCCATTGGGTATTTTCTTTCAGAAAAAGTTTACTTTTCAGCTCCTACACCAGAGTGTTAACATACTCGAATAGGCAATGTAATACCCACCCGTCTGCTGGCGTGAACTCAGCTGAATGTGTATTTCCCGAAGAAAAAATTATCTAAAGGAAAATGATGAAATGATTACAGTGTATGACTGAATCATCTACGAATATTTTTTAATGAAATGGGACTAAAATAGTTCACTCCAGCGTCAAAATTATTAAAACTGCTTGCACATCATTTTCCGGAAAGTTATTTGTCATTATTCAATGGCCAGGTCTTCTTCAAAGGAATAACATCTGCACTTCTACGAAAAGTGAAGAATCAGGCGTGATATTGTGGAATCGAGACATAATGAAAACTTCGTTGCAATTTTCCACAGTTAATTAACTGTGGAAAATTGCAACGAAGTTTTCATTATTATCTGTACTTCTGTTTTGTATTAATGCTTGAATTTCACAGTCTGATATCAATGTTAGACATGAAAATTGTGTACTGGAGCTCACCTTACTGTCGTTTCATAAATACTGATTTTGAAAAATGTTGTTCAATAACTAAATATTGATTAGTCTACGCATCTCCAATATTCTCTATCTCAATTAATACGTCATATTGGCTCTTCATTGAGTAAATATTTTAAGAAAACACAAAACTTTGATATGGAATGAGGTTTTGTCCGGTGCAGAAACATGATCCAACAGGTAAGATGATAGGCGTGATTTTGGAGGCTTTGGAAACGTGTGTGTGACGATGAACGAAAAGGGTAAAAATAGTACTAGGCATGGTAGAGGAGGGGAGGATGTTGTTGGGAGTGGTCCATACGACTTAGGAAAGGTGTATACAGAGTATCATGATTGGCGATGGAATTCTGAAGAGCACGATATAGGGGAGGAAGTTAGGTGAGTGAGACAGGGAGAGGGAAAGGATGGGCCATAGGCATGTTGGACAGGATGAAGGGAGATGGAAAGTATTTGGGATTAGAGAAAAGTTAAATGTAGTTTGGGGTGCTAGGTTGTGTTTTATTAGACGCCATACATATGAGAATTGACCGAAGCAGCCATTTACCATTGTAAAAAATTGTCTTATAATGTTCGAGGGGAATGAGAAAGAAGCACACAGAAAGTACGAAGCAGTGCTTACATAGCAAATTTACGACATTAGCCATCGTGAAGACGAGGAGAGACAAGTTTATTCTTGCCTTGAAAGCGGCTATCGCCCGAAAATTTGCCACGTATATAGTATTGTGTATCGTTTTTTGTGTGTCATCGACAATCTTGTTATCCCCTTTGTACTACGACCAACTCACTAACATCCCAACGGGACCCCAATTCTCTTCTTCCAAATGCAAGAACGTGACAAGGAAACTACAAAAACGATCGCGATTCGCGGGTTAGGCCCGGATTAGGTTTAAGGATGGTGGAGTGGGGATTAGACGCCCGAGGTGGTGGAAGAGGAGGAAATGAGACAGCAAGAAAGAGAGTGGGAGGGAGAGGCTGGTGGGAGGTCGAAAAGGAGGGAGGGCTGAAGGGAAAGGGGATGGATTTTGAACAGGTAAAAGTAAGAGAGGGTAGAGTTGAATTAAGGAGGGATGAGATAAGGAAGCGAGCGGGGAGGGAGGGAGGAGAGGAAGTGGTTGAGAGAGGAGGGAATGAGAATCTTAGGGGGCTAGAGACAGATAGGAAGACTGCTGAGGGAGAGCGAGAGAGAGAGAGAAACACGGCGTGGTGGTGGAAGAGGAAGAAGAGGTGAGATGTGTCAGGTGAGCTTGGCGGTGAGGGGGGAGCCAGGAGAGGAGAACTCGGGAATTTCCCAGGGTCGACCGAAGGGAGAGAGAGATGAAGAGAGGGTGGTTGAGCGAGAGAGAGAGATGGAGGATACTTCTTCTTCCCTTGAGCTCAGGGAGAGGAAGACTCACAAGGAATCCAGGCGAGAGAAGTTTCTTCTTCACTCCCTTCTTGGGGTGTCTGGGAATAAGGCGACGGATAATTGAATTAAGGTGACTTGGGGAAGAAGGTGGAAGGGAGTTGTGCGGTGGGCGGGTGGGGGAGGGGTGCACGCGGCCCGGGGAGTGGGAGCAGGGTGGGGGAGAGGGTTGGATGCAGAACCGTCCCTTGGACTGATGTGAGGGGGGAGGGAATCGGAAGGTGAGTGGGGGTGAAATAGGGGGCGTGGGAGGGGCGGATGTTCTCGAACGCAGCGAGAGCGTGGATCTTGACAGCTGGTTAGGTGCGAGTCGGAATAAGGTACGGTTCGGAGGAGCCGTAGTTGGAGGAGTTTTAGGGGGGGGTGGAGAGCTGCGGGATGGTTATGTGGGGTAAAAATGTGTACAAGGTGGGAGGAGGGATGGTGGGGAAGTTGGATGGGGAGGAATCGGGAGGAAATTGAGGGGAGAGAGTGTGTGAGATTGATGTAGGCACAGCGGGGTAAATGGGCGTGGGAGTGCGCAAGTGGCCACGGTGAGGGGAGCACGAGCGGGCGGAGGAGGCAATGAGGACCACCGCGGGTACTCTGCTAGAATCGGCGGGAGGGGCCGTCGTGCTAAGTAAGCGTGGGAATTTTGTGGATCACTGTGGAAGTAGAATCATCATAATTTTGAAAATACATCGAATTATATCGAAAATACCGAATTTGCGGTTTTCATATTGCACAGTGGATGAAGTCATTGACTCTCATTTAACGTGGGCCCTGGTGGCGGAGGGTTAATACCCTCGCCTGGCAGCTCAGAGGTCGCGGGTTCGATTCCCGCCTAGGTGGGTTTTCTTCCACCTAGGGCTTGGGTGTTTTTAAATGTCTTTATTGTATGTGTGTATAGGGGTAAGATGGAAGAAGGGACAATTGTCTCAATCTCGCCTTAATAAAAGGCTTTAAATAGAAAAATGTTTTCTCTTGTCTGTTACGTTATCTTTAAAAAATTGAGCAAGGTAGTTCAGAAGTAGAGCACTGGACAACTGATCGGAGGATGGGGCTCGATCCCGGGTGAATCCCTTCATCTTAATCCAAGCTGTCTGAAATGTTGGGTACCAGGTCTTCCTGGGAAACCGCAAGTGGCGCAGGGCAGGGAACTAGCCTTAGTAATTATCCTGATCTGAATTTCCCACTCCCTAGAGGAGTAAGTCATCATCATTGGTCATTTAGTCCTAAGGTTGGCTGACGGCAGCCCCTCCACCCTACCCTATCTGATGCTAATTGGCTTACTTCTTGGTATTTTTTGCAAGGTCCTTTCTTCTTATTTTGTCCCATGTATTTAGTCCTTTGCCTTCCTCTTGGGACTTTTCCCTATGTTTTTCCTTCTATTCTTCACGAAGCACGAATACCTCAGGGTGTGGCCAATCCATCTGGTTCTTCTTTTCTCTCTGGTGTTGCATAAGGTTTTTCTTTCGTAAATGGTAAATTTTTGTGGATGGTTTCAAGGTTTTTAAGTGTACTATTGCATGGTTTGATCCTGGGCTGAAGCGTTAAACAAAAGGCTATGATGCTGCAAAAAGTCTGACATTAAAACGAGTTTCGCATATTAAAAGAATATGACTGTCAACCTCAAAGAAGTTAGGCTTATTTGAACGGATTGTATGGAAACGTAATCAAAAAAAGAGAGATAAAAAATTACTCCACTTTAATTGGCCCAGATCTCGAAAACGTGGAAATTATTTGAGCAACATGATAGGAAACGCCAATTAAAGGATTGGAAAAGACTGAAAGAAAACCCTCTAGATGTGTTCAAGTGGCAAAGAGATGAGAGTAAGCGTGACGGGAATGCTGGAGGAATCAGGTTGGGAGTCTGGGGACTTTTAAGAAGTGTATAGAGTACTCTAGTTCTTTTGTGGTACCGAGGAAATTATTACGGTCTCAAATTATATAGATAGATTCGACTACCTAGATAAAATAAGAGAGAGAGACACCATCACCTACATATTCAAGAACTCGTTATTCCCTAAACATAAGTTTCAGGCATAGTTTTGTGGAATTCATTCATGATGAGTGCAAAAAAATGAAAGTTTGCACTTCCACCTAAAGCATTGTGCTTATTTTTCTACCCTGATTATTCCCTCGCACGATATGCAATCATAACAAAATCTATCCCGAGGACCTGAGTATATTTACTTGAAGACAAACATGTAATGATCTAGTGAAACACTAATGCGTGTGTGATGTTTCGCATACGAGAAAATAATATATATTCAAATTCATGTACGGTATGGATTAACAATGGCGCATGTATGACTGGTGATCGAACGACACCCCCCCCCCCTCCGTCACACAGCCATGCGGCGGCTTGAAGGACATTTTTCCGATGTGGATGGGAAGTGTTTCATTGGATAGATTTGCGCTAGGGCTCACCATTCAAATAGGTGAACACGGTACACAGTACATTTTAAAACTATAATAAGAAAATCAATTAATTTAACCTCTAAATATTTGTGTATGGAATTTAATGACGATGTGCACAGTGGAGGAAAAGTAATACCATGGAATGTATTTACGTGTTCTTCCCTACATAATACATTAAGTTTGCAAAAGTGCAACTTTTTAATCGTAATATTTATTTAAATTACTTTTGATTTGAAAGCTTTTTCGCCATTTCGCACGAGCATAAATACATGAGAGGCTTCATAAATTGTCTATTCCTTCATTTTATGTTATTGGTGGTGATGTGTTATAAACAAGTCTCCGGTAAACCTCAAAGCAAAACAAAACCAACAGAAAACATGGAACCATGTTCCAAAACAAAGCAGGACTAAGGTTACATGACATATAACGTTTACTGAAATGTAGGGGTACAATCGTTTCTCAAAGCCTTATTCTTTCTGAATTATTATAATCTGCAGTTTATAGCATCACGTTTTCATTCCTGGGTGAGGTATCTACGGGGATTGATTAAAATTGCTTGTAAATGTAGTCTGAACGCACAAAAATATAAGGGGAAAAATATTACCAAGGAAAAGAGACATTTTCCGTTGGCAGGAGGACATTTTCAGCGCACGCTTTGTGACGTGAAGTTATGCACATTTGGCTGTTCCCGATTTTCTTATTATTCTCCTTAATATTCTAACCAGTCTCTTCCGTAGCCCTGGAAGACGACTGAAACTGGAATTTTAATCTTCCATGTGCTATTCTGCATGTCAATTGGCATGGAACATTTCACACAATTTTTAGTACATGTTCCAGTTAAAGGCGAATTTTGAATTTTATGTGCAAATTTTAGCAGGTTGAAGTCATAGAGAATTCCAAGTCTTTTATTTTGTTATAGAATTGATGTTTATGTGTCAAATTTATTGTATGCTAATGAATTCTTAAGTTATTGCCAACTTTAAGGTAAATTACTTGTTTCTAAGCCAATTTTTAGCTATTGTATTCGAGAGCTAATTCAATCGTTGCGAAATTATTGTTCCGCTTATCTCCTCCGAGAAAAAAAGCTCAAACCTCTGTCATAGCGTTAGCACAAACTTGTGGATTGTCACTACGTAGCCTCCAGAAGGACAGTCAGTCCAATCACCCTTCGCTGGGAGGGCAATGCTTCTCTCTTTCGCGTGCCGATGAGGGAGCGTAGGGTACGTGAGCCGGGCGACGGTTTGCCTGTACTTTTACTTCGGCAGTACTTTTGAGAGAAATGGGGCCATGGGACACACTTCTTCCTGGAGGGCAACGGGGCACATTTTGCGGTTTTGGAATTCGCCGAGGCCCTCCGTTCGAGAAGAAGAGTTAAGATTAGGGGTGAGTGGTGGGTGAGGGAGGGAGAAGGAACGTCGGGAGTGGGGTAGAGGACCTGGAGGGAGGGCGGTTGGCAGGGGGGATGGAGAAAGGGAGCGGAGGAGGATGGGAAGAAGAGATTGAAGTTCCCGAATGAGCCGTGGAAGGGGGCCCCGGGTCCTCGGAGGACATTAAGGTCCCGGAAGGAGCAGGATGTCCATTGGTCATTGGTCATCCCCCATTCCCGTCTACTTCTCATTTCCTCTTTCGACCTCCGCAGCTTCCCTGCCTCCCACACGCTCACAGACACACACACACACCCCTCACCCACTGCCAACCCCTCCTCCCAAACTACGCTCTTCCAGTTATCTCACTTCTCTTCCCTCCACCCCCCTACACACCCACCGACCCTGCCTGCCCTTCCGAATTCGAATCTTTCCCGGGAGGACTGGACTTCACCGCAGCTTCCCACCGGACCTTCACCTTCCGGAAATTGTGTTCCCCTTCAGCCAAAAACCTACGCCTATTCTGCACCCACCCCCTCTTACCCCACTCTCCATCACGCGGTCTTTCTCCTTTCCCGAGACCATCCCCCTCCCTCCCGATCTCCCGTCCCAGAATCCCCAGTTCTTCCTCCCCTCCTCCTCCTCCCTCACCTTTACTTCTTCTTTTCCTTCGACCATGCCTCGCCTTGTCCCTTGTCCTTCCTCCTCTGTTCCCTTGTGGTGCGAGCTTCGAGAGGGGCATTCTCCTTTGCCTAGCGTGGTCTTGTGCCAGGCTTGTGTAGGGCTGCGCAGCGATTTCTATTTTGAATCCCTCCTGTTTAGGAAACCGCGTTTGAAAGTTTTCATTTGGATTCGGTAAACAGAATTTTCTTGTGTGAAGGGAATGAGTATCAACAAAGTCATGAACCTTTCCGTGATAAAGGTTTCCGTTTCATCAGAGCCACGAGTGAAATAATACTATTTCACAGTCTGCTGGTAGCTTCAAATACTGAATTTTGGCTCTTTTTTCATTTTACTTTTGATGAAAGATAATGGACTACATGAAAAGAAGTCCTAAGGATATTTAAACTTTTAAGAATGTAAACCGGAATAAGGATTCTTGGTGATGGAGAATTAGTTTTTTTTTATATGCTAGTGTTTTATTTTACTTTTCGATGAAAATCTGAAATAGAAAATTATTTTAATTTTAAAAATTTCAACGAAATTAATAAATGCATAAAAAATTATTGAAAGAAGAAAAATAATTCCTTTGTTTCGGAAAACTGTTTCTTGTTGAAAATTAGCATTTTATCACCTTTCATCACCTAAAATATTGTTAATGTAGAAATGAAATTGAATTTATACCAATTATGTGACCTTATTTGAATAACGTTCATGTAGGATGATGCTAAAATTTCGGGATACAACTCCAAGGAGCCTCAATGATTCGAACTAATTTTTATATCCGGTCCTCCGTCACAAAATATTGCAGAAAGCATTGCTAACATTAAGGTGAAGTCTGTGGGTAAACTATTGAATGGTCATTATAGGTTAATTTTATATTAAGTTTTTTCCATTCCTACTCAATTTTCTTACACTTCTAAATCGCCCTTTATCTTTTCAGTCATCATTAATTACTAGAAAAAGCCTCTTTCAATATTCTCCTTAATCTGGAGAGAGTAAAAACATACTTTTGACCTCAACGGATGACGTTTGTCTCATCCTATTGCTTGTCCTTCCCTAGTTTTCACTTTCCAATGTGGCCATTTCTCAAAATATATTTCCCATTTGCTAACTTCAGTTCTTCGCTAACTTAAAGTTTTTCGCGTCAACTTTTTCACATTGGATGCATTGTTTGTGGAATGCAATCGGAAGCATAAGAAAGATTTGATAGAAAAACTATGGCGAGGGCGAGAAATAACATCAGACGTTGTCGTAACCGTGTTTATTGAAGAGTTCAACATAATTGAGTTGAATGATTTTTTCCACTGAAACAAAATGATTATAAAGGGCATTATTTGGAATGAACTAATGGGTTTATTTGGCAATTTATGTGTTGAAAAACTTATAATATAGGAGAGTTTTCTGTTTTAAGCATCGGAAAATGTATTTTTATACTTTGAAATCTAACTTATTGTTGTGAATTGTAAGCCATTGAATTCATATTGTTCGTTTTTGATTTTAAAAATATTGGTTATAATATAATGCCAAAAAATCAAATCAAATATCTTCGTATGAACCACTACGCTCTCTAGGCAACATTGTAATATGGAAACGTATGACGAGACGAAAATGTAAGAGTTAAAATTGGACATCGATTGTTAAAATTCAAAACACATATGTCCACTAGACACACGGATCAACTACTTTTTTACGTTACAAAGAAATACAGCATCAGATGATGATATCTTTCAAACGTCAATGTGGTCGGTTGACTCTATAGCTTTCATGCTATTGCGCACATAAAAGATTTTCATAGACAGTAGTTTGTCAGAATTGCACCTCTTCCATGCCTACTCCTCCCTTTTGCATTCCTCCCTTCTCCTTCCACTTCCTCCTGAGCGCATTTCCTTCTCCTTGTCCCTTCCTTCCCTGCTCTCTCTTCCCTCCTCACCTCCCAGCCGACCTTTACTCACTCTTTAACTCCTGAAATAGTCGTTCCACTCCTCTGGACCCTAACTGCTTCCTTGTGGTACGCGTTCATCCGTTCCGGGCAGTTTGAGAACGAACGCTTTTTCCGCCGATTCCGTTTGTCACCATTGTGCCATAACGTCTTACGTCGAAAACTTACGCTTTCGGAGGGCGCAGAAGGGGGAGGGATTGGCGGTGCGGGAGGAGGAGGAGGAGGGAGAGGTTGAGCAGAACGAGAGAAGGGGAGAGTAACGGCAACGGAGAGGCAAAATTATTCCGAGTTTAGAACTTTTGGGAAAAGGATTTCACGTTGCAGTCATGCAGGCGCCTAGAGTACCCCGGGCGGGTTTGAGAATGCAGGAAACTTTCTTGCAAAGTTTTTAATTGTTTTAAGTTCATGCATTCATGCTTTATTGTATCTTAAATGCATTATAGGATTTTTCACATTATGCATCTGTGAATAATTCTCTGAATACAGGATATCGTTAAGTCTGGCTCTCTCAACCACTTTCTGGCGATCATTATATAGTTAATTATATCTGAAAATATTGCTTTAACATATGAAACAAGGAAAACGTTTATCGTTACATTACTAATCTCTTAAGAACAAATTTGATTTTGAAGCTTGAAACGAATATTGCAAGATATTTTGGAATAAAACTGAAACAAGACTAATTCCAGATCTTTTATAGACATTCAAGGATCTCCTTTGCATCTATAAACTATCGAAGTTGTAAAATTACCTTCACAGTGCAATTTAAAAAATAAGCCGTAGGATTTTGTGTGGCTCAAACACACCTTATAACTCACCTAGAAAATGGTGGTTTCGCAAACAACTGAGGCAAAACTTTTAAACATAATTATTTATTACAATGCAACAATTTCAGAGCGTAAAAATCATTCAACCAGGATTGACCGAATGATTTTAAAGCTCTGAAATTGTTGCATTATAATACACACGTAGCGGATGACTCCGTTAATAGTTACTGTTGCGGTATCTCCCGCAGTTTCTTGAAATTTAAGTATTTATTATAATGTGAGCCTGGAATCTTGGTAAGTCACTGGTCATGTTATAAGCAGATAGATGAAAGGAAGTGTTGCAATGGTGAGACTAAAAATAACAAATCTTCAATGCCATTATCGGTGTAAGTTCAATTCGGTGAAAGGGAGGGATAATTTTTTAAATACTCGTGTGTTGCTAAAAAAATGTATGCTCTTCAAGCAAAGAGGGTATGCTCACGCGTGCTTACATCAATAAAATGTCAAGGAAGGACTAAAATGTGTTTGTTATAAAATCCAAAAATACTTCTTCCATCCCAAAATTTATAAGAACTGGTAGTTTTCAGAGTGAGGAGAAATTTATATCTTTCCTTGAAAAATATGTGCAAATTATGCAGATGCAAATTAAACTGCTTGGTCAGATGTCAGCTACCAGATATCAAAATAGAAATGCCTAGATGGTTTAAGGACTATTAAGCTATCGTCACCGCCAGGTTCGAGGGAAAAACATTATGTTTAACAAGCGTGGTCGTCATCCATCCCCCAGTGCCTCCTCTCTTTGCTGCAACTTCTCTTATCTCTGGATGGCCGGCCACTGCTCAGGGCCCACCAGCCATCTCCTCCCCATTTCCATTTCAGCCACCTCCGCTTCCTTCCTCTCGCAGTCGGGATTCCTTCGCCGACCCTTTCCAACCCGCATCCCCCAACCATCGTTTTTTTTTATCCCAATAGCCATCAAAGTCTTCCAGCAGTGCCATCCAGAAGAACGATATCCAGCGCACGACGTCCGCTCTGACCGCCGAACTTCCGGTTTCCGGTCAAATCTTCTGCCCCCCGACCGCCCAGCCCCAACCGTGCCATCCACGCCATCGTCCCCTCCCTTCCTCCCCCGCTTCCTCTCTCATTCTCATATCGCTCCTCCCAGAAAACCCAAGTCCACGGCTCTCTCCCCCACCCGCGTCGTTGTCGACGCAGTCCCGGCGAATAATTTGGGACATCATCTCACGGTCCCATCCCTTACCGGCCCACTTCTCCGAAACTGATCGTGTACACGCGTTATCAACAAATAGCCCCGCGCCGCAACCATCCCCGGTCCTGTCCGGAGGAAAGCGGACGTCCACCCGAGCATTGCCGTAATAACCTGCAGTAAACGTGCGTCGCAGAATGCAATGAAGGGGTATCTCAAAGAGCGCCCATGGGGTGCATGTCAGGGACGTTAACCACGACCGACGTTCGTTTGGGAACGTGGTCTGTCTCGGAAACTATTCGACCGACGCATTTTGACCTATGCTGAGTTCAAATTTTTTACTTTAAATCCTGCATCTCGTGACCTTTTTTGCTTTTAAGGGGCAGATTTTTTTAGCTTTTCACTGAGAAATTGCGACGACCGTTCGCGAATTTACTCGATAATATATTATACGTGAAATGAAAGGAAATTATTCCATCACAATGATCGATAAAAATGGTGTACTTTCTGTCTCAATTCTATTGCAGATGTGTTCTTAGAGCTAAAAAAAAACTCATTACGTCAAATTTTACAGAAAAGGTGTTATCGAAGTAATCCCAGGGGTGAAACGTATGTGTGATTGTAGCTCTGATAGCAACTAAAGGGATGACTTATGGTCGAAAAATTTGTATTTTCCAAAAATATCCGGGCGTTTTAAGAATTCAAATGTGGTTACTTATCGTGCGTACCGGTATGGAATTTGGCGGCGTTGATTCCCAAGTGTACAACTAAGGATTTTTCTAATTTTTCCATGTTCTCCGTAGAGGAATTTACCTTAAATAAATTTACCGAATTACTACGAGTATTAAACTTTACTTTTTAAATCACTGCGCATTGTTCCTTCTTCATACTACGTCCATTTCGAATGGATTCTGACTCTTCTTTTCTTCTTAGATAAAGACTGCATGAAAACTACAGAGCAGGATGTTAACCACCAAATTCTTGCCTACTAAAATTTAGAGGAAAGAATAATGTCATTTGCTAAATATATTATAATTATATTTTTTTAAATATACATCTATATATATATATATATATATATATATATATATATATATAATGGGATATTATTATTGTTCAACATACTATACTCGTACAAGGGTGGTCTGAAAATTTTCTGACCTAACAAAGATACAAGACATTTTTTCTGAAATTTTCTGAGTCGGAAATTTTTCAGACCACCCATGTTTACACCAGAATGAATATTAACGATTTAGATTCATACGAGCATTTGTAACGCGTAACAATTGTATATTTATCCCGGACTACAGGTGACTGTGTAATTGTATAAAAGACCAATCATAATCTATTATTAAGGGTATAAATATTATTCCTGCAAGTATCACCTACGTGAGCATTCGTGCTGATAACTACATTCTTCTCTACTGATGATAAAATATAAATTTACAATTATGTTATTACTTCCTTTAGTACTCGGTCCCGGTGGCGGTGGTGTAAGGTCCTCGCCTACCAACCCAGAGGTCGCAGGTTCGATTCCCGCTAAGGTGGATTTTCCCCCATCTAGGGCTTGGTTGTATGTCATTGTCTTCAATTTCATGTCTGTAATGTAAGGGTTAGGTGGGAGAAAGGACTGTGTCTCAACCTCGCCCAAATAAGTCGATAAATAAATATATACTCTATGTATCCATTAATAGAAGCTTGAACAATCTTAAAAAGGCAATTTCTAGAAAGGTAACTATGTCTCAATTTCTTGACCTTTCCGTAATTTTATTTATTTATCAGATCCACTTAGTTATAAGATATAACGAACCACATAGACCATACATCTATTGTATTGGGTAGGCAGGGTGCTCCCGACTTCCATCCTTAATCATTGACGGCTATTTTGGCTACTACTAAAGGCTTTTACATAATTTTCTCCCTCCTAAAAGTGACATTTATTTTGATGAAAATCTTTTGGGATAAGTTGTAGAAATATGGGTCACCAAAGTAAGCGTAGTTGAAAATTAGGGCGCCTTTTCATTATAAAGAGAGGGAAACGATAATATTTCCTTCGATTTGCGAAATCCTTCCTCCGCCCAACCCCGAGAGATCTCCATTTCTTGCTGCCCGCGCTCTTGGTATTCGCCGTGCGATCCCCGGCCGGAGTACGTGCAAGACTCCCTTTGCGAGCGGGAGAGCGAGAGGTACGACTCTTTCCTCACCCCACAGAGTGCGACACTCCCTTTCCCGACCTTTGAACCCTTACGATTCTCTCTCCCTCTCCCCCACCTCAACCCTCCACCGCCCCTTCACCACTCCCCGGAAACGGAGCTGAGTCCGGCTGATCCCAGCCCTAACCTCCTCAACTGATTTATGAGGTCATTCTCACAGTGTCCCAGCCTCCGATGCCCGCCTCAACCCCCTCCCCGCCCCTTCTCCACCACCCACACACTCCTCTCCGCTCCTCCCTCGCCCCTCTCCTCCACATCTTTCCCCCTCTCTCTCTATTCCTAAAGCCCTCGGCACCCCCCCCTGCATGTGTCTGGTACACCCCCGCCAACCCCCAAGACTCCAGGACCCTTCCCCGCTCAGCCTCTCCACACTCGGCTGACTCCATCTCAATCCAACCTCAAAATGCCCTTTCTTTATGTCTTACGTCTCACCTCTTCAGATACGCCCTCTTCCCCTTCCCCGTTCCACACCACCCTTCCTCCCGGAACCCTCCTTCCATCCCCCCTCGCCTCCACAACCTCCTCCTTTTAAGCTCCGTGCTCGATTCGAACAATAAGCCGGTGTCCCATGGTTCATTGCACGGCTCTCAATGCTTGTGCCGACTAGCTTCAAGATCTGCCCGCATCGAAGTATCCATTCGATGTAGTCGGTGGTTGGGAGGTTTTTGGAATCATCCCTGGATTCAGGGTTCCAGGGTGTAGGGAAATTTCACATTACCCGAGCATTTAATTCAGGAGTTACTGAGGTGTTGCGACATGTGTATGAACTATGACTACCGATCAAGCTGCAAGTTTTCTCTCATGCACGAAGAATTCAAATTTCACTTAAATACGAGTTATACTTATGAGAAAAAAAATTGCACTTTTCCACAGATTTATTTGTAACGTATAACGCGTTTCAGTTCATTGAGCCATCTTCACGCACAAAGCAAGACAAGGTCTTGACCTGAAGACGGTTCGATGAACTGAAACGCGTTACACGTTACAAATAAATCTGTGGAAAAGTGCAAATTTGTTTTTCTCATAATGACGAACTTCCACTACATCTCGCCTGAATCTATTGTAGTATCCTTACTTGAACGAACGTAAGTGGCACGTATCATTTGATGAGCTTGGACTAGCTCTATGTTTTATGCCACATGAGGGTTTGGTGTAGTAATACGCAAAGCTGCATTTGGGTACTGTCCTCGATTGTTGACTTAAGAATTTAAAAACGGTATTTCAATTTGTTAAAGCGGTAATTCCTCTTCTTTATTATGTTAACCAACTTGGGCTTTGATGTGAATTGAAGTAATGTGAGACTATCCAAATTTGAAAAATGCATAGAGCAAAGATGATGTTCTATTTTTGGGCAAAATTTAATCATAAGAAATTGATTAAGGTCATACAACGGATATGCGATGTTTGTGAGCAGTAGATCGCTTTGAAAATTTAATCCCATACAGTGTAACGATGCATTAATTGTTCAACTTGGCTTATGTAAAACTAATGTATGAAAAAACCTTTAAAATGTTGTTGTAGCATTCAAGAAAAAAATTTAAAACTACGATATTTAATTATATAATGAAGTATGAGGTGATGAAAGTTAAAATTAACTTGATCCCAAAATCAGTTAAGACGCTATTGAAAAGTTTAGTCAGATCTTCTTTATATTTAATAAATTATTTTCATGTATTGTTTAAAGTTTAAAATTGAGCGTTTACATGTCAGAGCTACAATGCCGTAAATTATCTAGCTTTATCTGAATAAGTGGGAGATGATTTGACTAATAGCTAATCTTCGACATGGCATGCATTAAGTATGAAATTAATAGAGAATATAATAATAGTAGGATGCACAAAATTTGCTTAAAAAGCATCGGTAACAATGTTTTCCTGACGAGTGAGTGAAGTACTGAATTCCGACCGTCGGTTAAGTTTGCCCATGATCGCAGATCGTATTGGGGCTGAAAAGATGACAGTGCACACCATTATCACTGAAAATTTGACAATGCTAAATATCTGCGCGAAACTCGTCCCGAAGGTCTTGATAAACGACCAAGAGCGGAGTCGAGGGTCTACTTATGTAGACCATCTGCAAGGGCATCGCGACGATTCCCCAACCCCCTTACAGTCTCGACTTGGCACCAGGAGAAAATTTCATATTCCCAAAAGTGAAATCCTC
Organism: Hetaerina titia; assembly: GCA_037158775.1. Taxonomy (NCBI): domain Eukaryota; kingdom Metazoa; phylum Arthropoda; class Insecta; order Odonata; family Calopterygidae; genus Hetaerina; species Hetaerina titia. Next base: position 65,587,948 of record CM073778.1, on the reverse strand, counting down.
CCATCAAAGGACAACCCCATGAGATCCTATTGCCGTCAAAAAAGCTTGCAAGCGTACCCTTAAGGACCTTCGAAATTCCTAAATGATAGAGAAAATTTGAGTCGTGAAAAGCCCCTGGAAAAAGTGTGACGACGCTAAAGGGATGTACTTCGAAGAATTTTGTAAAAAATATCTGAAATAATTTATTCTCCAATACATTTTTATTAACAATGTACGTATAGCTTTCCAGATGTTTTCCGTTAATCATATCTTTAGCTCTCATTTCAAATAACAAAACGGATTCGGTTAATATGTAAAGATATATGTAAGATATTTCACGAATTCAAACGACGTTATCCGTTGAAAAATATGAATCACATTCCACAGTAAATTAATGATAAAAGAGAGTTGAAAAAAAAACTGAAAGGTTAATATACTTTTTTAACGTATCATATAAAATATTTCAACAAAGTACGCTTCAAGTTTCTCGCAAAAATTCTTATTAGCTTCTCCAAGAAATGCTGAAATGTTTTGCCGTTCCTTAGGGCTCTTGTGTATGTGCTGCACTGTTGCAATGAATGCTAATGAGTTGGTACCTTAGAAAGGACGTGGCTCTTGTGACAACAGAAGAGGAACAGGTAAGACACGCAATTGATGGAGAGAGTAAGAAGACGCAATGCAATTCTTGCCAACATCTACGGAGTTGTGCCAAAATTCCCGCATTCTTTTTGGGGGTGTGTCACAAAGGCAATACGTATATGCGCAATGAACTACTTCTAACCTTCAGTTAAATTTCAAAAGAAAACCCGAAAATATATCAAAATTATTCAGCAAATAAGATATTTTCAAAGCGTTTAATGATTTCGTGATCAATTTCTGAAATGTATCACTAATTTCATTCAATGGAAAATGGTTATTACTTTTGCATAGACCATACGGTAATTATTTAGCTCTTTAAGGAAAACTATATATTTATCGTCAGTATTTTGACACTCGTGATAATCTTCATCTCGTTAAAATTAATGTCCACAATTGTTAGGTTCAGGAGAATAGAAGTATAATTAGTATGATTTCAAATAAACGTGAATTATGTCTCATGCAGTCTTTAAAATTTTTAAAAGAGCTATTCAGATAGCAAAATGAACAAACATTTCACACGTAATTGAAATTTTAGGGTAACTAAATATCCACTTTGTAATTGTAAAAAATATATCCAATCCCATCAAATCGATCAAGACAGGTGAAGAAAGTACTTTGTGAGAAGTTGAAATTTTAAAAAATGTAAGAATAAATAAAGAAAAGAGGTTCCACCAGATGTATAACCATGCAAACAACGTTCGCTTATTTTAGAAGAGCATATCTAAGTAGAATGTAACAGAATGAATCAAACCATGAATGAAAACCCATAACTTCTACCTCTGGAATTTAAGGAAATATTCACAGGTTTATCTAAAGATAAAACATATGCTACGATATCAATTTTTTGCTAGTACGATTTTTTTTTTAAATTCCAGGCGCTTTGTTTATTAACGTTTAGAATAGATACAAAAGTTAAACACATCGGACCGACTCCAATTCAAAGAGGGTAAATTATATCTCAGAATAACAATTTTAATGCGATGAAATTCCGCGTCCGCATTAAATAATCCGGCTCTTGCCCATAGATAAACCTCTCCTCCTTAACTATACAGTTTCCGCTGTACATTATTCCATTTATCTGAACATCTATAACTCTTTTTCCCTTCTCCGGCTCACCTGACTTTTCCGCCATCCCTCCCGACCCTCCGCCTCCTCTCCATCTTAAATACGACTCGGGGATTCCAAACCACATCTAATCTTGCCGGATCTCCGCAGATTGATGTCTCCAACCTTATTGCTTCAGACGGTCGGGGCCGCTATCTCCTGCGTTTTTCCTCTCGCCCCCCCACCACCTCCACCTCCACCCGAACCCATCCCTCCCTCCGCCCTCCTAACCCCCCGTCGCTCTCTCCTCTCGCCCTCCTAGATCCCGTGGCCAACTCCCCAGGCCCCTCCCCTGATCACACCCACCCTTTTCATCCTCTTCGTCCCTGCCTCCTCCCCCCACCTCTCACTCCCTGCAAAGCGTCCGCTATCCGCAACTTCAATGCTATTTCTCCGTCCCCTTAAGCCGTCTTTTTTTTCTCCTCTCTCTCTCTCTCAACCTATGTCTCTCTCCGCGCGATTTGGGACGGGGATTTTTTTTCTCCTTTTTTAAGCGCTCCCTCCTTCGCCCGAATCCAGAAATACGCTCCGCGGTGATTTTTACCGCATCTCTTTACGCGACCCTGATCCGAAATTGCAGTCTCCCTCTGTTCATTATCGTGAGCTATAAAGACTGTGGGCCGTTCAAAACTCCAAAGTGGATGTTTATTCTATTTCTTCTCTTGGGTTTAAATAAATGCGTGGGGAACTAAATTAATGGGCATCGTAGTAATAGAGCGATTAATTTGTAAATATCTGAATTTATCACAATTAAACGAATATAACAATCGATCTCTTTCTATAAAAAAGCGTAGAAAATCTTTCAGCTATGGTGTCCCTTCTTATATAATTTCGGAATGAATCCTGACATGCATGGCCATGCATCTGTTTCAAAGTAGTACCTTAAAAATCGAACAATTAGGCGTTTGTGCTTGAAAATGACCACGCTGGTCCATTGCGTATTTCTGAATACAGCGATTTTTCATGTATTTTTCCTGATTTAATCCGAGGCATTAAGGTACCGTGGAATTAGGAAACAAGACTTCTATCAAATAAATCAAAGGGCGTTCGCGGGAATGGGTGGTCATTGTGAAGTATTTACCCTCGCTATACGAAGTAATGCGGTTAAAAATATAAATAATCCCTGCTAAATCTAAATGGAGGTTATCATCGTTGGAATTCATTTTTTTACAGTGAATTTTGCATTGGGTATTCATTTTTATATTTGTTAATTTTATTTAGTCTAACGAGTTTGAACTCTTGCCGCAGTTTCATCGATTTTTGATTTATATTTTATTCATAATTCCTTATTCCTGGTACATATATTCTATTACAACATGTACAGATCTTCACTAGTTGATTCGGTAGTATAAATGTTACGTAAGAAAATTCATCTGTCATAAAACTCATTGTATGCCTATGTATATTTTTCTTTTCTAAAACAGTAATCTTTGCTAACATCTCTTATTTGAAACTAACGTAAAAGAAGAAAAGTATGCCTGACAGAAACTTGAATCTTAAGGGATTGAATTAAAGCCGAATTTCAGGGAAATTTGTGAACAATGAAGATGTTATAACCCGTTGAATATACTGCTATTAAATTATGATATTGAATATAATGAAGTGCTAATCAAGTAGAATAGGTATTAAAATGAAATCCAGCCAAGTAGCATTTCGGATAAACTAAATTTGTGAATAATAAATTCAGTCGCCTCTGCCAAATAAAAATAAAAATATCACTTAAGAACTTTTTTATATTAATATTAGGAGCTTAAGATCGGTAATCTAAGAAGAAATCTAAGAATAAGATCGGATGGTAAAACTAAAATTTCACACGCATAAAAATGTTTATTCGCATGAGAAATGGAAACGATGAAGCGCACTTGTCTTGATCCTAAGAGGGAAAGCAATGTTTCTCAAGTCGTAAACTAAGTAAAATCACAGACGTTTCCAAAGAATTTATATTTCATGAATTGTCACATAATGCGAGTAATAATTATTTTTATCGAAAAATTATTTTTGTGCTCGAGAAATAATTAAACCAATTATTATCATGTTATTACTAGCTTTAGTTTATCTGGTTAGGGTAGATTTATGATTACACAATATATCCTTAAAACCCATTCTAAGCAAGAAATCAAACTCACAATTTAGCTGTGCATACTTTCGTCCTCCGTTTATTTCATCCAAATTCATGCCTATTCATTTTTTCACGGAATCTTGCATTTCCAGAATTCTTCCTATTGTTACTGTCTTCAGTATCCCATTGTCTCTTTGTGTTCTCTGCGTTCAATTGTCGCGGCTTCAAATTTCACCCAACCGCTTAGCTCTCTCACCGTACCAGACACAGAACTTCTTGTTTACCATTCTTTCATCCATTTGCTTTCTCCATTCTTCCCCACACCAACATATCAAAATCCTCCAATCTACGTTTAACCTCTTGCCACAAGGATCCAGTTTCCGAGACGCACACAATTTCGCTCCGTTGGATGTTTGCATAACTTTTTTTGCATCATTACTTAAGGCTTACTTCACAAAATCCCACCTCTTGGTCAACAATTTCTTAGCGAACCCATTTCTTCTTTTGATGTCCCTACTACTCCGTCCAGCCATTTTCGGAACACTTCCTAATTAGCTGAACTGTTCTACTTGTTCTAGCACGTGTCCCCCACATTTGTTTAACTTAGTCTTCCATTTCCTGAGAATATTATTACCTTCATTTTTTTATTATTAATTCTCATCCCATATCAATGACACTGATTCTGCAAGGTGCCAAATAATAATTGTTACCCTTTGGCTGACTTGCTAACTAACGACTGATAAGCCGAAGATCACGTTGAAAAGTTTTTCTTTTCCTTTACTCCAGCTTCCAGCCTTTCCCAAGCCTCATTTAACATTTCTTTTATAAACATGTTGAATAGAACCGGTGATAATGGACACCCCTTTTTTACTCCCCTACCTAGCACTGAACATCCCAACTCTCCACTGGCTACCCGAACTTGTGCAGTGTGAGTTGTATTGATTCAGGATAATGTGCCTATCCATCCAGTCTTCTCCTATCTCGTGGAATATATTCATTAATTATGTCCAGTTTACTCTAATTATCGCAAGGTATAGGCACCTTTTGTTAACATATTCATTATTTCCATCTATATAGCATTATATATAAATGAATTTTCATAAAATATATACCATAATTCAATAAAAAGTCTGCGCTTGTGGAAGTTCATCTCTAAATCATAAAAATACCCTTTAGGATTATTTCCAAAATTTGTAAACAGTGCACTGAAGTTTTCATTTTGGTTATCCTTTATTTGTATCCATTTCATTGATGATAAAATTATTTTCACTATTTTCTTACAACTAACTTCTATGAGAAAAAAAAGAACTCATCAGGGGAACTAATGAGTTCCTTCCCTCCCCATAGGAAGGTGGTTTGGCCACCGAAAATTCGGAAAAAGTGTATTTCATTTGTATGTGTTTCTCTGTGCTTTTGTTCGCTAGCGCAATCTCACTTCTCCGTTTGAATAATTATATATATATATATATATATATGCGGGTCGCGGTGGTCTAGTGGGTAGAGCGTTGGACTACTGACCGGAGGATCCTGGGTTCGATTCCCGGGCAAGGCACTCTGGGCACCTGCAGCTCCACCCAAGCTAGTTGATTTTTCGGGTACCAGATTTTCCTGGGAAACCATAACCGGCACAGGGAAAGGAACTGGCCCCCCTACCCTGATGTGTGAATATTCACACGTCGTCGGGCTTAGTACACGGGTGAGCTCTACCATCACCTACTAAACCGACCTTCGGACGGATTACTGTGTTTATGGTTTATATCCCGGATAAGGAAACATTTTTACTTTCGTGATCTGCTCAAAATCCGCCTTCCCCACATGTCCTGTGTTCGCCTTTTATGTGTTTTCCTATCCACTTTCCTTATACCTATTTCTATGTTTGAATGAATATATATATATATATGTATGTATGTATATATATATATATATATATATATATATATATCCTGACCTGAAGAAGGCCTCGGAGTAGGCCGAAAGCTTAAATCATCTACAGTGTGAGTGTCCTTTTACGTGTTATCTGTTTTATTCTGTGTTCTATTGTGCCATCCAAAAGTTATATATATTATGTTTGAATGAATATTTGTTCGCCGTACGGCGGGATTTTCAAGTTTGAATATATATATATATATATATATATATATATATTCAAACTTGTATATATATATTGTGTATATATATATATTCAAACTTGTATATATATATATTGTGTATATATATATATATATATATATAATTTCAAACACGAAATACCGCCACATGGCGAATAAATATTCATTCACATTGAAATAGAGATAAGTAAAATGGTAAAGGAACACATATAAAGGACGAACACAAGAGAGGTGGGGATGGCGGATGTGAGCAGATCACGAATGTAAAAATATTTTCCTCTACCGGGACTTGAACACCGGATCTCTCCACTTGCCGGGCGGATGCTCTAATTACCTGAGCTATCCAGGAAGGGTACTTTTACACTGAAATCAGCGATCTTATAAAGCGCTAAAGTGCTCCGAATCATTACCCAGAAGATGGCGTTAGGGAGCTGTTACACCCACCAAAGGAGAAATTGACAAACACAAGAGGAGAATGGACAGTAGGTTAGCAAGCATACAACATCATAAAGGATAGGACCTTTATATGTGTTCCTTTACCATTTTCCTTATCTCTACTTCAATGTGAATGGATATATATATATATATATATATATATATACATTCCATACCTGAGGAAACGGTGGAGTACCTTAGCCGCTGCGGCCAAAGCAAGAGAGGAGAGGGGTGCGAAGAAGCCCCCTGTCTTATCAAATATGGGTGAATCACGTGAATTATTGAATATTCCATTTCAAGAAAAAACGAATAACGTGGACTCGTGGTGTGGCCATCTCGTCCGGCGTGGGAGCTGACTGGTGTAGGTGCGGCTTCTTTGAGAGGTAGTGTGTAGGTGTATGGGTGTAGGAGGGTGATGGGGTTGACCTTGAGGCTGGGATTGCGACGACACTCAATGTGCAAGAGCGGCAACTTGACAGGTTACACGTCGCGACCTCTCCTCTGCAAACGATGAAATAAGGAACTGGAAATCCCTTACCGTCATTTTCTATTTTTCCTCGTCTCCCACCCCCCCCCCTTCCCACCTCTTATGGCGTTGCGCGAAAAATGCTTTGGTGAAGTGTTCTCCACGTGACTCATGCTTTTGAGTTGAGCCGATATAAACCAGTTGGAGAGGGTTGCTTCGGATGTAAATTCTAATGAGGTGGGCACAGCTGAATTGTTGAGGATTCAGGAATCACCTCACTTGAAGGATAACCCCGGAGTGGTCTTGAATTGCAGTCATCACTAAAAGTCATGTGCGTATTCATTATGGGCTCAATAAGGATCTTTTATCTTTCGTAGTGGAAAATCTAATTTATGGTTGCCCTTGCGCAACGTGATTATTGAAAGATTTGCGGTTTCTTTGGGATGGTAAACCTTGCAGTTTTTTTTGGGATCTAATATAAATTTAAATATCCCATTGAGTTCATGATGGATGTTTCATCCGGTCAATGAAACATATGCTTTTAAAGTGTGGCAAATGGCATATATTGGTAACCGCTTATTTCCGCAGTATTCATATAAATGACATACGTATTTCTCATGCTGTTTTGTGATCATTACCCATTTTACCTACGCTTAAACATAAACCGCTGACTGCAAAATACAATGAGGTCACTCAACATATTCAACAGCATGTTTTCATCATTGTCATAAGTTAGGATAATTGAATTGCCACTTCAAACTCACTTTTTCCAATTACCAATATCATTGTAATCTCATCCCGCAATAGATACGTGTCAAAATATACATGAATGCATTTTCACTATTCTAATCGGGTTTCAGTAGTTTTTTTCGATGATGTGTTCAATTGTACCATATGCTATGATTTTAGTCAAACAATAAATCTTTTGGTGTAAAATAATCCATAATAATGAAAGACAGGTTGAAAGAATCTTGGCATATCCCGTTTAATGAATTAGGTTTCCGTCTGTGGTCCAATTAAAATTTTCATTGGTATGATACAATGAACATCTAAACCTAAATGAGGATCGGAATGGTGCGCTGGCTAAAGTAAAGGCTTCCCAACAAGAGGGTCCGGGTTCAAATACTGACAACAAATATTTTTCAGCGGTATCCCGATCACTGCTTGAGGTGTTTGTGGAGAGCACTTTGAGTGAGTACGACGTCCGTCGGATGGCACGTTAAAGTGGGAACCCCTTGGGCATTTCGGCAGGAGTAGGCTAATTCCGACGCCGAGTTTCTCTCCACCCTTCCTTTCCCATTCAACCCTAATGGCGCAAATAACCTTAGTTGTTGGTCGCCTCCCATAAAAACTACTGCTACGCTAAACCTAAAAACTGAATGCTGAGTACTATTTTACTACACAAATTAATGCAAACCATTAATTCGGATGTAATTGACTGAAACTTTTTTTTTATCGTTCACCCGTTCAGAAAACCAGTGGTCGTTCTTCTTCGATGAATGATGGCAAGCCGAAATATTTGCCTGGAGGAATTCAATGGAGTCGGGAAGAAGCAAACATTCCGGTTGATTTGAAAGTATGATTCAACCCATGGCTCTTTAATGTAGGAAATCTCACTGGCAAGTACACAAGAGTTCTCGGAGCCATCAGGAATTCGCATATAACGACTTTTAAAGAAGGAATAGCTAATATCAGGGAGTTAGTAAAAGGCGAGCAAACAAGTCGACTCCACCCTGGTGTGAAAGATCACGGTATGGAAGAATCAGTCAAGCGAGAGGCGGGGACTCGGGGAGAAAAGGAGCAGTCACAGCTCCAGCGGAGCCTGGGTTCATTCGTAATGCAGAGGAGGAAATTATTCGATCACATTTTAATGAGGAAAGTCCTTGGAGCGAGACGACGATTTTAGTCTTCTTCTCCTTCCCTGCTCCACTTCTCCATACCTTCTCCAACCGCCCTCTCCCACCCCGAAACGCCCCATCACCCACCCCACCATTCACACTCACTCACTCCCCTCCCCCTTCTCCTCTCACCCTCCCTGTCTCATCCCTCATTCCTCCAGAGGCCCTCTCATTCCTGTCGATGTCTACAAATTCCTCCTCCGCGTGCTCTACCATTTACCAGGTTGTCTGCGTAAACGAGGTACGCTTAGACGGACACCATCCAACCTTTCCATCTTTTTTCTTGTTTATTAATCAGAAAAAGTTGATTTATTGTTTTAAAATAACCGTAACAATTTTGGAAGACCAAGCCGATCAGGTTCCTCCTTTCGTTTGAGTCGTGTGAGGGTCAAATACTTCCCTGACTTTTCCGAATGTTACATTGGTTTCTCTGAAGAAAATTACCGTTATACCAACATGGAAATCCTCCAAAATTTTTAAACGTGCGTGTAATGTGGAATCAAATTATTACCTGTGGTTTCAGACAAAAAAATTTCATCACGAAGTAATGTAAGATACTATATTTTTCATGAAATAAGAGGTTCTTGCCGATTCGGTTCTGTTGCTTTCTTAAAATCAATGTAATGAATGGTCCTATGAAATCCATTCAGAAGAGCTTTTGTCTTTCTTTCTTTATATTCTTTACTCTCCTTAAATTCTCTCCTCTTTGACATAATTTAATATACCCCTCCATAATCCTCCATCCATCTCCTATCTCAACGCTGAATTCATGGTACCGTATTCCGTTCCACCCCAGCCTCATAAATACATTAAGAAAACATTTTTCCATCCTTCGCCATATCAAAAATTCCCTAGTCCTAGGTATCATATTAATGTGTTGAATAATAATTGTTCTGCTACTCTACCAATGGTCACGACGTGAAGTCCCTTCATGTTAAAACCTTCTCGTGCTAAGGAAAACCTTTCTAATGTCTTATATGCCATGTCCATTTTGAACGTACTACCTGAACACGAAAAAGATTCCACTCGCCTGCCATGCTTGCCACGCTCAGTATGTTTTATATTGTACCATGCTAGTTTAAAATTTACCTTAGTATTTCTATTGTGCATGGTATGACCTATAATGATGTTCTCCTGACAGAATAACACAACCTCAAAAAGCATCGTACTCTCACATCCGCCTCCAATAATCACTTTTTCCTTTATTTTCACCATTTCCTTCGTTATCTTAAATACGTTTCAGACCTTTTTATTAGCGTCCTAATACATTTACTCAGGTTACTGATATAGCTTCACGCGTGTTCCTTCCCTTCCGAAACCCGAGTCAATATACAACTAATGCATTGTTTTATTTTGATTAGTAAATGTGAAAATGAATGGTATAAAGGAGCAGGTAAAAAGATTGTTGTTGATCCTGGTGGTGCTCTGAGGACGTATGCATTAGCATCGTACATACAGGAATGTATGGGCACCGCAAGTGGGCATCTAGATTGGAGCCTTCAAATATTAATCCTAGAGAAGAGCAAATGGGCTTGCGGAATCCAACCAAAGAATCTACAATTAAAGAGAAGAGAGGGAGTAGCCAACTCCATTTCAAACGCTGTAATTAAATAAGAATCAGATGGTATACTTATGGTAAAGAGCGAACCGGTAGCTTTACCTTTTTGCCAGAAGAAAAAGCGGAAAGTTGGGAACCAAAAGCGATTAGAATATATCAAAGCCAAATTATTGGCTTTCCTGGTTTATAATGCTCTATAACGGCGGTTTTTATTTTATTTTTGTCAATTTCACAAATGACAGTATGGATACGTGAAAATAAACTAAGATATATGCTGCTTTCATCATATGTTTTGACCTTTTGCACGATGAAAACTATATCCAGGAGTCTACCCATCTACTACCTGATTAATCAGCAAATTCCTGATACCCTTAGTGCCTCTTATTACATGAAGTTTTCTCTTTTATAAATTCTAGATTTACTAAAGCAACTTTGAATTTATTGACTATTATGATAACCTCTTTTCCAAAGTAGTTTTCTTTTTTCTTCCGGGCCAACCAAAGCAACAGTCATACCAACTAGTAGCACAACAATTTCTACCCGCGAATGAACCAGAATCATTGCTTAGTAAAACTCTTCTTACTGGGTAAAATTGACTCACTAAATTTTAACTTTAACAAGCAAATCCTAATCTATAATTTTCCAAATAAAGACTATTGACGCCATGTAGATAGTAATTGATAACACAAGTGAGTAATTTTTTACGTTGAAGACCAAGAATAGAATATAGATCAAATAAATTGTGAATTAAATGCAATTATGGCGTAAAAGAACGCGTTAATGGGGAAAAATGAAATAATAACGCTAGTCTGATAAATTCAACTGTATAATGTAGTTATATTAAAAAACCATGTTAATTAAAACCCGCCATCATATATTCTAGCGCTCAGTAACCAGTAAATAAGAGGGAAAGGTAACTTAGCCATTGCTTTTCAATACCTTTTAAATACACGTGAATGAAGCTTGAATAGCGTCCACTAAGACTTTCATTCTTGTGGTTTGGGCAGATCTTCACTAAAATTAGTTGAATACATTTAAAAAAATCAAAGGTGTATGAATTATTCCCTTATCTCTAGTCCGGTCATTTTTCTTGGTAGGCAAGAACATTTGGTAACATTTTAAAATTAATACCAATGTCATAATTTTCACTGAGCATTTACGTGTATTGTGGAGAATTTATCTCGAGTGGTAGAAAGCTTATGTAACTAGAGCATGGAAACTTGAATACTCACTCTCTTTGAGTGCGAAAATATGTGGATATTCTGAAAAATGCCTTCTCGTTATCATTGCATGTATCTCTGATCCGAGTGCCATGAATTCATGTAATTCATGTTCCTATACCTGCTTAGAAGTAATTAGTATTTTTCATTGAAACTTGGCTTTACCTTTGTTAAGCGCAATCTTTCCACCCGTTAGCGCCTAGTTTTTCTCGAATTTATTCTGGTAATGGAATCGGACCGATATCTATTTCAGTGATGACATGGGCATTTTATTTCACGTGAATGCATTCCACAACCTATGTTACCTAGAGCGTCCTTAAGATTAGTAATGATGCTAATTTAGGATTAACCTTTTATAAACTTTATTACCTAATAGATTTTACTTGATCTCGATGCGGTTCAAGAGCAAGATCTGTGATCCTACATTGATCACAAACGCCCTCTATCACGAAGGATTTGATCATTTGGTTCTTAAACTTTATGGAAAATTAGTTTAGGTGCCTTGTAAGTGCTGAATTAATATATTGTATTTAACATAAGTCATTCATAAAAATTAATAATAAAAGTTTCGAAGATTAGGTCAATATTCCTGGAATCTAATGTGTAACCTGAATAATTCAGCAAATTTATTTTGCCTCGATCGATTTCATTGCGTTAAACATGAAAGACGTCCTAAAATAACAAAACAAATCCATTTCCGCGAGGGCATTACATTCCCCGACCATTATGTTGAATATAGTATAACCATAACATATAGAATTCCAGTCGTTTTATGGCTCTCATTTATTTTAGTACGGATTGGATATCAGGTGATCAGTTAAGCCGAATACGATTTGAACTTAACCTTTTTAATTAGCGTATTAATTGGCTGATGTCCGTGGCACCAGACTTAATTATTAAAGCATCGTTTTCTACGGCACGGGAATAAACTCCCACGTGTCGAGAGCACGCCGCCTCCTACTGCTCATTTCTTTGGGTGCATTAACGTCTTCGGGGTAAATACCCCAAGAATAATCAGCAACGCCATCCATTTATCGAAAGGGAGGATCAAATAAACCCATTTCCTACGGGAGCGCGATAAAACTTTTCCCGCTGCAATTAAGCCGCGGAGGTAGCCTAGCGGGGGAGGAGTAAGCAAGACGAACAGCCGCCAGCTCGTCTGTTGTTCCCGGAGAAAAAGAAAAGGAGGGACCGGGAGGAGAGGAGGGAGTGAGGAGAGGGTTCGAGAAGGAGAACCAATAATAACCTCCCGCCTAAAGCTGGTCGAAAATGAATATAAAGGCTGGAAGTGGGCAACTGAACTGGAGATCTCGGAGAGAAGGTGGGGTGGAAAGGGCTGAAATAAGGGACTTCTGAGAAATGGATTGAAAAGTGTGTGTGTGGATGGGTGGGGGAGGGAGGTTCAATGGATGGTGATGGGAGAGAGGGGGGGAAGAGTAGAGCTTCGTCCACCCCAGCCCTCTCCCCAAGGAATCGCTAACCAAACCCTCCCCCACCCATTCCTCCACCCTCCCGCCACCCCCTCCCCCCCTTCAACTCCCACAGCGTCCACCCACACCGCATCTTACGCCTGCGCCAGCAACCAATCAGCGGGGATAACGATAACTTAAAAGATCTTTCACCCTCTCTCTCTCTCCCCTCCCTTTTCACCCTCACTCCCCTCTCCTCCTTCCACCCCCGGGGGAACCACCGTTACTTTCACCCTCTCTCCCAACCCACTCTCCGGATCCGTCCCAATTCCACGCCACCCCCTCACCTCCGCAAAAGTCTTCCTGCGGATTGGTGCCCGGGAGAGCAGGGTATTTCGGAAGTTTTCTAAGGGTGAGGCTACATTTTTTTCCTCCCTCTTCCCCCCCTTCTATACACTTCCTATCCTCCTTTTCGTCCGCCGAATTTTTCTCCTTTTCCTTCTCAGCCGGGAATGAGGCTCTAGGGGTGTGTGTGAGTGTCTCTCCGCGAGCACGAGGGTCGGGAGGGTAGCAGTGCGTGGAGGTTATAATGGAAGAGGGTGAAGGAGAGGAGAGGGGGTGGATGTGACAGGGGGAGGTTTGGAGGTCGGGGAGGAGGTGAGAAAATCCAGTGGATGATTGGAAAAAAGGAAATCGGAATTTTCCGTTCTTCGAAATGAGGAGATGGGTGTGTGTGGGTTTGGTTGGAAGGAAGGAATTAAGAAGGTTTATGGGAGGAAGTGGGGATCGGTCCTCTCGCTCTCCACTTGTGAAGTGCTTTCTAAATAATTTTGGAATTTATGGGCTGGAGAAGGGTGGGAGGAACGGTGGACTGGGCACGTATGTGTGCGGGTGAGAAGGGATGATGGGATGGCTAATTTCTACTACCCCCTCCTGCCCAATGAGGGAATCCAAACTGTTGTATTATTTTGCATTCCTCCCTTAATTTTATTAATTAGTGATCTTCTCGGTGTAGCGATGATTTTCTGTTTCTCTTCATTGCAGTGCTCCTCATCGGGATGAACACCTAATGGGCGCGATCACCTTTGACGGGACCCGGGAGATGAGATCAGAGTTGGCGTGTTTGAAAGTGTCATAAGGTGTGTCGAAAGTTTTTATCGAAGTATTTCTATTTTGAGGGTGTACAAGGTTGACATGCGAGGTTCATTTCAAGTCGAGAATACCTTTATTACCAAAAATATGAATCGATATGGCGATGAATTTTTTCAATACATGTATTATTATCATTGCATTAATAATGTGATTTTCCGATATGGCGTTAGTAGAATGACTGTAACTAAATCAATAACTTCTTTTAGAATATCAATACCTTTGTTTTAGTTGACTCTACTGTTTTAATTTTTGCATTTTATGGAAAATATGGCCAATGTATTTTTAGAAAGAGAAATGGTAAAACGAAAGAAAGTGTTGGATGTATACCTGAAGGTTTTACGCTTTAATGTCAACTCGTATCTTATATTTTAATTTATGACTCGTTTTGTAAGGATCATTTTCAAGTGAGTTATTAACGGTAGGAATTGTACTTGCAATTACTTTTAGTCCCCATTTATTGTATTTTTTTAAAAATTTATTCGTTTTCATCTAGAAATAATTGAATTTTTAGTTTAATTCGTGACAATAAAATGAATTTGCTCTTCGATCGGAGGACAGTTATTGAATTCAATATATTTGAAAGTTTACCAGTAACACCTTCCACAGAGCTACTTTACTGTGTTCTGACTTCCAAATTAATTGTGTGCTAAAATGTTTATTACAGAGTTTCTTTACAAATTGAGACACATTTACACTGGCATAAAGAAAAAATTACCGAAAGGAAAACAAATGAGGAAATACTGGAGATGGTGGGTGAGGAGAGGGGTTTGTTGAGAGAAATCCTATGGAAGAAGGAAAAATGGATGAAAGGCGTATTGAGCGGTAGTGGAATGTTGAAGAAGGTAATAGAGGGGAGAATGTTTGGCAAGCGAGGAAAGGGCAGGAACAGGATAGGGATATTGGACGGGATGAAGGGAGGAAAGAAGTACACAGAGATGAAGAGGGACCTGATATAGATTAGTTTGCTAGGTGGGGAGTCACAAAATGTTTATTTGATACTTGTGTCCATCCAAAAACCTACCTTAACCGGTAGATTACCTAATAATAAATAAAGAATTGGATTACAACACAACCGACATAGAAGGTTAATTTCTCAGACAGGAATTTTTCTGCTTAACTGTGAAATCAACCTCAACTTTGGACTGATTCATCAGATAATTTAGGGAACCATCAGGCCATCTCATTAAAGTCATATCCATGATTGTAAGAGAAATCATATGACGCCAAAATCGCGAAGTTTTTAAATGAATTAATTAAAATTTCATCGGAACGATCTTGATTGCTCCATAGGGATAAGTTTTTAGGAATTTAGATTAATATAATTATGAGAAATTTCGGGATCGTGCTTACCGATAAAATTGAATGTGATTGGTGTTCTTACCCCGCACATTCTTGTTTGCTTCCCAGTTCTTCGTCTTCTGATAACTTACCATACATTTAAATTAAGCGATTATAATCTTTTGACGATCAACTATGTTTATTATGTACTGTGGGTTTGAGGATGAAAATATCGTTGAACTAAGGCAATATGTCAAATTTTTAAGGTCCATATTTTTCGTACCAATGAAAAATACTTTTTTTAGGAATATTTTTATTTGGTACGGAAACATACTCTCATTAATTCTCCAGCATTTTGCAACTGGGGGATTGACGAAGGAAATGTTTTCTGGTGAAACCAAGTTAAATTTATTGAATATAGAGGGAAACAATTCTTACCAAGTCAATATGAACTCCACAATTTTGATTTTAACACCTCTTACCATCACCAGATGATGATATCGCACCGAGATTAAGTCTATAAGATACAGTAAAATATTGAATGTGCCATTAATAAATTTCACTTCCTTTGTTATCTGAAACTGTCTGGGTTAAATTAATTCACTTGCGATTTCAAGTAAACAATCCATTCAGAAAACTTGTGTGAAAATAAATCTACTCTAAGCGGAAATGAATAGTAATTTGACAGTGTTTTGATGATTTAAGAAACTCACAGGGCATGAAACTGGTTTCATGGATTGTAAGCACCAAAAGATTCTCATATTGAAATTATACCTCCAATACAAGCCATAAATATTTATTTACTAAGAAAAACGCCCTTCTTTGAAAGCCGGCATCGTGTATAAATACAGCCTTTCCGTTGAAATGTAAATACCCTGCGGGAATCCTTTATTCCTTTTTCCCTCATCCCAACAGGGCATTGTGTCTAAGAAGGAAATGGAAAAAAAATCCTCGAAATAAAATCCCTTCGACCTATTCTTAGCCGATCTGCCCAGCAGACCCCAACAACGGCGAACTTTACTTCTGATCCCAATAAATATTCCCGGCTGAACGCACAATGCCCATGCAAAACTAGTCCCCCCACCGTCCCCGTCTCATCCCGGGCCTCAACCCTCTCGAATCCCACCCCCTATCCACCCCCCTCTCCCCCCCTTTCAACTCCTCTCCCGGCACCCTCCCATTCCCTCAGAAAATATTTTACTCTCCCAATAGGAACTCTTTCGTCGGGTTGAAAAAAAAAACAACTTCGCGGAAAGTTATTTACGCCCCCCCTCGCCCTTATTGTGCCACCATTCTTCAATTCCAGTGCGAGACAATTTATGCGTCTAGCTATGCAGCGGTTTCCGAATGTTTCCTACGCTTCCATTTTTACTACGTATACCCTAAAATATAAATACGATTTTTTTTTCCTTGGACCGAAACAAAGTTCTCCGCCTATTACGCTATTTAGAGTTTCCGCCTTGATCCTAATGACCGTATCGCATGCTAATTGGTGTTGGGGGAGGCTACGAATCTTTACGGTCTGCGGTTCATAACAGGCGCATTAATCAGGAGCGGAAGTTTTTGATCGGACTCGCGGCTCGGGTGTGGGAAGAGGGATTGGCCGGACCTGAAAATGAGCATCTTTGGCCGATATCATATCTCTTCGAGTGACCTTCGCGGTGGATTCTGGTGGAAGATTTAGCTGAAAGAGTGCTCATGAGGTTTATTATATTATTTTATTAAAAGGTATATGATTATCGGAAAAATTTACTGCAAGAGCTTGGAACATTCACTCCCTTTGGAAAGTTTCGTAAATTTCCGCGAAAAATTCTGAATCGCAATGTGTAAGGAGCACATCGTATTTCAAGGAACTCAGGAAATTTTCGTTTGGGCTTTGAAGTTAGGGACGTTTTTATTTATAGGCTTAAGAGTTCGACCGGCACAATAGTAGCATGGGAAAATTATGGACAGGATATATTTAAATTATCAAGACTACTGTGAAACACTGAAGTGTAAAGGAATACAGTCGAGGATATCGTCCATAACTTCAGCATCACAGATAAGTAGCTATGGCGCAAACAACATAGGAGAGAAATCAATCTTATTCAAACACTTGCATATCATTACTAATAATTAAAGATGTTGCCGTTCATTTTTTCAAAAACTCTCAATTGCGGTGCGACAGTTTCAAAGTTTCAAAATCATTCGCCTTGACCAGGATACTTTGAAATGTTTGCATTCTGATGCGGATTATCGGTTTACTCCATTAAAATTCACCGTCGTGGCGTCAAGCGCAGTATCTTTGAACTCTAAATTCAATGTTATGATTAAAAAAAATTCAAATATCTGAACAGCACTGATCAATTTTGTCCTTGATCAAAGTTAATACATTTTTAAACGCGCCGAGTATATTTCGGCCTTGATTTTCAATTCCACAAGAACTTAATTTACCGAGACTGAAGTATCCTCGCTCCAAAGGGAATCGCTATCGCGGCATTCAAAAGGGAATCATGTCCCCACATACTGTCACGTTATGGTTTAATACCCCATTCCTCACAAGAAGGAAACGAAGTATCCCTTCCAAAGAAGAACGCCGAAGGTTACGGATCTCGCGATTACAATTGCCTCACTCCTCCTCACCCATTTAGTTCGAAAGTAATGCGTTTTGCACCGTTTCCCATTACCTCCAACGAAGCGCTCAAATATTCACACCACATTCGCCTCACGTACTTACATTCCGGAGTTTATTTCATTGTGTTCCTCAACCCTGCCCCATATCATTAACATATCTGACGTGGACCGCAGGTCTCGGGAATCATTTCCATCGGTTGAAGCAAGGGTCCAGAGACACCCTGAGTGATGGTCAGGTGTCTCCACGAGCGGGAGGCAAGAGAGCGCGGAGGGAGTGTTGCAGGTGGGGAGGGGTCGAAGCGTCGCGTCGCCCGGGGAAACGAACGGGGCGAGCCGCGCAGTCCTTAAGAGGAGACACGAGGGTGGGGAGAGGACGCGGGGGTGATGGGTGGCCGATGCGAAGGAGTTTCCACCTCCACTCCCCGTGTTTTCTTTTTGCGGGGAGCATTGAGGGGTATTTGGACGCACGGAAAAGCCTTTAAAGCCTCGAGTGTGCCAAATCCCATGTTTCGGTTCCGAGAGAAAATTTCGGACCGGTGAGAGAGGGTGAGGGATAGAAAAAAATAAGCTAACAGGGGGTGGGTTTTAAGATATCCCGGCACCGCTGAAGGTACCAAAAGCCACCCACTCCCCCTCCTCCTATCTCCCTCTTACCCTCCCTCCCATTTCTGAGCGCAGTCGGGAGGAGAGAGGAGTGGACGCGGGGACGGAGGGAGAAATGAGAACGAGAAAGGGCGGCGAATGGGGGAATATATTTACCCTCGTGTTCGTGTGCGTGTGTGTGATCTTTTTTCCTTCCTCTTTTCTCCCGTAAGCAAACCGATCGCTTCGACTTAAGGAATATGAATGTCGGCGGGTCGTCCCTCCGATGGACCCGGGAGATGGCGTTGAGAGAGGGGTGGTTTGGTTAGGGGTTGGTAAGGGGGGGAGGGGAGGGATGGAAAAAGAGTGGGGTGAGGAGAGGGGGTCCGCGCAACGGATTTCATGACTTTTTCGGCGTTGGTGTGGGCGAGAGGTTTGGGGTGTGGGGAGACGGTTTCGCCCCCGTGGGAGGAGGTTAGGTTCCTTCCCCCCTCCCCCTCCCGACGAGTTCTTTTCCCGCCGGTGGAAAGGGGTGCTTTGGAAGCGAAGGGGGTGGGGGGTGGGGGTGGAAGGCAAAGATTTATGCCGGAGCTAGTCAGCAGATCTATTCCTCCTTCAGCAAGCCTCCTACTCGGGTCCACCGACCCCCCCTCCCGCCACCCTCCGCTCCGCAGTCGAAAAACCTCCAGCCTCTTAACCCTCCCAACCCTCTCCCCACCCTCCTACCCTCACGAATCTACCGCGATAACAATCAGCACAATGCCTTGCCCCCCTTCGCTCTCCCTCCCCCCTTCCCAAACCTCTGGGCCGCTCCTTAGACCTCGCTCCCCTCCCCCCCCTCCGTTCTCCCATTGGTCCATCACTCAACCCCCCTCCCCCTTTTCCATCTTCTCGTTTTCCTTAAGTCTTTTCCATTTAATTCCTTCTCAAACCTCTCTCCCCCTCCCCCGGAGACCCCGTTCTTTTCCGTACTACCCCCCTCCACAAGCCCTAAGATCTAGCCACTCCCTTTCCCTCCACCCCCTAGATCCTCCGCCTCCCTCGGAGGAACCCACCATAGTTCCTCTGTCTCACTCGCTCGAAAACCCTTCACCCCTCCTTTACGTAGCCGCTCCCGATTTCTTTCTCCGTACCAGCCGAACATCCGTCCCACCCTCTGCAGTCCGTCGACACCCACATCAGCGTCTTCGACCGAAAATCCCCTCTACTCGGACCTCAAAGCCCTCGACTCTCCTCGGTCAACCTCCGCTCCACCATGATCCCTCCCCGGGCCTCCTCGTGCACTCGGCACGTCACCCCCCTCCCCCCGTCGGTCCGCCCCACTTCGTCCTCCTTCCGCATAGAAGTCCTCCTTCGTTTGGACGCACTCGATGGAGGGGATGTGGGAAAAAATCTGCACTGTTGCACCGTCGAGTTTTAAGGTCGATTTGAAATGCGACATTGAATGACATCGAATGCAAAATTGAATTAAGTCGTCCTGGTCGAACAAAGGAAAAACTCGGAATAATCACATACATGCACAGAAATGTATGCTTAACCATGTGTCTCCATTAAGAGCGGATATTGTTGGCATAAAAACATCTCAAACTCATTCCGAGTAAAGAAAAACATGTTTGATAACATATCTCCAATCTCTATTTTATATATGACAAAAAGTTTCCTTTTTTTTAGTTGAGTACCCATCGGGAACGACCATGAGAATAAGAAGACAATTATTCACCTGAGGAATTTGTTGCGTCAAAAATGTTTTCCGTAGGTAAAAATATATTTCTTTTTCTCACAATTTTGACGGAGACGATTTTTTCACAATTGAGAAGACAATGCACTTTCTTACTTTAGGCGTCCAACGGGATTCTTAAAAAGGGAGAGTTCGCGTCATTGGTTTGCCTAAAGCAATGTGATTACGATCTATGAGCATAGGAAAGAAAAGACACCGTTTCACCATTTGAATATCAAAGTGGAAGCTGGGATAGACATCTTGAATAAGTTGTACTATCACAAACACCTCAAATATTTCCCCTGAATTGAAAAAAGGTGATAGAAAATACCTCGATACTATGAATCAATCCTAACGGTGAAGAAAGGGTTTCATCATATGCATATTTCAAACTCAATCTAATGAACGAGATTGGGTACTATAGCTGTTATTTTTCTTCGTCAGATTTTATATTCATTGTAGATATCATATTTTCGTAGTTGGAAACTAGCCTTCTCACACCGATTTTCCAAGGTCCGGAGCCATTTATGCAAACAATTCAGGGTGGATGAAGAGTATCAGTTTCTCACCTCTCTCTCTGATGAACATGTAAATTTTTGTATAGTATTTCTAGTCCTACAGTATAGTTTCATAGTGTCTTTTATCCTCAAAGTTAAGCCGTTGATTAATAAAAGGCGTTAATCGCTGATGTCACAATTTTTGTCTTTATTTGTAGAATGTTAACATTCAGGCGCACTCCAATTCTTCCTTCCTTATATTTACCCCAGTTAACCAAATAAAAAATATGCACTAAATGGAAGAACAAATTATTTTTGCGTTAATTATGTTATACAAGCTGTTATGATTCATTTTTATCTGAATTCTTTTCTTTTTTCAATGATAGTGCGAATTAGGTGTGAAACATTTAGTGAATTGCCGTGAAGGTGGGAAGTACGTGCCCTAAATTTAAAAAAAAATCAAAGAAAACTGTTTTGGTGAATGGAAAGTTCGTTCCGTGCACCTTTTACGTTACAAAGTCATAATTTTTGTCGTTTTAGCTTCCTGCTAAACTTTCTGCAATGCAATCCGTAAGATTTGAAGAATTTTTTTTTTACACCACTATTAGTCCTTTCACTTATTTTTTTCTCCCATTCAGATCCCCAACCAGGACGCCCACAAGGACCTTTTCGTCCCCTACTGCCCGTCTACTCCTTTTATCTTGCACTCCTACTCCCAACCCTCCCCCCCCCTCACTACCTCACCCTGACAAGGACTCCACCTCCCTTTATGCCCATCCCACTCCATCTGAAACGCCCACATACACGACCGATTCAATGCTGGGCTTCCTATCTGGCCGCGACCGACCGGCCGTATTTAAGCGTGTTCTTGCTTGCTTTCCCGTCTCCAAACGCCGTTACATTACACGCGCTCCCCCACCTCCACTTTTTCCCCCCCTACGCTCCCCTCACCCTCTTTCTCCACGAAAAGACTTGGTCTGTGGATTTATGCGGGCAATTTTTTCTTAGATCAAAGCCGTCGTTCCCGGGCCACGATATTTTCCTCCCCTCTTTAAAAGTCTTCCCTCCCGATCCTTTTTTTTCCCTCTGCCTCCTCCCACCCTCTCTATCCCTCTCCGCTCCCCGTGATTGTTCGACTGCTGTGACGACGAAGAAGTTTTTGTTGATTTAGACCGATTCCGTGTCTCAAACCACCCACTCGCTCACCCGCCCGCCCCACTCCCGCCTAGGGTCATTTTGAGGTATCTCGCGCTGGCATCCCATTCTATTGCGTTTATTTGTGCTTCGGGGTAAATATGAGTTTGATCTTTTATGCCCTGCTGCGACAAACGGGCTGTGCCAACCGAAGCAGCAGATAGTCCCGTGTGAGTTTCGGAGCGCTATTTTACGCTGGCTGCTTCGGCAGCACGATAAGGCCTCGGCGCACGTAAACTCAAAGATGACGTCTTCCTGAAAACTTAGGCAAACTTTAAGGCGAAACTGAAACCTAGGCTCTATTGGTGACATGATTCAAATGCTTTCGGCTACATTGAACAATCATAAAAGACGGAAACGAGTTTTATTTTACCCATATGCCGAAATTTATTTCTATTTTAACTTTAGTTGTAGATTTATAAATTCTAATGTTTGTTCGTTTCAATATGAAAAATAATATATTCCAATAAATATGACAAATGTATATTCCAAGGATTGATGATAAAAAGAGACGTTTTAGGCGTGATATGGTGGAATAACATGATAAGATAAAATTAGCAATTTTCCACAAAAATAAAAAATTTATTAATACGACCGGTTTCGATGCAACTACATCATCTTTTGGCCAGAAGACCAGAAGATGATGTAGTTGCATCGAAACCGGTCGTATTAATATTTTTTTTTATTTTTGTGGAAAATTGCTAATTTTATTTAATAAGATTGATGATAAATTAAATAACTGAGTTTTCCATGGATGTATAGTAGCAATTTGACCATCGCAAGCATGAGGAATTGACTCATCAACCTGTATAAAGAATATACTTTTCTACGAATGTGAAACGTGCACGATTTGACCAATAGAGAAAAAATTGGAAATACTGGTAAATTTAAGTAAATAAAACGTGCTGCTGTAGAAGAATGATGACATCAAATGAATTGAAATATTAATAAATTGAGTAGGCTAACAAGGAAAAGAGGAAAACTGATTGTAAATGTGGTGAGAGATGGCAACTTATTGAATATCATAATGGAAGGAGGCGTAGACGGGGAGAATTTCTGAAGAACAAGGACTTAAAACAAGAAACTGGTTAAGGAAAATTTGTTGTGATTGAATACACGGGAATAGAGATATTGGCGGGGAACACGATAATTTGGACATGCTACAAACTTCCCTAACTAGTTCTGGTAAGTGGCAGTTTATCAATAAAAATTAGTTCATTTCCAAAAATATAACTGTAAAGTGGAGGGTGGAGGTGGACCAGGGATAGCGTGTCTACCTGAGGAGCCGGTCGCTGGTTTGATTACTATAAACAGCGAAAATCTTTTTGCTAAGTAAAGGGAACAAAAACTTTTTCAGCTTAGTATTTCTGAACGAGGCGACGAGAAAAATAAAACCATAACCATGGGTTTAGGTTATCCCATGGCATGGTGAAAGGCAGCAGTTTCACCATAAGGCACTGGTGGACGTAGACCGAGTGGGTCGCCCCGGCATCCGCTGCGAGAGTGTTCACGGTATCGGCCGCAGTATTGCGATGTGGAAAGCAACGGGAAACCACCACATTATTCTACATTGTATGTGCAGCCTTGCCTTGTATTAAAATATAGTCGAATGTAATAGCTGTAGTACACCAATTCTAGGACTGAAATACCGACGATGATAACTGTAAAGTGGGCGAACATAACAAAGCATTTGAATGGATTCAGTAGGGGTGATCATGTTTTTCAAGCGTGCTTTTTATCTTGTTAGCAGTTTACAATCAGCATAAATGATCATATGAGCAATTTTATGCCCAAGAATTTTTTAAAATTAAATATCCGCCTGCAATTGATACGGTTACGGTACTAACCATTGCATTAGAAAATTGATTAAATCTCTTCAATGCATATTTGACTATTTTCTCCAGCCATAATTTTCAAAGTTTAGGGAATGTGTCTGGATATTTGTACCAATCCGTATTTATTTCAAAAGTATTAGATTCTGTATCCACTGATAGATATTTTGCGTGATGATACGAGGACCACAATTATAAAATCCGAAACAAGATTGGAGTGGTCAAACGACACAATTAGATATTCTACCACAGAGTAATGTATAGACATTCATACAACATCTGTTAATGATTAGGAAAATAAGAAATTACAATCCCTTGATCCCAAATAAATGAAAACTTGAAAAAATAACAGATACGAGCCCACTGACGAATCTTGCCTTGCCAGCGCTCAGCGGCCATTCCTGGTCTCGTGTTTCGCGTGCATCTCCCCTTCATTAGGCTTTAATTCTAAAGTATTTATATTGCCTTTTGAAATCCCCATTCATTCTAAGTTCTCGCTCTGGGCCCAATATGCGCCACGGCATCGTAGAACTTCGGCCAAGAGAGGATGGGAACCGCCATCTTCCCCCCCGCCTCTTAGATTCACCCCGGCGCGGCGTGTTCTCCCTCTTAAATTTCCACAAGTTGCCAATTGCGGACGTTTCCCTCCCCTGCATCACTCTTACCACTCCCACCCCATCGCCCCTCCGCTAGTCCCAGGAACTCGATCCTTTCGTGCTGTTGAAGCGTTCGTCTCTTATCCCAGACTGCGAGAACGCACGCAAGTGTGTTTCGCATCGTGGTGGGAAATCCCAAATGAGTTTAAGAGCACTCGCATTCGATCGAGTTGTCGTTCGACAATGAATGCCTACGGCTTGATACCTTTTTTTTCAAGTGAGAAGAGAATCGAATCGATAAAATAAACTAACCCCCTCTAATTTTCAATCACACCTGGAGAAAGTAATTTGGCGATTTAACGGATTATTTATACACACAGTAGCTTATATATGCCTCGGATTAGTCGAGAAAACTTTTTAATTAGGAATCCACGTATGAATGACGCGGCCACTCCACTA
This sequence comes from Hetaerina titia, assembly GCA_037158775.1. Classification (NCBI taxonomy): domain Eukaryota; kingdom Metazoa; phylum Arthropoda; class Insecta; order Odonata; family Calopterygidae; genus Hetaerina; species Hetaerina titia. Next base: position 65,563,153 of record CM073778.1, on the reverse strand, counting down.
TTGAATTGGAAAATTTATGAAATCCCTTCGGTGCATATTTAACTATTTCCTCCAAATATAATGCTCAAAGTTTACAGAATGCGTCTGAATAGTTGTGATATATATTTAATCCAAAAGCATTCAATTCAAAATGCACAAATAATAATGATATTTAGTATGTTACTACGGAGTATATAATTAAAAAATCCGAATCAACTTTACGGAGAAAAAACGACACAATCAGATATCCTTTCGTAGGCTTGCAGGAAAATGGCTGTAGGCATTTCTATTTCACCCCTGCCTTCTAATTGTGCGTATGCTTCTGTGTCATCGAAATAAAAGAGTAGCTCTTCGGTAGCTCATATGGAATGTTTCAAATTCCATGACGTAAATTATCATTACAATAATAATTGTGCCTTAAATCCAAAAGGTTAGATCAAGTGCTTTCATATCTGATTTTTATTATTCTAATTTTATATTAAAAATAGAAGAAATAGAAAGCAGTGACTTTTATTGCTATAATACGTATAGCTAAGACCCAAAAACCAAAATAAATTGATGAAACGAACAGCTGAGGGAAAAGAACCTCAAGACACCTAGCATAGACTGTAATTGGATAATAATAATAATCAGGTGTAATTGGCAGTTTTACTTCGAATCTAAAGTCAAAATTATTTTGGAACAAGAGTGGAATAGAAAAGGAAAAAACGAAGAGAAAAATCGGAAAATATAAGTGGAAAAATCAGTGAGAAACTTAAACTGAACACTGGGTAATCGGCAAGGGGGAAGTCATTCTAATTGATGTAGGCATACATTCTTCCATATTAGAGGGACATTGTAATGCATTACTTCAAAGAAAAACAAAGTAATCGATTTTGGTTGAAATTATAATTTAAACTACGTAAACATGCCATGGCGATATATTTGTGGAAAAATATTATGGATATAATGTTTTTAAATGAGTGTGAATAATTAGTATTATTTGATTGGAACACGTTTCGATATTGAAATGCAAACGAGCGAGCTAACGAGCTCATTTGGAAAGTCAATCGAGAAAATTGTGAATTCAGGTTCCTATTCAGGGCACAGCTATGTTCAGACATGCGAAGGGGTGGAGTGGGAGTGAAGAGGGGATGAAGGGGGGTGGTGGCGGTAAGGCGAGTGGGAGGAGAGGGGGACAATCTGGACGGTGAGTGGCTGGCTGGGACACTGAATCTCCCCTGAGATGTTATCTTGTTTTGAAAAATGTTACGACAATTGACTGGGCTTCTTTTCCATACATCTCGTACTCTTCCAGATCAGGACCCGAGCCAAGAGTAAATAAGATAAAGCCTTCTTCTTTTTTACTCCTGTTTCGTTTCCTTTAACTTTGATTCTCGAATGTTTTCTACCACTATCCATTTTCAGTAAAAAAAATATTGGACATCTATTGCGGGAAATTCGCTTAGAGTATGGAATTGCCGTAATATCTCTTTCAACTCGATCGATATACCAACTTATTTAGGGCGTTTCACCAATTCCTCGTTCCTAAGAAGTAAATAATTTGTGTAATTTTCTGCAGAAATAATTTATTTCATGTGTGCCGTCTCGGAAAATGGTCTTTTGGATTACGAAAGTTTTGAAAATCCATGTATTTATGGGAAAGCAGAAAACAAGATGCAATATAGAGTTCAATACAAAATCAAGCCAATATGGCAAACACAGGGAGTAGGGATAGGATATGTATATCTGTAATAGGGTCGAGACCCCTATACACACAAATACGATAGGCGCATTTCTCAATTATCGGAACATCTTCAATGCATTGTCTTAAAAAAGTAATATACTAAAAATGAATGCAGTAGTTTAAGGATGGGATCTTCATATTGCGTAGAAGAGTTTCAGATGTTCTCAGGAATATAATTGAGTATCTAGGGGCCATCTAAAACATCTAGGCACGCGGTTGGCTACTCATACGTTTATTACCAATACGTTTGCCAAATAAATACTAGAAATAAAGAAACGGAAGGAGAAATAAATGAAAAATTCCAGCTTAATGTTGTGGCATTCTCTTGTCACACAAGCGGAAAATGAATTAGATGTACCGTGAAAAGGTTTATTCCAATTAATCATGTTTTCGATAGTTTGAAGTTTTATCCCTTTTGCATCCTAATCCAATTTTCATCATTTTAAGTGAAAGTGTGGACAATTTCTAAGCTACTACTGTCAGTTTGGCCAATTTGAGCTACAGTATGTTCAACAATTTTTTGAAAAAAAAATACTTATTTCAGAATTAAGTTCGTTGATTTCATTTCAATTAAAAGACCAATTAATTTCGACATTATTTCTTGCCATCACTTGTCTACATAGAATATCATGCAAATGACTCTTTCCTCTAGGATTGATCCCTCAGCTATAGAGTTATGTATTAAATATAAAGAAACTTCGTAACATGACATAGGCAATATTTCAATACCTTGGCTTAACTTTTTGACTTTATCTCTTACGAAGACTATTTTCAATTTATACCTTGTTGTTTGGATGCGCTCAAGCGTCGCAGGTGGTCTCAGGCGTAAATCTACACCACCCGGCAGGAATAAGAGGAAAAAGAGGCCCAAAAGGAAAACCCACGGTCGTTTTTAGTGTCTCCTCCTCACGAGACGATGTGCAGTTAAAATCAGTCGTGTCTACATGGCCATTCCGTGGACAAGGCTGTTAATTCCTCTTCCCACCGCCACATGTCGCTGCGGGCAACCCGATGGGGGAGGGATGGGAAAGGGTGCCTTGACCAAAGTTTCTACGGTGTCAAGTTACGCGCTTCTTATTTTGATTTGAATGTCTCCCACGAAAGGTTTAGAAGGGTGGAAGAGAATTCCTCATGTATTCTATTTCCAAAAGAGATGGGAAATCATTGGCAAGGATCTTCGTTTCCCACCCAAAAAGGTGGTTGTAAAAAAATGGAATGAAAAACTTCTCTAAAAATCTTTTCATTGTTGGTTTTCTTCCGTGACAATCTTGCATCTAGTACGTTAAGGTTGGAATATTTATGGGAATATATATCCAACGGAATTATTCCGCAGAACATTGCATTCTGTTTGATTTTATGACCTCTGTTTTAAAGCGTGTAAAAAAATAGTTTTAATAAGTCACTGGGTATATACGTGTATGTACTAAACCGTAGAAGTATATGTACATGACATCGAAGGAGTTTTACATGATATATAAAATTTTGCAAGATATGTACACAGCACATCGTAGGATCAACTTCAATTGTTGGTGATAAATCATTGGCATTGATACAAAATATCCTCGTTAAAAACTTTCTATTTCAGGATTTTACAGCCTGTACCGTAAGAACCGTTTTAGATTTTAGTGTATTAACTTCATATTTTGATTAGTGACCGTGCACTATTGAATATATTGGTTTTAGATGTCAATATTTTTCTTATTTACATTGTATATTTAATGCATTTAAGCATCAAACTGGGACTAATGATTGAGCAGAATGACTTGCCTGGCCGAGGAAACCTGGTGGAATGATAAAATAGTTTTTACAGGCCGAATAAAATTATCATCTGTCCCTCCTGGTCAAATGCTGATTTTCCTGCTTACCTCTAATAATATGGACGTATTTACTGGGCATCTGAATTCTAAGGAATATTCTCAGAATTATTTTTTAATTGGAATTTAAAAATTTATAATTAATTTATCACTAGAAAAGTTTATGGTAATGAATAGAGTATTGTAAAACTGTGGAGCTTAGATAATTTGCAAAAAAATGAATTTTTAAAGAATGCAAAAGTTTTTCAACATAATGAACGCAAAACTTCCACGCCCTATTCTGTAATAAGCCGAAAGGATTTTTATCATAAAGTAAGGTATATTTACGCCAAGTCTTTTCTATAAGCTGAATCCTCACCATTATAATTTGTATTTTTCATTTTTTTTTAAATTTTAGCTGTATTTTTGGGCAATCTTTATTTCGAGATTTTTTTGGTTCATTATATTTCCATTTTTTCAACAAGGACCAGTTGTCATTATTTATTACGCTATTTTTATTACTCAGAAATGAATAAATCAATTATTTATTATAGATTCCATTTTCGATTTGAACGGATGTAAAATGGATTGTACGGGATGGATAGTTTATGCAATGATTACACAGGCCTACAAAAAAATTTTTTTTTGGTGCCGGGAATATTTGTGATGATTTTAACTATATTTGTAGAGCTGAATCCAAATATGAAATCCGTTTTTATTTAACAGCTCTACTTTTTTAGATATGGGACATCTTACGATTAGTTGTTTTAATATTTGATATATTCCGGAAAATAATTTTCAAAGTTAAATCAATTTATAAGTATACTAATTTACAACCACTCTGCGGTGTTCCTTTTATTTTCAATAAACTGTCAATAAGTTTTATGTATATTTCTATATTGTAGGCCAATGAGATAATTATTAATATAATATTCCCATATCATCATGTAGAAGATTTTTTTACGTAAGTAACAACATATCTATATCTTGAAAACTATAGCTGATAGGAAAAAACTAGTGTCATAATTGGATTCAGCACCCCAATTGTTCTTTAAATCAGCATTAAAAGTTCCGGCACCAAAACCACTGTTGGCCTGTGTTATTTACGTCAATTAAATAGATAATATGAAATTATTTTTTCTTTCACGATTAAGTATGGCCTTTGAATTTGGCCTTCCACCGAAGTATCCGACTAATAGCTTTGCGAATACTCGTATAATCAGTTCTTCGAAAGCTGTAGAATATTTTGTTAGTTATGCCTTTCGTAAATTTAAAATTAAAACGCTTAAATTTCAATGTTCATTGGTAACAGGGGTCACTTAATGGAACCCCTCATGCTGGCATAAGAAAGCAACCAATGTTGTTGTTGCACAGAAAAAAAAATATTTTCAACCTATTTCGTTGCAGTGTACCAATTACCTTTTGGCGAAGTTTAATTTTGCGGAACAACATTTTCTTTTTCCAAACTCAACACTTATCTGTTCATCATAGTCATTAAATTAATTAATTGCAGATAATAAAATAAATCCGAATATTTTTAGAACTCAATCAGTTCCGAGAGGAAATGAAAATTTCTTAGAACTCGTAGAACCCTAGATTTCAGTAATATTTTAATGATATGTGTTCCATGTTCAATTTATGGTTTTTCAGATAGTTATCAAAGTGCATGCATTCAATTGTTTTAATAATGATCCATGTTGTTACCATTTCATATCTTACACGACAACCAATCCATTGAAGATTTTTGTGCGCAATATGGTCGCATTTTTGTGCGGAATACGTTCTTCTTTAGTTGATAGTACTTTGGTCATGATGAAGTCATCAGTTTGCCTGCCCAAGTTGTCTCATTATAATGGTTTTATTTGTGTTATTATATAGTTAATTTTTCTTCTAAGCCACAGAGGAAATTCAATATTCGTCAAAACTTCTTCCTCCTTCGTCAAAATCTTTGTGTCTTATGTTAATCAAACCCTACTAACTACTGGTTTCCTCGTGTATAGAAATCCTTGGTTTTAATATTTATTAAAATTTATTTAACTAAAGCAATTATGAACATTGAGGATAATAGACAAATTTACACGATTTCTTCAAAATTTGCGGTTGTCATAAAAGTTGACCAAACTCATTACAGTCTCTTCGTCCATTAAGGTCCCTCAGCACAAAAATTGCTCCCTTCATTTCCCACTTCTTGTTTTCCAAATCTAAACTTATCATCATTTTTGAATTTGTCCACGTTCCATTCACCTCTTCAAGTTAATATTTTTTTTTCAAATGTGTTCATAGATTAGTGAAAATTAATTTGAAATAATTGTAGTTTGTGTCCTCATTTCTTTGCTGGGGCGACAGTGAAGTTCTTCTGAATATGTTTGAATTTTTCGTCATGAGTTTAGATACTTTTTCGATGATCTGCAAATGTTTATCTCTAAGTCTTGTTTAACTGTTCTCTTTAGGAGTTAGTTTATTCCTGATACCCTTTCTTTTTGTTAAAATTCCTTCTCTTCAGCATGCATTTCTGGATTAAGTATTGGCTCCGCTTTCTCATTTTCATTCTCGGTGTCTCAAAATTACAGTATACTATATTGCTCATTATTTTGTTTCTCTTTTCTTGTAATATACCTTCAAGTATTCCTTTTGCCTCTCCATTATTTCTTCTTCTGTAAGAATTTCACCTCATTTAATTTGAATGACAAATGCTTTTTGTATTAGCTTCTTTGAGTAAACTTCTTTAGTCATGTAAGCCTTTTTGAATTTCCTTGAAATTAGTTGACTTTCTTTTACTCGGAAATATTTCCTTCTATTTCACCCTGGCATTTCTTGAATGATGGCTAATCTCATTTCTGATTATTACGTATCTTTGCAGTTTTATTATGATATTGGCTTTTATGTGTTTGTATTCCCCTGTAAGGCATAACTCTGTTTTCCAAATCAAACTGTCAAATACTTTCAACTTTCCCCATTTTAAATCCCGGGTGTACCTCTGGGTACCCTCAGCTTCACCCAGCTTCACTTCGGGTACCAGAACTTCCTGAGAAATCACAGGCAGTAAGGAAAGGTACTGGCCCCCATGATGGGTGAATTCCAAACGTCGTCGGTCTCACTACTAGGTGAGCCTTACCTTTCCCTATCCAACCGAGCTTTGGGTTGATAACTGTGGTTGGTGATTTACTGATATTTTGATATTTTTCCGTACCAAGTAGCAATCGTTGTTTGTATTCGCCCTGAGTCAATCTTGAATTCTTTGGCGTGAAACTCAATCGGTCCATTATAGGAATATAGGCAAATTCAAATCTTCCCCAAACAGTATTATTTGTTCAGTGTGTCTATTGGAAGCAGTTGATTTTTTTTTGTGTTTCCCACTTTATGTTTGGATTGGTTGCAGAATCCAGGTACCTCACCTCTCTTTCATTTTGCCAACCTTATGAATATTTTTCCTACTCTATTCATTTTTAATCTTTACAATAGCCGTGTCCCAGTCACTTATAATTATGAATATAGTCTCTTTCGACCTCTCTCTTGCTGTTATTTGATATAGGCCTTTGAATACACATTTGAATTTGATTTGATATACACATATTGAATAGCTTTCTAGGATTCGTCATCGTACGATGGAGGCATTCCTACTTACACCATATTCGTGCCCCTCTGTATACTTTGATCTCATTCCAATGCAGACTTTCCAACCCTCTAACTATATTCACAAATCCAGAGTGAAAAATCCTCTTGTCGCTCTTGAAATTGCTCTTGCACAGTCCATTTCCTTTCACCCATATTTATTTCCAATGTATTTGGTCACATCCATCTCGCGTAATACTTTCCATTTCTCTCTCTCTCATAAGTGAAAATTCAGGTCCCACCGTGAAAGGTTTTCAATACATTTAACTGAGCACACCTTTCCCCTAGAAACAGAATCTTTTGCGGAAAACAGTACTCGGATGTCATTTATCTATGGAATATTTTTGCTAAAAGTTCCATTAGAAAAGTTACAGAATCAAAACAAGAGGAAGTGAGGAGTGACTGTTCCCAAGGGCACTGATGTGACAGTTTCAGTTTTATGCCACGTAGACGGTGTAGTATTTTGGCTATTAACTTTTCAATGATGGCAAATTTCATTAAATACCGCCCACTTCACCTTTCAAGTTTGCTTTCACCCGTTTTCCCGCACGTCCCCACCCTTGAGTGTCGCAAAACCGTTTTCTGCCTTCCCTTATCCCGAAGATCCTTACCGGCAGCCCTCGGAAAGCCACCGCCCCATCCGACCCCAGTCTCTTCCCTTTCACTCCCCCTCCATCACCCCAGACCTCCTCCCCCAAAACCTTTTAATTTAAAAGATGAATTTTTCATTCCGAGACGACGGACGCACAATTTCGAATGACTCCTTTCTCTCTCTCTCTCTCTCTCCCCTGCCTAGCCAACCACCCTCCAGCCCTTCGCACCCACCCCCCCGAACACACTTCCGTTTCCTCATTCTCCATCCACAGTTCCCACCCTCCGGTCCATCCCTCCCTCTCTTCAGACCCCCGCCCCTCTCCCGCCAACCCACACACCCTATGAGCCTTATCTCACCCGCCCTCTCCCTCGTACCCTTAATTCCTTTTATTTTTCCATTTCTCGTCTCACTTGCTCGCTCCTTCTTCTCATCTCTCCTTCTCTTCCTCCGCCCCTCCCTTTCTCTCCAGAGCGATCTTACGGGAACGTTTTTAATCCGCGTTCCGCTTCCCTTGCCGTCGCTCCCGCCCGCCCGCTCGCTTCCTTTGGATCCGCTGGTTGGTTGGGACGATCGGGGTGATGTGAGTGGATGATGACCCCTGGGGTCCTGTGGAAGGGGTGCGGGAGGCTCACCCCGACGACCCCCTTCCCTCTTACTCCCTCGGGGACGCTGGAAATTATTCCTCTAAACGACTGATCCAAGTCTCGCCTTCCATATTTCAGTTAAACCAAACCATCACTCCCCGGTGAAGAATTGATAAATTATGTCATGCCTCTATTTCATCGGTGTTATTAGTTGAAATCTATTGTTTTTTGTAAAGCCGGTCGCATTTTCAATCAAATTATTTTGGTTCCATCGTCGGTCCTCGCTGCCTATCGTCGTAAGGTGATTAAGCAAAAAAAAAGGTATTATTATGGTTTTTTGTAAAAAAATGATTCTAGGGGAAGCTTTTTTGCAATCCTATAAAAAGGGTGCAGTCATTATCTAAGTGCCAGCCATGTACTAATAGCACTAAAAAATGAATTTCTATTCAAGAAAACTGCATTTTGGGATTAAATATCATTATCGATTCCAAGCTGTGGTGTGAACATAAGCAAATTTAGATTATCACACAGGTGATCATTTCAGCGAATTAAGACCATCCGCTAATTGTTTTACGATATTCGATTTCTGATTTCTATTGAAATATTCTATCACATGAACTAAGGTAGTGTAAAAAAGGTAAGGTAAACAGAGGCGGTTGCTTATTCTGGCCACTGCCTTTGATCTATATGGCATAGGTGGACCTAGAAGGTGAAACTATCACTTCTCTCTACAGTGTAGACTCTAGTGGTCATGGGGAAACGCAAAAATTTCCACCACGTCAAAATAGTCCATGGGGAGAGTGTTATAAATAAATGGATTGAAATTTTGTTTCGCCGAAAATTTGCATTTGTCGCAGTGGAGCATACTTTGCGAGACATTCCTCGCGAGAAAATTTATCCACTAGCAGAAAACGATAATAAATCGACTTCCTTCTATCAGCGTCATATAATTTTAGCTCCTTAGCCTCATAGGAAAGCGCCTTATAATTTTAGCTCCGAAGACAGCACAAGCTATGGGACGTCTCCTCTTATGAAGGCCACAAATGTCACGAAGACGTGGTGTTGAAATACCACACAGGAACTTGGAAGATTTTCGAATATTAAAATTAGGAATGCATATTTGTAAATATGATATCGAGAGTCTTTCCGTGAATAATGGGAGGATATATCCAGTCCACTAGCCATTTTGCTTACATAACATTATGTTTTGAGACATTTACAGAACAGCATATGATTTTGACGAACAGTAAGCCAATTTCATTAATTTTATTCGCGTCATGATACGAATTTTCTTGGTTACGAAGTCTCAAGAGGATATACTATGTATAGGATAATTTAATTGATACCAGTAAATTAATTGAAATCAGTCGTAGAATTTAGATTATGATTGGAATATCCATATAAGAACATGTTCAGACTATTGAAAGAACAGTAGAACGTGTTATCTGAGGAAATATGAAAATCACAGTTGGAAACAGAAACCACCAATGGAGATACTCGTACTACCTCTTAATGTAACACTTTATGGATGTGTGTGAAGTGTCTTACTTATAGATTTTTCGTAATTTTTCGTCAATAATAAATCAATTTTAGAGGTTATAATCGTGGCGAAATTTCCATTGCTGTGTATAGAACGATTAATGGCCAAGATGTGAATAGAAAAATATAAAATTACGTCAGAATCACAGGATAATATTTTCTATGGATGTATGTATCTGGACACACATCATATCAAGTAACTCTTCTCAAGATCGTAATTTGAGGTCTAAGGTCAGCCTCTATGAACACAGAGAAGCAATTTGAATAAATCAATTTAAGCATGCCAGTTTTCCTTGTATTTTGCTATTTGACCATGAAAAGTTGTAGAGAAAATGATTACTTTATGTGGTCATTTGGAGGTCAGCCTTTTGCATTGTTGCCCCATTTCTTGACCATGCATTAAAGGGAATTAGTCAATTCATCGGGAACGTAGTTCACATCGCAGGTTTGGTACAATTGCAGTAGTTCTAATCAGTAAGTTAACTTTTTTCTATTTATAAGGTTTCCACCCCAGGTTAAAAAATTACATAGTTGTCTCTTTTTACTTCATGCATGCTCTTCAAGCTGTTTAGTTGTAAAAGGACCATAATTTATTTTTAAAAGATATTATCTCATATTCAGCTGACAATTAGAGACTGTGGTAATTAATACCACTCGTATCGCAGCAGCCTACACAACCCTAGTTCAAGATATTGGACTTTACTGAGAAGTGTAAATTTTAAGTTGTTCCAAGAAACGTCCCCAGGGATTATCATTTTTTAAATACTAAATCAGTTGAGGAAAAATGTGTAACAAACAATTATTAGACGCTGAATGTTACTAATAGAACCAAAATGGAACGTTGAAAACAATAAACAGAAGTATAGCCACTCTATTATGCCTTGAAAGAGTTGTACAAATAATGATTAGATATATATTAAACATAAGAGTAGAAAATATCCAAGTTCAATATATTTTATATATTTTCCACCACATTAAGTGAAATTGTGGAGACTCCACGAACAGGCTGTGATAGTCATGCAAATGGAAATCTTAGTCGATTTGAATATTCATTTCTTCGGCTTCTGAGTATTCTGCATTTTTGCATCACATATATGTGAATATATTTCACATAATTTTCCATTTTTAGTTCAATTTCTTATTTATATTAATACTAATAATATATTGAGTACTCAAGCTAAATTGACTTTAGGGTAGTGGGATCTGAGAGAATAGACCTGTGAGAAAAATTATTTATGGATAATCAGGTATAATTCTGGTTTAAGTTTTAAATCTGAAATTGGTCATAAAGGTCTTTAAATGGGGAGTTTCTTTAAAATTTAATACTATACTTGGCGAGGTTATTTCCCCCTCCTCACTGATCCACCCCTGGTTACTGCCTCCACGAATTTTCTTTTCCTCCTGGATTCACGCGAGCATCCAAATGTAAGTTTTGATGTGTTCCATCAGCAACGAGTGTGTCTCTGAGAAAGGTGAACGTTAAAATAAAAAAATTATAATAAATCCCAGCGTGTGGCAGCACTGTCCTGATCCATCCTTTTCATTTCCCATCCCTGCGTCACCCACCGTCGGCGAAAGGCAATGGCGGAGGCAATTTAAAACATTAAATCGGGGAAGGGAAGGAGGGGTTCAGCCTCGATTATCTTCCTCTCGGGAGAGAAGAGACGGTGGCCCGGAGCGGGCGAGGGTTGCGGGAGAGCGTTTGGGGGTTCGAGGGTGTGGGGGCGTGGGAGGGGGACGGGGTGCGAGGTGCGGGAAGACGTCGGGAGGGGGTGGTTGGGGTGGAGTGGTTGAGATCAGTGACAGCGACGGAGTGACGTGAAAAGGAGGTCTGTCCGTCCGGAGATGAGCTTTCCAAGCGACGCGTCGCGACATCAAACGCCTCCTCCTCTCCGTCCCCTTTGCCCCCAGCCCGCCCTCTCCCCACTCCTCCCCGTCTGATATCGCTCGAGCCAAGCGATGCTGCGATGCTGAAAATCATTGGCCATGTTACGAGGAGTCGGTGGAATTGCCGAACTGAACAAATTTTCCTCTCACCCCTCGTCAAGTAGGTGTAATGTGTCAAGTTGTTAATGTATGCGGAAAGGGGAGGAGATCCACCGTTCAAACATCATTTGACTCGATCATTTGTGTTCGATGGCTTCTTTCGTGACGGATCTTCACTTATTCATTGCTGAAATAACTTTGACACGTTTTGGATGCAATGCAATACATGACGTTTCGCACAATGTAGTATTACCTTTATCTCTTCGTGAAACAGAATTTTAATAGTGTTGTTGACGCAGTGTTGGTAACTGTACTGTTAATATTTCTGCTATTGAGATCATTTCGAAACTTTTGAAATGTGTTATGATAAAAATGTATCAGAGAAGGAGTTGATATTCACTGTTTAAAAATTATTTTTAATGCATTTCTCCCTTCCTCTTCGACGCTGCACCACTGTTATCCCCTACATTTCATCCTTCATCAAATTATTTCTTCCAACAAATTATTTCTGTTTCTGCCTTCTTTAAATCCGCCCAATCTCACTCTCTTTAAAAATTTATGGCTCCCTACAACAATTTTTCTGCAAGGGCACATCTAAAAAATTATTTTGCTTCGGTCATGTGTCACTCTCTGCTCATTAATGCGTAGATAACTTACACCCCATCCATTCATAAAGTGTGTTATGTGCTGTTTTGGAGATTCCCCTAATATAAACTACAGCCAAAGGTCAACTTTGAATTTCTCGACTCTCAATTTCACGACTGTGATTTTCAAAAATTAATTTTTTCGTGTGTTTTTCAAAATTGAAAACTCATTAAAATCACTTCCTCACACTGAAACATGAAAACATTGCCTTTGGGAACCAAAGGCAATGTTTTCATGAGTTTTCATCATTTTTTTCTCTAACCATCTCAATACTGCTCAGTGCCGAAATATGGAATTTTACCTTTGTTTAATAATTTAACAAAAGCGAAGAGTAAACATTCTTTGAGCGATCTAAAATTCCACTTCAATGGGTTATTAAAAAGTGGAGGATAAAGTAAAACGCACGAGAAAATGTATTTATGGGATAATTTATTTTCTTTTGTTTCCATTAACTGTTATAATTCAGCTCAGTTTTATCACTTTTTTTACATTTTTCAACCATTTTTACCCTCTTTTTGCACTACCATAATCGTTTTTTTTTCAAAGCAAAAATATTTTTTTAATCTGTTAGAGAAAACTAAAAAATTCAACGTTTGTCATTAAGGGAAAGATGTTTAGAAAGCGAGTAATACGGTCCGGTAACCTAGACTGTAGTTTAGAATTAACGCATATTTTCTATGCATTTTAGGAAGTTTTTGCTCCCCAATGAATTTTCCTAAAATAAGACGTAGCTGAATTAATATTTCGTACTCAAAGATACAAAATTTCACGAAAAACATAATATCTATTTTCGAGGAAACATCTGCGGAAGTACCTACACAGATGTGTACAGCTGCTGCTCTATTGGAACCCCATATTTTACCTCACAGTAAATTAAGATACCTAGCTCTCAGACCCTAAAAATCATTATTAAAAAGATTAAAATTGATACTTTTTAAATAAACAATTTACATACAATAATAGTTAATATTCATATTGAATTACATCTAAAATACCGATGTTTACTCGTGAAATAAGAGCTCACTGTTGAAATTAGAGAGCACATAATTACTACAGTTAATGCTAAACAGTGTAGGTAAAATTCACGTTCGTTTTAGATTATTGTAAGACGGGTTGGAAACAATTTGAGAACCAGCTTCAAACCATGGACTAATTAGGAATTATTTATTTTGCAACATCTCAAGAATATGTGGAGCAAAATATAAATTACCAAGAAAATGGTAAAGATTGAGATAAATGTGTGGAAAAATTCTTAGGGGTCAAATATTAGAACTTAATTACATCTTATAATATTATTACTAGCATCCGCTCAAATTCACAGCCTAATAACCGCCCAATCACCTTCCTTTTGCATATTTAATCTACACAAACAAAACGTTACAATTCTCTACTGATTTTCTAACACCCTCGTTTCATGTGCTTTTCAAAATTCAAGGCCGAGCTGAATCGCTTTGTCACTCCAGGAAACAGAAGATTCGCATCGTTTCATCAAATTTCTTATAACCATTCTCAAGATGAGTTTTACAGGCTCCAATTCACTCGGCAAAGGATTATTTGTTTGTAATGAACCATAATTTACTTTTCTATTTAAATCAAAACGTTTTTTTTTAGTTCAACCATAACCTATTTCAACCCTTTTTCAAATCAATTTCATAATAGCTCGGAAATTTTTTCTCAAGCTTTCTTAACTCTTTTTATGACAAACCTTTCAAAACTAAAAAGCAGCAAAAATGGAAGGGAAAAATTCTCGGGAAATGCATAACACGCAAACAGGACGTATAACTACAGGTATGTACAATATGAAGTGTATTTTAGGTAATCAGGGTTTCGATTTCGTGTATAAAATTCATTTTATCTGCGTTTTTCGGCATGTTTTTTGCTCAGATAAATTTTCCCGGAGATGAAACATAGTTCAATGGATGTTTAACACCCATTAATATTAAAATGAGAAGTTTTATGAAGATCCTTAGAGAAGTTATCGTTGATGCTAAAAAAAATAAAATATATAGTTCTACAACTAATGTTCGCACCTAGATCATTCACTTATTCCATGTTTAGCTGGAAACGTGGTATTACTTTTTTGAATTCGCATTTCACATTCGTATCACATTGTTTTTTCTTGGCCTGCAAAAATTGCATCTTCGAATTACTTCGAAGATGCAATTTTTTTTTCGTCAACTCGGCACGGGGCACGTCAAATAGAATTGTCATTGCTACATCTGCCCGAATGTAATGAAATTTTTAGTATGACCTTTGTCTGTTGTTACTCTAGACTGTGCCATTTGTTCCCTGAAGTTTGAGATGATTCAGAGCTACGATACACTAAGTTTGGTGCGATAAAGAAATTTTAATGGGTTTTCAATTTTGAAAAACATACAACCATATGATATTTGAAAATTACAGTGTTAAAAATTGACAGTCATTAAATTATAGGCATAACCTTTGGCTGTAGGTAACACTGGGGGAATTTCCAAAAGTGCAAATTATATGCGTATATTTCCAATGGAGGGGTATAAATTATTGCATATAAATATGAGTGGATAGCGGAACTTGAACAGTTGGTTATCTCTTTCGTGATGTGCCTATTAAGAAAATTTGTCACGTGAAGCTGTTAATTTTGAAAGTGAGCAGGAATTGGCAGGTTTAAATAAGGCAGAAAAAGTTAACGGATGAAGTATTTAACTTTATTGACCCGAGAAATAAAGAAATAGAGATTTTTCTTTGCTGAGAAGTATGATGATCTTTCAAAATTAATTATTATGAAAAATGATTCATTCTGTTCGTACTGTTTGGCCCCTAAAGACTTAATATTAAAATGAAATTTGAGAAATATATATTAGGTAAAAAAAGTAATATTTTTTAGGGTAAAAACAAGACTATTCGTTTACTCATATTAATTTATTTATTGCAGGATACGTTTCACTTACAAATTAACATCTTCAGGTCCGGTTTATTTTCTTTTATTCTATTTTTTTCAAATGTCCATTGCCTGCTCTCTTGCAGTCAACGTTGAACTCATAATCCTTACTTGTTACGATAATTACTTTCAATTTTGAGTTTGTCTCAAAGAATTCATGGATGGAAGATGTTGACCTATACTCATACTCTTTGGTAGCGTAAAACAAAATGTCATACATTTAAGGGAATAAATTTAAGCCAACCTTCGTTTAACGGAATAAGTTCGACTTCCCAAGTATCAATGCTAACTCCCAAAAAATTTAGTTATTTCATATATCTTATTAGCATATGTAACTCACATTTTTAGTAGAAATTTTGGGGTGAAATGTGTGAACGTATCACACGGGGATGTGCGATAAAAAACCTAAAATGATAGAATACAATTTATTTTTATTCGTTTAATGAAGGTATTGTAGAAAGCTTTTTTTTAATAACATAAACTAAATTTATAGTTAATACTGCACCATTTGCACACGTCTCTATTATCAGACACCCTGCTAACTTATTCATAGTCCGCCACGAATAGAAGAGAAATATATTTTTTTCAGACTTTGAATATGAAAAAAGCTGTATTGCCTAATGCCCATGCTGCTGTTTCGACTACTGATCTAAGGACCTTGGTTCAATTCCAGGTGACTTTGAAAACAGCAATATTTACGCAAGCTAATTAATTTTCTGTTTGTACGTAGATGTTTCAGGGAAATCTAAGGCTGTACAGGCAAAGAAACTGGTCCCATTGCCTGGAATTTCAGGCGCCATGAACTCGATGCGTGGTGAGCTCTACCCTCACCTATTAAACCAGCATTTTGATTACCTAGGTCCTTTTGGTGGTGGATTTCTGAAAAGGATGGGCTATCAGCCACCACGTTTTCACGATGATACAAACGATGAAGGTGAATATTAAGAGGATTAGACAGGAAAATAGCGGGAATCAGATTACCGCGATGGATTGTGTACTTGATGCCAAGCGTCGAGGATCCAATCAGAACCGGGCAGGATCCTTATTCTTCCATTCATGTGCTTATTAGAGTGCTATGCGGAGTTAATACTTCAACTTCAGTGCGTAGAGCACTGTCGGATGAGCCAGGGATGGATTGTAGATCCGATACCACTTTTCGCCTACGTAACCCATACCCGTCCCTGTGTTTCATAGTGATTTTTTCCCGCTGAAATCTTCCAATTTCTGCAAATGAAAACTGCCTCGTAATCTACGCAATAAAATTACTGGTACTAGAAAAGTGCAGTTTCAGTATTAAGCTAGATGTAAGCAACCAGTGATAAGGATTATTACAATCAATTGGGTTGGAATAGCTCTTAAAGTTTCACGAGGGATTTCGCATGGCAACAGGAGTCTTGGATGTAATAACTGAGTGTTTTTTTCAGCACACAAATGAATTTGAACTTCATTACTAAGTCTGAATATTAGTTCAAGTTGAAACTTTATATTTACTCGGTAAATTGAACATTTTAAAGGAAATATCCACAATTCCACTAGAAATTACCAGTTTTCCAACCATGGTGTCAAATTTCTGAGAATGTTATTAAGACTCTGACCTTATTTGAGCCAAAAAAAACTTGTTATATCACTAAATCTTCTTCTTGATTACCCTAATAATTAAAATATAATGAACAATTTGATTACCCGTGAGATCGACGACGCGGGGCTTCCTACTGCTACCCAATTTATTCGGCCACCGTTGATTGCTGTGTAGGAAGCTCGCGGTACATCGTCGAAGGCGTTGATGTGAAATGAAATTACTATTTTAGGTGGGAGTGGTTGTTGGTAGGGGGGAGGGAGTGGTTCTAAAGGACATCCTAACTGAGTCATGTGCTTTCGAGAATTACTTTGCCATGCCTTAATCTTAGTTAGATTTTCTGGATAAGTTAACCTCTCTTCCTCTTGTGGCCTCAAATTATCTTAAACGATTTTTGTTAATTAAAAATTCACAGCTGCCATTTCAGTTTCTCATCGGTTGCTTGGAGAACTCATTTTGTGATGAATTGTTTCAGTGCATTCCTTGAGAGAGCTTCTTACTTCAGTGTATGAAAGAAAATATTCTTGGTTTCGATATGTGCAGTCCAGGAATATGAATGCTAATATACATTTAATATCTCAACATAATCCTTAACTCATGTGCTAACTTAAACTCTCAATTTGCAAGTGAAAGAATTGGAGTATACTAAATCTCATGAGGTTGCTGAAACAGCTCTAACAATAAGTATAGTATAATGAAATGCGGTCAGCTTTCTGATGTGAAAAACTCGCTTCCTATTTCTTGCAAGATAGTCTTTGAGTATTCTTTTAATGATTTCCAAGATTCATGCAGATGCATAAAATATCAGAGTATAATGCCCCCTATGCAAAAAATTAAAATTTTTTCAAACCAATTGTAGAGGTTGAAATTTAATATGTAAATATGAATTTTAATAATTTTCAACTTGTATGAGCTTTCAAAAGTTCCCTGGTAAAATAAAGGCGGTTACTCTTGAATTTTTAACTTATCTTTGTTGATTTTTTCAGTCGATTTTTCGTTATCATAACTCCATACTACTTATATATGGCCAACCATAAATTTTTATGGTTATATTATCTATTATCTATTCACTTCTGAGGTTGGCCAAAGTTCTAACCACAAATTTAATAGCTAGTAAATTTAGAGTTTTAAAATGTTGACTTCAAAGTGGAAAATTATCAAAGTATAAATAGGATATTTCATTTTATTATTCTGTGTTACGTTACGCAATTCTGTTTTGTTACGTTACCTTGTGCTGTGTGGCGCCTCGTTGTGTTTTGTTACGTAAGGTTGCGTTATGCTTCGTTAGGTTGGGTTATCTTCCGTTGCGTCACATTATACATTAAGGTTAATTGACCTGCGGGAGATTGGAAGTTAAATGTTTTAGTTACAAGTTCGCTAATTTACGATCCTCATTTAAATTCAACTTTTAACACCGCTGATGATATGATTATGGCGGAACAGTATTACAAATGGCATTAAGTAAGTATCACAGAAGCGGTAGAATCGAAGATTTAGCATTGAGATATTATATTATTGAATGAAACAGACCAAGTTTTCATAATTGTGCACAATTCCCTGACTATACCTGCTACATTTTACCAGATACAGGAGAATATGGAAATAATAATTTTACAGATGCAGACTCAAATAAGGGTGATTTTTTATTTTATTTATTTATCTACGTGCCCTGCAAGCCACTGCTAGGGTATATGGTAGGGGGTTGAATACACACCAGATTAATTTTTACCCGAGCATGGCCCTACCGCGGTTGGACGATGTTACTATGATCCCTTATCGTTCGTGGCAAAAATTACGGTGCGGAGAAAGAAAGAACCTTTTCTGTGTCTTCCCTCGAGGAGAGTGATATCAATCCTTTCCTCAATTTCTACAGTTCTTAAACAACTATAGGTTCTTACCCCTGGCACGCCATCTTACCATTTTTACCAGCATCCCAAGTGTATGCTTGAGCCCTTTGCATCACGTCAACCGTACGGCCACTACATGGGCGGGACGAAGGTTGATTCCGCCCAGATTGTGTTAGTTACTGGCGAAGGTGTGCGAGCCGAAGGAAGGAGACGAAGGACCCAGGGGATAGGGGGCAAGAGGCTGCGGGGAAGGCGAGAGGGCGAATGCGGAAGACGGAATGGGTAGGGTGAAGGTAGAAATAAAGGGAAAGGGAGGGAGGTGGGGGCTTACCCATGTGCTGGGGAATCCTTTATCCCTTATTTTTTATTCCCATTCATTTTTTTACTCTGAGTTAAAAGTGAGAGAGATAAGGCCCTCCCCAATGGGGTGGGATAGGAAATTAAGAAACGGTGTCCGCGTCCTCCAGCTCGTGTGAAGAGCCCCGGATCCCCCCTGGGGTCGGTCCCGTAATGACGAGGGCGGGTGTGGATGTGGGGGGAGCGGGTGACTAGGGGGTCGCGCCGTGGGTGCCGGGGGGTAATGGCAGATACTGGCTTCTTCATCCCCGACCTCCCCTCATCTCTTACCCCGCCCTTCCACCCATACACTCGCGCATCTCCCCCGCCCCCTTTAAACGTCGTCCCGTGGGAAGGGGGGAGGGGCCCATTTGCATTCGGCAGTTCTTCGATCGCCCCCGCAGACGATCGTCTCCGGGGGAGGAAAAAAAGGAGGGATATTCGACCCCTTCCCCCCCGTTACCCGGCACCAACTTTTTCATTATTTTTTCTCATCATATAACCCCCCTCCCCCTAAAGTCTCCCTTTTCCCACCCCCTTTCCGGAGCCATTTTTAAGGGGGTGATAATGCCCTCCTTTAAGATCGGGCACGCTGAGGGGTGACGGTTCAAGGGTTCGGGTGGTGGGAGAGGATGGTAAGACAGAATTGAGAGTAGCCCTATCTTATTATTTCTTTATTTTTTTTGGTCGTCGTTGAGGCGGAGGCTTGGAGGCGGGGGAGGAACGGGGAGAAGGCTCCAGCTGTTTGCTTTTGGGCCAAATTGTTTTGTTATTTCCCCTCTGGGCGGTAATATTCTCACCTCCCTCCCACGTACTCTCTCTCTCTCTCCCGACCGCACCCAAAAGTAAGTGCTTAAAAGAAGTGGAGAGAAGTGAGTCTCTTATCTCCTGACCATAAAGTAACAAATTGTCCTCAGGTTGGCAGTAATATGGCTAAATCGTGCGGTATCAATTTTGTGACCAAGTAATACAGTATTATTATCACTCTATTGAGTGGTTAAAAATTTGTCGCGTTGAATATTTATCGCTATCCTTTAGATCCCACCAATTGGGAGTGATGGATCCGGTTGAAGTGCAGCCACATGAAAGGCGCAAAAGTGTTTGACTTAGTGATTGAGCGATTCGGAATATTTATGTGCAAACATAAACGTCCCATTTCAGGTGCAAGTAGATGAGGGACATTTATAATTTTTGTTTGTAATTCCTAGTCCTTGAATACAAGTTGATATTTTGGATTGAAATCAGCAGTTTTAGTGAATGAAAAGAAGAACGCTAGGTATTTTCCACAAATATTTTGGTACGACTAGTTTCAACCCATAAGCGTCATCATCAGGAATCAAAGTATGGCACCTGAGGATAACACCCGTGCGTTGAATCCAGTTGCCCAAAATAAGGCTTTTTGTGGAAAATACCCAGTAATCTTCTGTCATTCAAAAATGAATTTCCACGTAGTCAAGCCTGATTTCATCGAGTATAGCAGTTTAAATATGCTTTTCTCTGAATTATTTTCCATTCCTGGCCATTATTCCTTTTACCTGTATTGCATTTTTTAAATATGAAAACTGTTACTGTGTATCCCTGATTTCCTAAATCCTTAAGATATTTTAGAATTTTCGTTCTGTATATGGGTGAATACTAATAAATGAAGAAATAGATCCAAATTCATCCAGGTAAAATATTTACTCCTATCTTCAATCCTAACATTTGTCTAAAATTAAATTATATGATTCAATTATTAATATTTTTGGCCATATTTTGGTTAACTCAAATGCACATATTTTCAGACAGATGAGTCCTCTTCCTGTTTTATTTATGGTCATGAATGGAGAAGGTGAAATGGACCGAAAAGAAAACAAATGAGGAAGTACTATGAATGGTGTGCGAGGAGAGGGGTTTGTTGGAAGAAATATTATGGAGGCAGGATGAAGGGCGAATTGATGAAGGGCAAAATGGATGAAGGGCGTATTGATCGACAGTTGTATGTTGAAGACTGTAATAGAGGAGAGAATGTTAGGCAAACGAGGAAAGGGCAGGAACAGGATAAGAATGTTGGACGGGATGAAGGGAGGAAAGAAATTCACGGAGACGAAGAGGGACCTGATGTAGAGTAGGTTGCTGAATTGTGTTTTGTTGGGAGTCGCAAAATATTTATTTGGTAGTTGTGTCTATCCAAAACAACCTAACTTAACCGGTATATTACCTTATAATAGAAATAATTTTCATGAATTACTCCGTGGGAAAAAGTTTCTCCAGCTTTTTACCGAGCAATAAAACCTCAAACCCGTGATGAAACACAAGAGCTCAGTTCAAATTTTCCGAAATTAAAATTAGCTTCGAATAATATAATCGAAACTATTCCACGATAAACATGGCATAAATGACAAAGTAGATATCTGTTCAGTTTCGTTCTCTATGTTTTTATGAAAACTTCTTGTTCCCTCAGGACGTTTGGATGGAGCAGATATTCCCAAGCTCAGATGAAAGTATAATAAGCCGGCAATTTGGTATGCCACTACGGGATAACACTTCTAAATGATACGCATGGCTCCCAGCAAGCAGATCTTGGGAGAATTTTATTTGGAATTCCGCCGCCAACGTATTTTAACTTTTGCGAATATTTGTGAATTTTTTTCCGACCAAATAATTGGCGAAAACCCCCAGATGCATAACATTAGGTGTGAATTTTTCCCATTTAAAAACATGAACCAGCGACTGGTGGGATCCAGACTCTTTCCCTACCGGCAACCGGATAAATTCACCGTGGGACTAATGTAGCTGAGGCTTACCGCTCCTAAATGTTGCCCCGCAAACCAGCAGGCCACGTAGTGAATGAGATGACGGTCTGGTCACACGAATTGACTAAAAATCCTGATTCCCTTCACCGTCGAGGATCGTCTTTTATTCAACCATCCAATGCCCGCCACCACAACGCGGAAGCGCGGAAAATATAGCCAATCATTATATACGCAATAGAGTGGTCAGTATTAAACCATTGTTGACCCAGTTAAATATTTAGGGGTAGTCCTAACACTACGTTTTTCATGGGGTGCAAGTATCAGAAGAATATACCGATCCAGCTGCTTAAAGAAACGCAGCTTCATTAGACGAGCGGAGAGGAAATCTAATGTGAGAGTAAATGAGGGATAAATCACACATTTTCAAGAGTAACATGATGTAAATCCTTCATGATCAAGGAAGTCACTTAGCTTTTCCGCATAGAATATTTTTATTATGACAGAGCGTAACATCTTCAGAATGTTACACTGTGACATGTAACGATGATATATAGATCATAGGATGAAGGTTGATCTGAAGGCTGTAGGTTGTTGACATCATGAAGATGTTACGCTCCAGCTATACCTAGGTCGTAATAACAGTATTTTACGTGGAAAAGCAAAGTGTCTTCTTTCATTATTAAAGAGAGGTATTATTTTGTTTTAGTTAGGCCCCATTTGGAATACATCGTAAGTATATGGAATCATTTGGGAAGAAAGCTTTGATAAAAGAATTAGATAAATTTCACAGAAAATTCGCTGGATTCATCAAACATTGTGAGGTAAGTGCGTGGCGGGCCTTTCAGAGGAATAGGGCTAGGTGCCGCTTCAGACGCGAAGAGAACTAGCAAGACTTACAGTAAGGCTCAGAACATACGAGTTTAACTATGACACAAATGGAATTATTATGCCAGTTCATTCCACAAAAATAAGATAAGGTTGGTAAACTCCAGTTTTGTAGATATATTATAGAAATGAATGTCAATGTTGTTACAATCGGGAACCAGATTAAACGCTGCGTAGACATCTGGTGCATTCGCAGGTGCCGTGTACTCGTGCATATTAGTTGCTAGGACGAGGGTAACCCCAAAGGTAAGGTCTCCAACTTTTAAGAAAGAGAAAAAAACATTTATTTTCTATGATATGTACATAATTTTAAAGCTTGATCAATTATCTATTTTTACATATCGCCATTTCGGTCGATACATTTTTTAACGCAGTTTTTGTATGCCCATCTCGTACCAGCTTGCCGCCAAGTTACTGCCATACAAAAACTGTCACAGCGTTTGCAAAAATGCATCGACCGAAATGGCAATTAAGTAGAAAAATAGATGATTGATCAATCTTGAAAATGATGTGTACATCATAGAAAATAAATATTTTTTTTATATTTCTAAAATTTTAGAGACCTGACTTTTGGGGTTACCCTCGTACATGCATTTGCATTGGTTTTAGGCTGAACCACATAACGTTTCTAAATACACGTCTTTGATGTGGGTGTGAATTTCCATGTTTTTTTTTGTTGCATTTGCCTGTGGTTGCGACTTATTTCACGGGTGGTGTCCCCCACCATCCGTAAAATAGATCGCAAATGCACGCCCTTGCTTCTGCCTGCGTGGTATGGTGTAGGTGTAGATTCCCTGAAGAAATGAACTAGCTTCGATTTTAAATTGAGACGTGTTTGTTTAAGGGAGCAACGGAGTTGGGGAAAGGAATGAAAGTGGATTATGGAGGGAGGGTAGTCAACCCCCGCGGGGAATCTCGCAGGGAGGAGGCCAAAGAGTCAGGGGGGTTGGTTGTTTCCTCCGTCCCCTCTTTCCGGGTTCATTCCACGGGCTCGGGGTCTTTGAATCCGTCCAAGAGCTATCGATCATTCGCTCTCTCGGTAGGTGCCTCATTGCAATGGGGGGAGGGCTTCTTTAACTGGGGGAGGATGAAGCACCGGAGGTGGCGGAGAGAGGGAAATGCGATTAAAGTTGGATCCATTATACGGATATTGTGATTTTATCAGATGATATACTTTTAATGGAAAGTCTGAATTTCGGCGTCGGTCTAAGCCTCCTCTCTGGGTCACAGGTTTGACGTGGCGAAGACGCAAAAATAATTGTTTTGGATCGTGAGATTTTGTGAGTCGGATCTAACGGAGGGGGAAGAGAACACGAAACTAATCCTTCATAATTACACAAGATTTCACTTAAAGGGGCGAATAGGGTTATAAACATGTATTTGAATTTTGGTTAGAGCAGGCATGAATTGAATTCCTTAATGCACTCATTTTGTTGGCCTGGAAACACCTTAATATAAACTTAATTCGTTGTCGGAGTGGGTAGATGAGCTTTTGGAAATGGGTCCGATTATTCAATATGTATGGCAATAAACATTTAGAAAGTATATTTCAACTAAAAATGTTGTTGATCCGCATGATTTTTCTTAAAAATCATGGAAGTTGGGTATAAATCTGTCCTTTTGATGATAAAATACAATTATTTTATTTTTGTGTTAATGTTTTCAATTATATAATTTTGTATCGATGTTGACAAAGGAGACTTTTTCACATACACTGTTAATACGTGTTCTATTTTACTATAGTATTCAGGTAGAACGCGAAATTTTCATGTAATTACTAATAAATGGAAAGCGAGCAAAAAACTTATGTACTTTAGTATATAAAATAGACCTGGGAAATTAGATAAAAACCATAAACACAGTAATCAACCCGAAGGCCGGTTTGGTAGGTGATGGTAGAGTTCACCCATGTACTAAGCCCGACGGCATGTGAAATTCACTCATCAGGGTAGGGGGCCTGTTCCTTTCCGTGTTGGTTTGGTTTCCCAGGAAGATCTGGTACCCGAAAAATCACATAGCTTGGGTGGAGCTGCAGGTGCCCAGGGGGTCTTGCCCGAGAATTGAACCCGGACCCTCCGGGCAGTAGTCTAACGCTCTACCTCCTGTACTACCGCGGCCCACGGGGTATTAAATAAGATTTCTATTTTCACTTAACATTTTTCGTCCTTCTTTCCCTAAGGGAAGCCCCGGCCACCATCTTTGTGTTATTTATTGTTTTTTTGTTGCTAAAACTGAAGAAATGTGAAATGTTAAAATAATTTCACGCCTATTTATAATAGATGATTTGAAGTGGACTTAAATTGTATCAGACCTAAGTTAGTCCTAAGAGAAGAAAAGAAGTAATGGTAGGTTGAATTATGGAAATATTTTAGAGTTAATGGGTTCCCTTCCATTCCCTAAAAGGTAAATCAGTTATTGTTTAAAAGAATTCTTTCCGGAAGGGTAAAATCGATACATCACGCAAGCATTACTTCAGTCGCGGAGTACTCCTCGTTAGGGGTGGCCGCCGCTGCAATCTCGGCTCGTAGTTTGCTCTTTCGTTTTCTCGCGAATCTCTAATGGTTTCTTATTCACGAAAAAGAGACGATTGAGTACGAGGAAAACTTATTTGTTAATATATTTTATAATTCACTAGCTAAGGTTTTAGTGTTGTTTTTTACAACAACCCATTTTATTCCTCGGCATACCTCTTTGCCCTTATGTACTTAGGTCATACATACGAGTACTTCGTAGTATCCGTTGAAAACAAAAGCATGCCAATAAACAATTCTACGCCGCTACATTTATTTATAAATAAATATATACTGATAATATCATTTACAAATAAATAGATATAAGGAAAAGGGATAGGAACACATATGAAGGACGAAAAATGGACTCAGTGGATAGCTCAAGTGGTTAGAGCATCGGCCCGTCAAGTCGAAAGGTCCGGTGTTCAAGTCTGGTCAAGGAAACTTATTTACGCATGTGATCTGTTCGATTCCACATTCCCCACAATTCCAATGTTCGTTTTTTATATGTGTTCCTATCCCTTTTCCTTATATCTATTTCCATGTTAATGAATATGTGTTCGCCATATAGTGGATGTTCGTATTTGAATGATATATTATGCACGTATATGTCTGTATGTTTATATGTATGTATATATAATATGGAAAGTTTCAGAGGAAAGGTGACATGAAATTGTTAAGCAATACAAGAATGATAAAACATTATCGGGAAGTAACAGACTCTGTGTTAACAATTAGAGATATCCGAGAAAAATACTAGTTGAACCAGAAA
Organism: Hetaerina titia; assembly: GCA_037158775.1. NCBI lineage: Eukaryota > Metazoa > Arthropoda > Insecta > Odonata > Calopterygidae > Hetaerina > Hetaerina titia. The sequence continues at coordinate 65,537,116 of CM073778.1, read as the reverse complement.
AGGTCCAAGAAAGATGGAAGGAATACAGGGTTTATCCGTAAAATAAGTGTACTGAGCTCAGGAATAAAAAATTATTACACTTTTACATATCTTAAGCTAATATTCCTCAAAATAGGACCCTTGTGAGTCGATACACTTGTTCCAGCGACGTTCCTATTCCTGGAACGCTCCCGCGAAGGCATCATCGGGAACCTCTCGAAGACACGTTGTCACGGCCTCTTTGACGGCGTCCAAAGTCCCGTATCGCGTTCCTTTCAAACTCCTCTTTATCTTCGGGAACAGAAAGAAGTCCGGTGGTGCCAAGTCCGGGCTGTAGGGCGGGTGCGGCAGCGTTGCCACGCCGTGCTTGGCCAAGAAGTCCGACACGACAAGCGCGGTTTGAGACGGCGCATTGACGTGATGCAGCCGCCAGGTGTTTTTGATCGCTGGCCCGACGCGGGCAACTCGTTTTCGAAGCGTGTCGAGCACTTGGACGTAAAATGCAGCATTTACAGTTTGTCGTTCAGGTACAAATTCGTAGTGGACGACTCCCCTTTTGTCAAAAAAGACTTATTTGTCAAGACACTTATTTTCCGGACGAACCCTGTATATAGGTGAACTGCATGGTAAAAAGCATAGGCCAGCAAGTTTGACATAGAAAGTAAATATGGTGTAGATGAAGATAGCTTAGGTCCAAGCTTACTCGGCGGTGAGATAGAAAGGGCAATAAGGGAAATGAATTCATACAAGGCCGCGGTGGTAAGCAACATGCTTGCGGAAATACTTAACGATTTAGGAAAATGTGGGAGGAAGAGTATTTATGGGCTAATTCATAGTATTTATGAAAGAGAAATTTTGCTGGAAGACTGCCGCTTGAGTGCTAGTTCCTATTCTAAAAAAGTTTTGGTTACATCATAGGATGAATAGAGGACAATTAGTTAGATTTCATGGGTAGCTAAAATGATTCTCAGGTTATTCAACAAGAGGATAGAGAGCAGGGCATAAAGGGTGGGGTTAGTAATAGAAAAAAAACATAGCATACAATCAGGATGTATTTTCCTGTCTCGTAGATTTCGTAAAGACGTTTGATACAGGGAATTGGGAAAAATTAATTAACTTAATGCAGAAAATAGGAGTAGATTGGAGGGATAGGAGACTACAAGTAATCCTCAACTTGTACATGTCTCAGATTGCTCTGGTATAAGTGGAGGACGGAAAGTCAGGGAGGGCATGCTAAAAGAGAGGAGTACGCCAGGGACAAACTTCCCTCACTCCTCTTCAATTATCACCTGTCTCCTCCAACGTTTATGCGAAGGAAATTATTAAAGAGTCATGGGGAGAACTGGAGATAGGAATGAAAGTCAGTGGGGAATTCAAAACATTTGTTAGGTTTTCTGATTATCAAGCTTTAATTTATCATTCAGCCAAGGAGTTGCAAGAAATGCTGAGTGAATTGGAAATTCAGTGCGATTGATATGAAATGAGAAACTTCAAATGAAACAAAAGTTATTGAGCAATCAAATCGAGTAATATTAATTTAATATATTAATATTAAATAATCTTAATCAAATTTGTAATTCAAAATACAAAGTTCTCTCGAATACTATATCAAATCTTTATAAAGCTGAGCTGAGTGCTATCGAAGAAAAATGGGAATGTATCAAGAAAGGGATATCGAAAGCCGCAAAGACACTATAGGAATCGTTAATGGGAAAAGGACAACGAAACCATGGGTCATCGATGAGAATATTGTAAATATGGACGAGAGAAGAAAAGGGAAGAATGTAAATACAGAGTTTGGCAAATTGAAGTTCAAATAGTTAAATAATAAACTGAGAAGGGCAAAAAATAAAGCAAAATAATTATGGTGGAAAAAGCAATGCGAGGATATAGAAAGTTGACAGAGGAAGGGTAAAATTGGTGCGCTATACAGCATGGTTAAGTTATTTTAGGGAAGTAAGAAGGCAAGATCTGTGCTAACAGTAAAAGATAAGTGGGGTAAGATAATATTTGCACCAGAAAAAATCCAAGAGATATGGAAGGAATATAGAGAAACACTGTATGGTAGAGGACTTAGGCCGACAAGTTGTGACTGATGGTTGAGGCCGAGACTTTGTGGAAATCCATTGCGAACATTTTATGTGGAAGCTGCAAAGTTATTTCCAAACTCCTGTTAGGCCGACAAGGTTAGACATAGTAAAGGAACATGACGTAGAAGAAGATAGCTTAGGTCTAGGCATACTCGATGATGAAATAGGAAGGGCAGTAAGGGAGATGAAACAAAATAAGGCCATGGGGGTAGACAACATTCCTGTGGAACCGTTGAAATGTTTAGGAAAATGTGGAAAGAATACTCCATATGGGCTGATTCGTAGTATCTATGAGGAAGGAATCTGGCCAGAAGATTTTGTGAGATCAGTGTTAGTTCCTATTCTGAAAAAGATAAGGGCTACATCATGTGCGGTTACACCATAGGACATTAAGTTTGATATCCCAACTAGCTTAAGTGGTTCTCAGGACCATCAAAATAGGATGAATGCATGGTATAATTAGGATGTATTTGCCTGTTTCGTAAATTTCGAAAAATCGTTCGATAGAGTGAATTGGGAAAAATTAATGCGTGTATTGCAGAAAATAGGAATGGATTGGAGGGACAGGAGATTGATCCGCAACCTGTGCATGTCTCAGACTGCTCAGGTGCGAGTGGGGAACGGAGAGTCCGGATGGGCAGTGTTAGGAAGAGGGGTAAGGCAAGGTTGCCCATTGCCACCGGTGCTGTTCAACGTATATGCGAAGGAAATGATTAAGGAGGCATGGGAAGAACTGGAGGTAGGTACGAAAGTCGGAGGGGAGTTTGTAAAATCAGTTAGGTTTGCTGATGACCAAGCATTAGTTGCTCAATCAGCCAAGGGGTTGCAAGTATTGCTGAGTGAATTGGAGGTTCAGTGCGATAAATATGGGATGAGAATTAACATTAATAAAACAAAGGTTATGCGATTTTCCAGAAAGAAAAAGGCTAAGCTAAACATTGAAATAGGAGGAGAAAAAATAGAGCAGGTAGAACAGTTTACTTATCTCGGAAGTGTTTTGGACCAACAAGGTCAAAGTAGTAGGGGCGTAAGGAGAAGAATTGCGCTAGGCAAGGAGGCTTTCTCAAGGAGGAGGGAGTTGATGACGGGGAAGTTGAGTAGAGCGGTTAAGAAAAGACTCGTAAAAACTTTGATATGAAGCCTAGCTATGCACGGCACGGAAACGTGGTCCCGGAAGCAGGAGGATAGGCGTAGATTGGAGGCTTTTGAAATGTAGGTGTGGAGAAGAATGTTTTCATATCTTGCCACCAGTCACGTCATAGGGCGAATTTAATTGCCCCGATCACTGTTCATATGACGGTTCTTCTGCCGGTCTTATTGTTTCATAGAAATTGATGGTGGAAGGATTATTTTGTGGGCTATTAAAAAAATAACATTTAAATTACTCTTAATATTTCAAATTCAGAAATTTTTGGTGATAGGGTTTATATACCTCGGCCCTTGATAAGAGTATTCATTCTAATTAATAAATAGTAGCATCGAATTTAATATGGGGTAACATGTATCGTAATTTGGGCATGCTTTAAAAGGGAAGAAAAAAATACTTCTTTATATGTATCAATAGACACATAAGTTACTTAAAAGCAATAATCGCGGTGGTATATTTATTATTTATCTTCTAGAACTGGAATGAATTTCTAAGTTTCTTTGCATGATTTGCCATTAATTTTGTTTTATATTCATGAGATGGAATATTAATTTTTAATCACTCACTGTGGTACACCTTGTACGTATTGTCTTTTATCAAATTACAAAATAATGGAACAATAGAAAGGTCACCATATATTGCATAACTCTTAAACCAGTTAATTATATTTCTATATATATTTTATATGTATATATATATATATATATATGCATATATGTATAAATAATGGCTTTGAGAACAGCAATTCAGCCTTAAGTCATCTTATAAAAGGGAATGTGGGTGATGAATGTATGGAAATGAACAATTACGAAATACGAGGTTAGTACCACAAGTAAGATCTCCTATTTTTTCTAACATAAAAGAAATATTTATTTTCAATAATGAATACAGTATTATAATACATAAATCTTCTGTTTGATACATGATTGAGATATCGGTCAATTCATTTTTACAGGCGCTGGGTCAATATTTGTATGCCCATTTCATACCAACTCACCGACATGCCGTTGAGGAAGCGTAGTACTTCATCTTTTATCCCGGCCAAATATTCTTTCGGCTTAGGAAAAAAGAATTAGTAACTTAGTGGGAATTCCAGACTATAGGCTGTTGGGTGATATATATTAAACTTCATACCATGTCAAAAGAAGCCTGAAAATATGAAGAAAACACATATATACCGTATTTTTCCATGCTAATAACAAAATAATTTCGGATTCTCCACTGTGTTATGTCATCATAATATTAAATCAAATTACAATAGTTACGGGAATCGGTTGTATATCAAATTCTTATTCAAAATTTATTAAGTGTGTTTGGTAATAGGATGAATTTCGAGAAATAAAAACTTATTGGCCTCTTCTGATAATAGGAGGCACACATTTTAATAGAAAATATAATATTTAGTACTAAAAGAGTCGTTGTGCATGTGTTACTCGTATACACGTTCATAAAATTCAATCAAGTCTTGATTCATGATAGAAATGAGGAAAATTTGAGGTGAAGAATTGGGTTTGACACCATTTTTTTAAGGGGAACACCGCCGTTAAAAAATAAATCAGATCTCTGAGTTTTGAAATACATTTACTCGCTTCCGCCAAAGGTAATCCGCCATGGACACCGATAATTTCCTGATTTGATTGCTGATTTCGCTTAAGCATGGGAAACCAGCTACGATAAATGATTGAACTCTGGTGGCCCGAATGTAACATCTGATTATTGAGTTTGAAATACTGTATATGTTCAGGGAAGATAGCTGGCTGGTTTTAACGGAATGGAGATCGATATTCCTACAGCTTTGGTTAAAATTTTTGTTTCTACAAGATTTCTTTACCAATTTAAGAAGGGGAGAACTCATTCTCATGTGGCTATTATACAATTGTAAAATAAAATCCGTAGGAATGATTACGCAGAGGAGGTAGGTAATTGTGTTGGCTAAGGTTGGTTTTACCAGCAAATGTAGCTTTTCGCACGTTCAATGAGTTTGCTCGTAAGCATTACACTTATTGGGAAATGGAAATAATCCGTAAACTATAATTCCAAATCTTCTCAACACCTCTGAGTATAAATGTGAAGCTTTAAGCAACTTCGTACATTTAATCATATAAGTTAGGTAAAGCGATATTCATAAGAACAAATGAAGATTGTACATCACCACCAGGCCGATATTTAGAACCAAACCCTGGTAGTCTGATTGCAGCTCTTTCTTTTCACATTCTATCTTCCTTAGAATCTTATAGTTCTTCCGTCTAAATTGCGTCATTATTTTGATAATGCATTTTCCCTGTGTCTGCATTCCCGTCTAGTATCCCTTTTTTAAGTTCCGAACAAAATTCAACATGTCTCATTGTGTAATTAATACATATTTTTCTTCTTTCCCCATCCTTATACCTCGCCTTATCCTACTCTTCCGTATTTATCTTCATTTCTTCCTGCCCTTTCAATCTTCAACACCCACCCAGAACATGAGCTTTCAAATACTTACGTTCTACATTGATTGTCTTTACAATGTCTCACGTATCTGACCCACTAATATTTTATAAGAATATTATATAAAATTAATTACACAAGGTTATTAATAATATTTTTTATGAATTTACTTTAAAGTTTCTAATGAATTTCCAGCAATATCTGTGACATGGAAGAGTAAAGCTGCAGTTTATTCTTAGTATTTATTATGGAGGGAGTTGGATAAAGTTGTTTAGATCCATATTGATACGTATGCAAAAAAATAAAATTTAGCAGCGGTATGTGAAAACTGTTACTTTGATTTATCATTTGGAAAAGGTAATCTTTGGATTATCAACATAAGCATGGGAAAGAGAGCAAGTGAGTACTTCTGAGAAGATCAATTTGGATTTATAAAGGGGATAGGTAAGCGTAATCATATAGCAATAATGAGGTCACCTGAAAGTAACATATTTGGAAGTATAACCAGCGTGTATTTGTCAGCTTCGTGTATTTTGAGACGTTATGGCAAACCTGTTTCAAATTAATGAACACTTTGTAGAATATTGGAGTAGAATGCAGGGATAGATGACTCATCTATAACCCATGCATGTCTGTCTGTCAGTGTACACTGGGGGGGGGGGGTTACACTGCTAGGCAGAGGAATAAGACAGGTATATCCATTATCACCTGTTCTATTCAATGTAATGCAGGGGAAACAGTAAGTGAGGCATTGGAAGGGCTAAGATTTACCCATGATTAAGTGTTATTTTACCAATCAGACGAAGAGTTTTAATCATTATTTAGCGCATTGAAGAATTATTGTGATCAATATGTGGCTATATATAGTCACAGGAAAACGATCGTGTTGGGGTTTTCAACAATAAGTTAATATTAATATAAATTTAAGTTAAGATAAATATAAAGGCATTTGGCTATGATAAGTATTAAATTCGAGGGGCAAAGTGTACCTGGTACAGGTGGAACAGTTTACCTGTTTGTGAAGTGTTTTAGAGAAGGGTGAGAGTGCAGTGGGGGCGATTAAAAAGAATCGCATCAGGCAAAGAAGGTTTTACAAAGAGGTGGGAGTCGATGAAAGGCATATTAAGTAAGTCTTATAACGAATAGACAAATAAATACTTTAATATGGAACATCGTTTTGTGTGGCTTGAAACCTTGGTCGTTAACGCAAAGGGATACACGTTGATTAGAGATTTCGGTGTTAACAAAAATGGAGGAAATAAAATGAATGGAAAAGGAAACAAACGATGAAGTTTGAGGCATGTTAAGGGAAGAGAGACGGCTGTTTGATGAAAGTCAAAGGAGGCAGAAGAAATGGGTTCAGAAGATACGGAGAGGGAATAGAATTCTGAAGACGGTGATAGACAGGAGAACGTTGAAAAAAGCGTGGTAGAGGGTGAAAAAGAATAGGAATTTCGGAAGAAATATAGACAGGTCGAATGTATGTACAAAAAAGAATGATTTATTGTTGTAATTATAGTAATATCAAGTATGGGGCTTAAGAATGTTTTGTCATGTTAGTTAAGGCTTATGAGTAGAGTACTGTGAAGTAAAAGGACCCATAAAAAATGTTCCTTAAGCTTTTAGACCACTGCATATGAAAAATAGAGTGATTTTAATGTCTGGGATTTCCTTTATGGGAGAAACTCCTTTGAATAAGTATCAGGTAAATAGGAGAGTAAATATTGACTCCGCATAATGTTCCATAGATATGAACCATGAACGAAGAGCTAATTATTTTGCTTATGGTCATTCTCATTCCTGAAAACAATGATTACTCAGTAATTCACGCTAAAGCATGTACTCAGAGGAAGCCTAAACGAGTAACTGTGGCTGATTAAAGATGAATGTGCACCGAAAGAAACAATACATGGCAGTGGATTTGTACTGGAAGTGTGAACAGACCTTAACACCGCTGTGATGGCCATGACGAATTGTCTCCACAAATCTCAATTACTTGTATTACAAAACCAAAATAATTTATTTTTCTAGAGGCTTTCTAGGAGATATATTTATTTAACTTCGGAAGATTTTCTCTTTTTTAACTATCTCCAGCAGATGAAATATCAGGAGGGCGAAGGCAACCTAACGCTCTGGCAAAGACCTCGGCGAGACCCGTTCGCCATCCCTTCCATTTTCGTACAGGCAGAGTCATCCAGCGTATTGTGAGGGAACTACTTGAAAAGATAGGTTAGAGTCGTTGGGGGCGTCTCTTTGGTGTAACGAAGCACACACACAATAGGCGATGAAATACATTCTTTTGAACCGCAGAACGGCTGTCTAGGTGCACTTATTCAAAATCTTTCGACAGGAAAGTTTCGGTTTTGAATTCTTAAAATATATTCATTTAAGACGTGAGTCATTTCGCAACAATCTTTGAGAAGCTATTTTTTTTCGTGCACTTTTGTTTTTCCGGGAGTTTTAAGTGGAGTTGATAACTTGGCCAAGAGTATCAAATGACGAGTAGCGGGATAAGGTATTCGAAAATTATGACCAACTTTCAATTAGAAGTGAATACATAAAAATCCAGAGATTTTTTATAATTTTGATTTCTGGTTGAAAATAATTTTTTTTTGTGCTAATAATTCTGTTGCCCGTTCGTATTGGAAGGGTTATGAAATAAAATCGAAACATTTGGACTTTAATTCTATTGAATTGTTAATAGCATCTTAATTTTATGCCACACAATGAAAATTATCGAGATGGGCGCCTTGCTTTCCAAGATCAAAGTTCCCAAGTAAGTACATATCAATGGTTATTACGTTTTTTTAAGAGCTCATCGATGTATTAAAAAGAGATTTTCATTGATGACCCTAAGGAGAGAGGTTTTAAATTGATCATTTTACTAAGCAGGATTTGCATTCTTTAAACATGTTTTAAATATAACAGAGCAACACAATTTTTTTGGATGGCCTGGGTTGTAATCATCCTCATTTTTTAATAAAATGTATACTTGCAATTTCGCAGTGAGCATACTCCCAGAAGAAGTGGGTAGATATAATTAAGTGATACATACGGAAGCTTTTGTCGGTGAGCTTAAGTGTGAGACATCACAGTAGTGGAGAAAAACGGAAAAAAGATCCCTGAAAGTCAGGAACAGCTGCAAAAAGAATAAAATGATATTTCGTAATTCTGAGTAGATATTATCAAGATGATTAAAGAGTGTGAATACGTATCAAATAACAACTTCATGAAGAGCGAGTGATGTTAACTAAAGTAACTGCTGACATACGCCCATATTTTTGTTATTTCTCTAGAGTTCGTGACTAATGGAATAGGTAATTTAATAAGCTCTTCCTTATCACTGACAAAAAGCTTTTCAAGGATATCCTGAAATATGGGTTATCGTTTCCTTCCATTTTTTCATTACCATGAATCTACAGGCCTGTATTACATATGGAAGAATAGGATTATGAGCATTGTAACCAGCGACAAAATCTCGAAGGTGCGTTAAAGTAAAAATGGGCATGAGAATAGTGCTAGGGAAAATAGGTTTTTCCTTTAGAATCTCATACCGGGTTTCCACCCTCCTATTCTCGTTCTTAGTCGGTGTTTCTCTTCAGTCTTTATAACTGCTGGTAGTTTTACACTCGTCAGATCATTTCCATTATCAAAACTTCTTTAATTTACCTTAATTCGTTTTGTGACGTATTATTTTGTTGAATTAGTCATTAGCGCCAAGTCAAGAATTGAATTTCGACCTCAGCATAGAGTAAATTTATTTAGATTTAATGATGGACAGTATCACTTCGCCTAATAGCTAACTAATAGCGTTTAACTTGATGGAGAAACTCTGTAATATTGATTAGTTTTAAGTTCAATTCACAAATTGTACCAAAAAATTTTTAAAAATACCTAGTTGAATTCGTAAGTAAGAGAACCCTGTGGTTTTTCTTTACGTACCAAAACTTTTGGATAAATATTACGATCCAAAACAAAGAACGTGAATTTAATCCCAAGGTTGAAATGTGGTGTGCAATTCAGGCGGCGTGAAAGGATGGATTTAGAAATCGTTTCACTTTGGGAGGGTAATCCAAAGTAAGAGAGACAAATTCTTGAGGACCCGAAGGTGTACGAGCGATCGATTCGAACAGAAAGTCAGACGTAATATTCACTTTCCCTCACAATTAGAAAGAAATATCTAATTCTCTTTCTTCATTTACATCCTACAAACACATTTCTGTTACAATTTTTTCCAACTTCTATAATTTAACAATATTATTATTATACCTCTTACAAAATGTCTTCCTTTCATGTCCAATAGAAATTATTTTTTCCCCTAAGAAGTATTGTAACTTAATTTAATGAGATTAAAAAGGATGAATTTTACGTCTTATAATGAAGATAAGTATAGCTTTGAAATATCACGTTTAAAATGTATCCTGTTTGAACTTAACTAATCAAACTTTAGTAGGAATCTTATAATGAGCGGCAGAAAATATCCTCCTATATTTCATATCAATCGATAGTGGATAAAGGGAATTATGTAAAAATAATAGAAAAAGTTTTCAAGTATTGAATGCGTCAAAATATTTTGCAACTTATTTTTCCAGCGAAATTACTTCGAAGGGGAAATTCGGAAAACTTTTTTATGATGTCATAGTTTAACCATTCGCAAGGATAATTTCGCAATTGGAACTTGTTAACGTGAGTAGGGTCATGCATTTTTCTCCAATAACAGTAACATATCTAATTTCGCACTCTGCGCGGCAGAAGACATGTAGGAGTCTTTTACCGTGTAATAGAATTGCTTTAAGCCTAAATAAGCAAATTCTCTTGGTCGCGCTTTCTGTGGCTAAATCAACTAGGTCCACTTCATGCAAACTAGCTCATGAGAACTATTTTAGGACCAGTCGGAATGCATGCACTAGCAATAACCGTCTAACATCTGCTCCTTCCCTTTGCAGTGTTTTCTGGTCATATTCTCAACCATAGGGACAATCTGCATTTCGTCATCGCATGATATACACCCGAGTGCTCATTTCATTTTCCGAAAACACCACAAACTGCCTTTTTTATTGTCTCCATGACACTTTATTGCTCGTTCGACTGCCTTCTCCGAGAAACCTTGCCACAGTTCCTGACCTGACCTTACATTTTCCGCCTGGGTAGGAATAGTTCCTCCCCCGTCTCAGTCACAACATCGCCCTTCGTCTACTCAGTTAATGGCCCTCTCAAATTGAAGTACTGCAGCATTGTTCTCTCGTTATGGTAAATGGGAAAAATGTAAAATAATATTGCCGTGGAGAGTCACCCAGCTCCTCTTTTCTCGGCGTTCGTTGAATATACATATTATCTATTCAATTTGTGCTGCAATTAACACGTTTTCTGCTCTACCCGATTCTCTCTGAATGCTATAGTTTTTTTGTCTGCTTTACTCTTTTCAACCGAGGCTTACTTACTTTATGATATTTCCCGTAATATTTAAATAAGAATTTTTTCGTAATATTTATTCTACCATTATTCCATATTTAATCAAAGAAAAAATAGCATGATATTATTTTACTTCTTGAATGTATTATTAGATATGTTAAGGTAAAGAATACACGAAAGAGCAATGCTGTGAAGTACGAAATATTAGTGGGAATATAATAAAATGAAGTATTAACGTTGATAGCAAGGGTTAAGGACCATTAAAATCCAATGGCTCTGCATTTCTATTGAAATAAATAAAATATGCAATTACGGTTGGTGACAGAGACTAGTTTTTACTACCCTAACTAGCTTTTTTAAATAAATAACTGAATGGTGAAACTTTCATTTGGTTCATCTTCATTGTTTCGGCCCTCGTTCGACTTGCCTCGGTTTGCTCGCTTCTATATTCCTTAAAGGTGGTATTCAAAGGGTACCCTTTTGATTATGGTACTAGTATTGCGTGTTGATTATAAGTTAGTTGTTTTTGGACCTTTCCTTTAGGGACTATGGCTAACGAGAATTAATCCTCGCTGACTCGATTCCGTAGGCTATTTCTGGCGTCCATCGTCATACAGTGAATTCTACAGAAAGCATACATGTACTTTTTTAGCGCTAAAAATTCGCAAATTCGCCAATTAAATTGGCTTCATGTTATATAAAAGGATTTTCTTGAGTCATATGGACAGATATTCACTTAGCAATTATTACTTCAGCAAAATTACTTCATCCCCGACATCTAGGTAACCTAGATTTAATAAACATTTCGTTGATGTCGTTTTTCCCTCAAGATTAGGATACACCTAAGGCTTGCTGAAGGCATGAAATACATTATTAATTCTCTGGATGACATTTATTTCTTGAATAAGATCTTTCAAAGTTTTCCAACCAGCCAAATCTACAAATAATGTTTTTTTTAACTTCATTCGCTTGGTATATGTCATGAAATTAATCGCTGCTCCTATTGCTAGATGGAAGAGAGAGAGAGTGATCAGTTGCGCCTTTCGGAAATAAACATCGTATGTTGATTCGCATTTGGTCTCCGTATATCTCGCATTTACTATCGTCAATCACCAGCAAACTTGATATAAAGTGCAGCACTAATAAGGTTTACCTTGCGAATGATACGTATTGAATTTACTCAAAATTGTTGATTATTCAGGCAGATTCTTCAATATATTTGACTGAAGTCCCTCGAAGTATCAGCATATTGGCATGAAGTAATTAGAATAATTATTTTGGGATATACTCGAGGTTGTAACGGGCATGGCAACATCACCAGATTATGACGTAAACTCTCATATATTTAAGATATCCTTATGCATCGAGCCTATAACTTAATCAAAAAGGTTTCTCAATCTTTATTCGTAAATATGGATCGATTGAATATTTTTTACTGCATACTTAAAAAAATCACGTTTAGAGGCACGATGGTCCTATCACCGATCCTATTCTATTGGCCCGATAGATCTCCTCTCCCAACTTGGGGTCTCCTCTCTTCCCCACGTTATATTCCGTAATTTTTGCGGCTTAAAAGCACCCTAAAATCTGGAAGATCACTCAAATCGCAGTAAATATATATATTTATTTATGCGAATTTTTTTCCTCCGTAAATGCGCTTCTCAAGAGAACGACTTGCCAACTCTCACTGTCCGTGCATTAAATTTTAGATAAACCCATCACGCAGATCGAGGTGCGTATTTTAGGAGGTGAAGGAGCAATTTGGTTCATTTCAGTGATCTACGGGGGAATGGGGAGTTGAATTCCCGAAGAGTGGGGGAGAGAGGAAGCAGAGAGAGCGACGAAGGCGAAGAAATGCCCTTCTCTGGTACTCTCGTTTGGTGGTTATTGCTTTATGCTAATGCGGCCCTCTCTCCCTCCCATCTTCGGCTTATATCCCTCACCTTCCCAGCTAGAAGCCGCGCTTGAATCAATTTCGCGTCACGCGAATTGCGTCCCGTCCCCTGATGAAGTTTGGTTTATGCGCAGTGATTGAACGTCGCCTCCTACCAATATTGGGCGGGGATCGGCAACGAAGGCCTCGGATGAGGCGGCATTGGGGGCCCGGAATAGTCTGCAGCACAAGCGGGGAGTTCACCCCATGGATCGAACGTACCTATTTGGCCGGGTATCTTGAAATTTTGCCACGTCGATTCTTCTCTACGTGCGCGGTTGAGTTTTTATTTCGCTGACTCGGCCGGTATGCGGTGATGCCAGGTTCGTTTCCATTCGTGTTCTCTCCCCATGAAATCTTCTTAAAACCGTACTTTCGTACCCATTCCGTGTATTTTCTGCGGAAAGGTTGCTATCCATATAGCTATCGCCGTTGTTTACGCAAGGATGACTGAGTATTTTTGCAAGACGTGGGTGGTTTTATTTGTCGAATCACGATAACGTCCACGGACTATTTTGTGCCATATGTCAAGAGTTATCTGTAGTAGTCCATAATCTCATCCTAAAAATTAAATTGAGAGTTAATTTTACGCTTGACATGTTGTTAACGTAATTAGCATATAAGAAATAAGGCGCAGAAACCCTTGTCTCATCTTGGTTTCCATTTTACCGGTCGACTTTCGCAAAATGTTTTTGTTCCATATTCTTGGCACAGGTTGAAAGCTTGAAGATACACGGAAATAAAATTTTCAAAGTGGTTAATAAATTAATCTTTCCTTTTTAGCCATAAATAATATAAAGCTGACATGAACCTTGATGGCCTTTATATAATTGTATTTTAAAGAAAGGATATAATAATGGATAACTTATGCTAGTAGCGCTTTCCTATATCTTATCTTAATCCCCGACAGCGATAAAATGGGGAAAATATGCCTGACAATTATCCGTAAATCCAAAAAAACGGAATTTCCTTATCCATTAAATTGTTACAGAGCATTGGCAAATAATTGCGAGACGATTCCGCATGAGGTACTTTTTTTGTACCTTGAAGTGTTTAGAATCTTGTTTGTCTCACATGACAATGCAAAAATATGCTTGCTTTTATTTTACGAGAAGGATCATATTTAGTTTCCATACTTTTAGCAACCTAAGTAACTATCAATAGCCAAGGTAATGTTGGTTATTGATAGTTTCTAGATTGATTGAATCTAGTGATAAAAATTTTAATCTAAATACCTCGGGGTATAAAAATCAAAACAGGCTAACTCTAAATCATTTGCTTGAAACGGATAAGATTACCACGACAATAGGGAAATACGTATTGCCTCCTAGGCATCGTTAGGGTACGAATATATTTAAATAAGACATATAAATGAATATGTGACTCCATGTCAACGTTTGAAGCTAGCTCCTTCCCATGCTCGAACGAATTGAAAGCAATTGATCTTGTGATACCATTCGATGAACAGAGTGCTGACCGAATGATTGCCCTATTTTTAAATACTCCTCCTTCCTCCGAACTATTTATCTGAAAAAATCTGGATATATATAATATATATATATATATATATATATATATATATATATATATATATTCGAAAAGGAACGATTTCAGCGACTACACAAAAATAAAAACTTTGATTAAAACATTTATACACAGGAACACAGAGGAAGGACACTCACATATCAAGGTGACGTTTCGGCGGCACGGCCGTCATCATTAGAATACCGTTCTCGGGCGAATAGCAGAGAAAATTTGTGTAGGAGGGGGTGAGGGGGAGGAGGTAAGGAACGAATAGGAAATGGACAAGGGAGTAAGAGGGGATGTGTAAGGATAAGGGAGAAAGAGGGGAGGTCTATTCGATGGTTTCAGCGGGCTGAGTTAGGTCCGGGAGGTTTTAATGGCTGAAGCACCTAGATATGCTCCATCCCCACGTGTTTAAAATATATATATTATATTGTACATTATTTCTTCACAAGAAAAGTAGTCAAAGGCGTTGCCTTAAAACATCCTTCGGAGCAGTCTATCTAAGACCCTGAGAGTAAGAGTCTATTTGTAATGCTAACAATCATATACGTATATCTATACACGTACCTACTATAATATGTATACTATCCTTTATATATATATATATATATATAACCAATTACTTGAGGAATGAAATTCAGAAAACGAGGCATTAGTTTACCCCCGGAAATCTACTCCAGGAAAAAACGCAGACACAAAGGCTCCCTGAAGATAATCGACACGGCACCGCATTTTTCACCTTAACGGCCGTATACTACCTACGGGACGTCTGGTGGATTCGGCCTGCTCTTTGGGAGAGCAGGACCATCCTCCATGCCAAACATCATCACCGCGGAGACAAAAGGTGTCGTCGGCGGGCGGAGGGCGTGCGAAAGACGGGGAGGAGGGGAACAAACGCGACGCGGAGGAAGTGGATGGCGGAATGAGGGGGTGGGAGGGAGGAAGAAAAAGGGAGAGAGGGCGGAGTGAGGAGAAGAGACCATTCCGCGCGCGTTTGTGTGTGTGTGGGTAGGGAAAACGGGGAGGACCGAAGCATTATCAATTAGCATGCAAATGTGAAAGGCAGAGGCGAACATCACATAAATTAAGCATGGGCGCTATCCACGTTGAAGGAGGGGTGGTGTGTGGAGGGGGCCGATGGCGTGGGGGAGGAGGGTCAAGGGGGGCGTGGAAGGAGGGGGTCGGTGGTGTGTGGCAGGAGGTTGGCCGGGAGAGAGAGGTGCGATTCATTGAAGACGGAAATCCAAGGCGACTCGACCGTCCAACAAACCCTTCTCTCTTCCTTCGTTCCTCGTCTCCTCATGGCTTCCGCGTGCGCTCATTCGGTGCCACGTCGAAAGCGTGCATCTATCAGTTTTTTTAAATGCATAAGTACTTTTCGCGCCGTTCCCGTTCGGGTTGGGCAGAGTCAATAAAGATTGATCCGAGGGTTATCTCATGAAAACTATTCTGAGGCTTTAGGCATGTGGGGATGTGAGCGTAAATAACATTGAAGAAAAGTTAAGTTGGATGGAGGTAAGGATACTGGTAAGAGGGTTTTAAATATGCCCGTTTGGAGGAGAGAAAGACGATGGAAGAAATTATAAACCTGCTGTAACCAGTGGATAAAGGAGATATATAATTAAGGGTTTGGAAACTATAGGAGAGGGAAGAAGGTTAGGAAAGCGGAGGAAAATGGTTATAAGAATCGGTTTTTTGAAAGGCTTGAAAAGCTAAGAAGTGTGATCATTTGATTAAAGAATAATTTTGTGTAAACAAGAGCTTTCATTTAATTAAAAAGTATATTCAATATTTTTAAGAATATTAATTTACATGTGAATCTGCATTTAAAAAAACACCTCGAAATTCTGATCTTTAAGAGTAATTTTAAACGGGAGAAGTCTTTCGCGTAGGTTTGTGTTTGGTTCTCAGTAATAAATCTGTGGCGGCTTGATCAATAGAGGCTGAGTTTTACGGAGCCGTCGGTAGTGAAACCTTGGGATCGAACGTGATTAATTTCAAGGTGAGACTCAGTGGGTGCGTATATGGGTCGACCCGATCCAAAAGTGGTAAATTAAGATTAGAAGACTTTCCTTCTAGGAAGTAGTCATCCCATGGGTTGGCCGTTGGTTAATGTTAAAGGCGACTTTATGAAGTTGACCATAACCCATACGCAGAATGAATATTTACCGTGTATTGAAAGGCATATTACCATAATTCTAAAGAAAATTCGTGTTTTTCTTTCTGATGAACCGTTAGTGCGTTTTTGCGTCAGTGCGATAGGACCTTGGAAATTCCCATTAGGATAAATAAGATTGGCCCTTGAACTTGGATTCACTCTCCTTAAAAGAAATAGCTCTGCGTAGAAGCGGG
This sequence comes from Hetaerina titia, assembly GCA_037158775.1. NCBI lineage: Eukaryota > Metazoa > Arthropoda > Insecta > Odonata > Calopterygidae > Hetaerina > Hetaerina titia. The sequence continues at coordinate 65,520,249 of CM073778.1, read as the reverse complement.
GGATATACAAAAATAATTTACAAATTTAAGGTAGACCTTTCAGCTTTAAAATCACTTTTTTCATTAATTTTGTTGATTGTATCTTTTAAAATAATTCATTAACTTCTGCAAATGCTTCTGTAAGCGGTATGCTTGAAAAATAGTTTTGTCTTCCACATGTATTAGGTGACTAGCACGAGTTGATTTTACTTTGAAAGCATGTGTTTCCAGTATTGACAATGTTAAATGCAAATTTCAAGGATGAAGCGCATGAAAACATTGATAAGCCCTCTTTCTTACCCAGAATGTTATCTAAGGAATTTCGTGGAACTATGGAGACCTGCACCCTGGCAGGTTTTTCGTAATTTCCTCCTCCATTCTAAATACCCACCCACAGGGAAACGTTTATACATTGAATTTTAAATTGATCTGTTCAAGAGAAACATCCAATTATTTTATATTAATTCCATTTCTATAGAAAAAGCCTCAAAAAGAGAGATGATTAATGTTTGTATTTGTGACATAGAGGAAACCGCGGTATTGCTGACAGATATGTGTAATTTTCTTTTTTATTCATGAAATAATGAATCTGCCACCTTACGTCACCACTAAATACGAAAAGAGAGAATATATCGATCCTGCCTGATAAACTGCAATTAAGCAAAAATTTGAAATAAGTTTCAATGGTCAAAATTTTTTTATGGCATTTTTAAATTGACGAAAGTAAATCGACAATTTCTAAATCGAGAATGGTGGCAAATCTATCTTTCTTTGCAAAGAGGATTTAGAATTGACTATCTCCGTGATATTAACCTAATATTTTTCGAGAAGCACATAAAGCTTTGATTGCTCGTCGGCTCCTTAATGTCATGTCTCAAACTCTGGAAAGACATTGAATCCTCCCTGTTGTATATCCCCTAAATGTACGAAGCCTATAGTCCGATCTTGCTATTTTTGTTTATTACTCTAAAATGTATCAGTGAACATAACTAATTCCGCACATGTGAAGTACATGCGGCAGTTTATTGACAAATTTGATTGGTCGTTTGACTCACTATATTGCGCAAAAACGTTTTTAGATTATAACCATAAACAATAAGTATCATTTCATTGAAAATTACAATTGTTATCATTTTTCTAATTTAGCGATTTGAAAAAAATACAAATGTTAGGATAAAAACTTAGGATTAAGCGTAGGATGTTAAAACGAGGACGCTGGAAAATTAAACTCGTAAAAATTGAGGGACTAGTACCAAGATTTTAATCTACGTCCGATGGTCTTATCGAAAACTGTATTTTTAATTGATAAGGAATCCAGTTTAATTTAATGAACGAAATACTGTCCTCTCACTTAAAACACTGAGGTCAGTGAATTTAAAATGATATCTCGGGTAACTCTGAACTAAGCTCGATGAAATTGGTTGGATGTGTGAATCCGATGCGAACTATTCTTGATTTTGAAGGAACGTTTTTTTATTTTTTACCTTGACGTTTTAAATACGCCTTCTCTTTTGCTTCTCCACGTCGCCCTATTCGTTCTCTTCCATCTCCGGCCATTTCATTACATGCACTCATATTACACACGCACACACGCGCAGTCTCCCTCCCCTCGATCCCGTCTCCTCCGATCCCACCCCCTTGCCCCCTCGCCCTCCCACCATCTCTCCTTTCCGTCAACCTGTCGCAATTATGCTGCACTCGGGCGGGCATTCGTTTGGGTCTATCCAGCATGGGAATCCGCCCCTTCTCTTGGCGGAGGAGCGAGTGCGGGAAGGGCTCTCTAGTGGGAAAGATTCCTGCCGCAAACGTCGGAACATCAGTGTCACGCGTGCTTCGGATTCTGAGCACGTATGCCGGTGATTACGGGCGAGGGGAATAAGAGAGCTCCCCTCTCCCCCCCTCTCTCTCTTTCTCCATTCCCCGGAACCATCCCCCCCCCCGCATCCACCCGGTCCATCATGCACACCTATACTCACCCACCCCGTCCCCACTCCACCCTTTCTTTCCTTCACTCCTCCCCCGACGTTCCGCCACCTCCTTCCGACCCTTGCCACCATCACGCTCAGCGCTTTGCCTCAACGAACCTACATCGGCGTTCCAAAACGTTCCAATCTCTCTCTCTCTCTCACTGTTATATCGGAGCCCGTTACTTGTCTGCATCAATAATATCATTTTTCATTGCGTGGTTCCGATAAGTATCTTCATAGCTTTGTTTGGTTCAGAAAAACCTCATCTCATTCACAAAATATCTTGGCTTACCTCCTGCAACTCAACGGGGCCAAAAAGTGAGACTGATGTGTTCACTTTCATGAAAACGTACGCATATGCACCCCTCAGACTTCATAACTGCTCTACTCATTCTTGTTTTTCAAATTATCTAATGAGTAATTTTTTGGGCGTATTTCAGTTTCCAATCTTATCTCAGGATTGATGCAGTGAGATTTTACCCTTCAAGTCGCTCTCACCATATTATACGAGTAAACTCGTAAACTCTTACTATGTCGCTTCGTTTTGTCTACTACGGCTCATCGGTCGCATTTCTGATGCGAGTCTTCCTATCCTTTAATAAAACCCCCTCAATTCAGTGCGTTTCTATTCAAAAAACCTCCTTAGGCTTCTAACTGGATAACAGAATGCGTGTACACTGGATGCATGTTACCGCAAGCGTCAGTGTTTGTTCAAGTGAAAACACTGGTACCGCAATACTTTTTTCACAGATGGTATCAACTTTGGCAAGTTACCGTTTCATCTGTTTTAAAATAATGTTAAAATTTTCAATTAATTGAAACCTGCAGCGGTTGAGTTTATTTTGAGAAAATTCATCATTTGTTTGTGAATGATTTTCAGTGACAAAGCGACAGAATCATTTGATCAGGAGAAAAAAAACCACAAATATGCTATGGGATACGTTACTATTTAGTGGGGACGTAACAAATTATCATCATCATCAGTATTTCAATCCTAGGATTGGTTAATTGCAGCCTGGTCTATTTAATGTCAATTCTCTCAATCCCTGATACCTTTTCTGTTTTACGTCTTTCTTAATTTGCTCTATGTACATGTCTCTTGGTCTTCCTCGTGTGATCTTTCCTTCTATTTTTCCTTCTATTATATTCCTAATCAATCCATTTTACCTCAATGTGTGTCCAATCCATCTATTTCTCCTTTGCCGTAGAGTTCTCCATATGGTTCTATCCTCTTCTACTCTTCTATATTCTTCCTCGTTTCTCACTTTGTCCATTTAATCCTGAGCATTCTCCTCCAGCACCATGCTTCAAAGGCTTCTATTCTTCGCTGGTCCACTTTTCCAATGTTCCAAGCCTCGGAGCCACAGAGTGCCATGCTCCACACGAAAGTCTTGACGAATAGCTTCCTTGTTTCCAGCCTTAGGTTCTTTGAACATATTAATTGCCTCTTCTTCATGAATGCGTACTTAGCTTGGGCTATTCTTCGCTTGATGTCGGTCGAATTTCTTCCATCCCATGTTATACTACTGCCCAGGTAGATGAAGGATTCCACTTGTTCTAGTTTCACCCCTCGAATTGTGATACCTGCATTCAGCTTCTCTCTTCCGCACACAATGATTTTAGTTTTCTTCTTGTTGATGTGAATATTATATTCCCCTAGTACTTGATCCATAGCACTTAGGGTTGCTTGTAGGTCGTCTCGCGTTTCCGCCACTACTGCAATGTCGTCTGCAAACCGGAGCATGTTGATTTCCTCTCCATTTACCTTGATTCCTTTGATACTCAACTCTTGTGTTTCTTTTATTGCCTCTTCCAGGTATACGTTGAATATTGCTGGCGAGAGGTTACATCCTTGTCTTACTCCTTTGTTTATTTTGGCTTCTATTTTTCTCTCGTTTTTCGTTTGCATTCTTGTAACCTGATTCTTGTATAGGTTATGGATAATTATTCAGTAGTTGTAATCCAGTCCTAGCGCTTCTAGTATCTTGAACATCTTGTTCCATTCGACGTTGTCGAAGACCTTCTCCAAGTCCACGAATTCCATGTATAATAGCTTATTTACTTGTCTCAATTTCACTTGTATGTTGTAATTTACTTGTAACAAATTATACGCAAAAATATTATCGGTAAGGTGTTGTGCTTTTATATTTTTATTATCTTTTTTTAAACCATAATTCAAGATATTTGATTTTTCCGATTCGGTGGCATCAAAATCAACCTTGCGAAATCGTATCTTGAGGAATTAAAAAAATCTCTGTAGATGTTAACAAACTTAATTTCGACACGACTGGCGTCATCACGTTTGTGATACAACTCGGGACAATTTTTATAGAAAGTGGGTTTGTATACACGCACGGAAATCTGAGAGAGGAGAGAGCGAGGGGAGGACGAGAGAGGAGGTGGGAGGAGGGGTTGTTTGTGTTTTCGCGGAGTGGGGGGAAAGGCCGGCGAAAGGAGGGAGAAAGAAATGGATGTGAACGTAGGAAAGGATAGGTGGGCTGACGGACTGTCCAGCTAATGTACCACTCTGTGCTGTCCATGTGTGCTTGTCATTATATTACCTGAATGCGTCGAAAATATGACGGAACCCCCGTACTGCTATAAAATTTTCTATTTTTTTAAAAATCGTTGCTCTTATTCCTCGTATTTGAGTGAGTCGAATGGTGTTAATTTGATTTATATGCGGATATATCGCTAGGGCTAGTGACAGCCAAGGTTTGCTTCCCTGGTGGATTTTCTTTTGTATGGATAGTTGCTTTATGGCCATTCCGTCGAAAACAGCTATGAAATACGGTTGAGGACTCCTTTAAAAGTTATTGTCGCGGCATCTCCCACAGTTTCCTTGAATCTCTCAAGTTTAGTGAATAACTCCTTGTTAAAGCAACTCTTATCGGTACAATTTGGGAGGCAAAGAGGAGCTATGATTCAGGATGAACGCACTTGGATAACCCCTATTATTTTCATGCTGTTGTTATTACCCCGTGTCATAGTCATTGTATTTATTTATTTATTTCTTATATTCACCATCTTACCACTTAACCTGTTCTCTTTTGAAATAAAAAAATAATCGAACAAATTTTATGTATGCTATCCCTTCCGTGGCAATGAATTCCGTAGGAATAAAAATTTATTGCTTGTAAGAATAGGTTGAAATTGAGTTTTCTTAAAATAAAATTAATTACTCGCTCTTTGAATAGTGTAAATAAAAAATTATGATCCTACTGATTATACTAATGAAAGTAACCGGAAAACAAAAGTGACGGAAGCGATAATCTTTTTTCCAAAATGCTTCCTAAGTAGCGTAATGTCATCAGTCATATTCAACTATTATCTTCATATTTATACGACTTTCCCGTAATTTTGGAAAGTGAATGTCAACTTGTTTCTTGAATCTTGTTTCATTAATTTTATTTCGCGCTATCAGAGAGCATGGAAAAATACTCTTGGTGATTCGTCTAATCGTAAAGAAGTTACTGAAACTAGTCCGTAAAACATTTTATCTGGGTTGGCGGCTGAAATACATGGGAGTTGTCATGAGGAGAATGGCATTAAGATACGGTAATCCAAGTTGAAGACATGCCACCACCTCTACGATGTACTTCAATTATTCTGCTGTCATTTCCTGCGCCAGCAACTAACAAATACGACCATTGCCTTACAATCCATCAGAACGGTGAATGGAAACTTATGACAAGACACGAGCATAAGTAATGAAAGGAAAAAAAAGGGAAATGAATAATGTAATATATTGTCTTCATGAGGAATGCTATCAGGTGTCACTTGTAAATTCTTGACGTTCATTTTGATACATTCAAATCGCTTCGTAAATTTTTACTCTTCATTTTTTAACCGACCATGGTTCAGGCAACGACTTTCATTAACTTGGATTATTACGTATTAATAATTAACTTGTAAAATATGTAAAGGTACTTACTTGTGAGAAGAGACTATCCATCTACTTAATTTTGCGATTTCAAATTACTCTATGTACCTAAGAATTGGATCGATAATCTCGATCCTTTTCTCTTTGTCTTATTTTTTCCTATAACTCCGTATTTTGTGGTGATAGAAGGATAATGGATGTGTGTGGAAACTAGCCAGGATGAAAGGCGTAATTGCAACGAAGTCCACGCGAAGAATTAACTTTCTGGTCCAGCTGAGCCTACCAAATACGTTTTCCAACTAGTACTGAAAGCGAATGTCTGAATAGTTTACTGACATTGGATATTCCACGCCACAAATCAACCCGCATGTACCACAAGTAGAAACAATTGTGCTTGATAGTCCACGGTGGCCTGGTAAAATACATATTTTGTCATTTTATTCACAAAACCTCAGACGACTCATCTATTTATGTGCCATTGTGCGTGACTGCGTTCGATTGCCTGTCTTGCATTTTCTTTTAGATTCTCATTTAGCTTTTCCTTCGTAGCAATGGCACAAATAGTCCGTGCCTATTCTTTCTTCCAATGCGAACTTCTTGGTGAGAATAACGTCCCAGAATACGAGATTCTGTGCTTCCTTATGCGTGTGTAGAAATACGCTCACTTATCTTGTCTCAAGATAGTTATTTCCGTGGCTTTAGTATACAGAGCGTAACCATGACTACTATTATCAATATCCTCTTGTACTTATTGTGCGCATCCTACCTTCTCGTCCCATTCCTCAGCCCACTCGTCATTTCTCACCTCGCTGCATTGCCCGCACGTTCTCGTCCAGCGATTGAGGCGGGCACTCAATTCCCTCGGAGTTGGCGGGCCTGGGTTACATTAACCTCTTCGCTGACCTCCGTTACTGCGCCGGGTGAACGGTATTGAGCTCACCACTCTCCCGATGCTCATGCGTTCGAACCCTGATGAGGTCACGAGGCATATCAATATACGCCCGTTCAAATTTGCGGTCCGCAGGTTCATTACTTGAGGAAACTTCGATGGGAGATCGATTCTCGGAGGAAAAGTCTACGGCGAGGAAGCCATCAATATAAAGAATTGGGGTGAGCCAGGGTCAGGATAGTCGCTTTTCAAAGCGCGACCGCTCGGACGTAAAGGCATGATTCCAGGTTGGAGAAAAATAATCCCTCTCTGCGAAGAATTCCACAAGAAACGGATTCCGCTGGCAAATTGGTCCATACCGAGACGTTTGGAAAATTGCTTGAAATGGAGGGGATCATCGAAATTCATCGGAGGTTAATGGCTAGGTTTCGGCGGACGATTAGGCTGTGCGGGGAAGAATGTCTGAAGAAAGAGTTTTTCCGAAGGTAGCATCAGTTGAACTTTCTTTTGGTATTCAAGAATAATGAAGAGTCGTTCTCATTCATATGCTCGACGTAAGTGCATCACGACGGTTGGTTTTGACTCGTATTACTTTTGTGAACGAGAGAAACAATTTAGATGGTCAGGTCAAATGATAACAGTGATTGCGAATGGATTAGCACATACTCCTGTATTCCAAGGGCAGAAAACAGAGTGACGTCAGAAATCCGTCGAATCACTTGCCCTGATGTCATATTAAGTCGTCATGGAGAAGAATTCCAATCGCTTAAAAGAGAAACGCGCGATTTCAAAAAAATATTGCGAAGAAAACATAATTTTTGTTCGAACACAATTTTTTCACGAGACCATGATATCATTTTAATGCACAGTTAATTAAAAAAATCGTTTTTCAAAATTTCTACCGTTTTATTTAATCTAGAAAATGTCGTTTATTTTTTATTTAAAATTTCATTTTTGTGAAAAAGGTGACCGCCGACCAAGAGACAATTTTTAACCAACGAAGGATGATGGGCCGATAGATGCGTATGCTTGGATTTAAATGGAGAGATATGCAGCACTGCAAATGGTTAAATACACCAAGAATGAATTGCCTCCTCTCGATGGGATCTTATCAAGGATGTACTCGAGGGTGTAGTTAAGCTTCGCGTGGATGAAAACATAACCGTTTCCCGGACCTTCTTTTACCGCTAGTATCAACCGAGTACCGAACCTCAAGACAAGCGATAAATGCGGCAGTCGAAGTTGAAAACACTCGCCGAACCACCCACGGCGTTTCATTACTTAGTAAATCCGCCGTGCATCGAAGCTTTCCTTTGTCCAACCACGACATTCACTGTCTAGGTGGTCTCAGAGATATTGGCGTGAGCGTGTTTTGGTGTGAGCATTGGGTTGTGGGAGGCCATAATAGCCGTTCCACAGTAAAAGAATACAAATAACTTATCCCAAAGCTGTGATAACACAACTCCGACCCTTCAAATGAACCTAGATGAGTCGCCTTTTTTGTAAACTTAAAGAAATTCCTTTTCTTAGTCAAGCTAGATCATCAGAGCCGCTTAACGTATACGTAATTCGGGGAAGAGGAATGTGAAATCTGCATGCAAATATTTTTCACGAAAAAAGAGGTCGTGAAATCACCTGCTTTCATAGCGTCTTTCTTTATTCGAGACCGTGTATTCCTCCTCATATTATAAAGATACCGATTTTCCATAGCTATAACATCTCAGATTTTTTTGAAAAATGTAGTATTTAAAATCATACGGATAAGAATGGAGAAAATTAGTTGGAGAGAGAGAGAGAGAGAAGGCAAAGGGCTTAACTACCTACAAATGATGGTGTAAGGGAGGAAGCAGTAGGTTGAAATTTGAAGAAGGTAAGATAAGGGAATAGAGGAGCTCTTGACAGCTAGTGGGAAGATGAAGGCTTTGTGGTAGAAGATACGATAAAAATGAGGGAAGAGAAGTATTTTTCAAAGGCATGCTTATTTGTATACGGTATGAATAGCTAGAGATCGAAAATACGTAATGTACAGAATAGTACAAGTTGGTGGACTTTGATTTGATTTGAAGATATCGAAGATGATTATTTAAGAATGTATTAGTGATTGAAAAATATGAATGTATGTAACCTCAAACTTATAAATATTTGTATGGTATTATTAGAAACTGATGCCTTCATTCATGATAATACTTTCACATCGAGAAAAATATATACATTCCTCCTCGAAGTCGCTGGTAAGCTTCACCCGCAGATTTACTATATATCCTGGGGAACCGGGGAGAAAAGCAAACCAAGAAGGGGAGAGATGTAGGATCTCTGTGTTGCAGAGAAACGCGTTCCGAGGAGAAAGTACTCTGTTACCATGCCAAGTATAAGACGATTAACAAATTGCAGAGGACGATTATAAAAATAGAAAAACAGTTGAATATTTTCTATTTCTCATGGTTACATTTAAATCACGTGGAAATGCTGGTGTTTTAACTGGATGTTCTAATATTACTTGGAGTTGTTTATTATTAAGTAGAATTGACTGTTATCAAGTATAATCAGACTTGGCGTTATAATATTTCACTGAGCATTGGTTGAATCGAGAAAAAAATTTGTGCATATGAAAGAGTTACTCATAGGTGTGCCATTACAATAATACTTGTGAATAAATTAATATGACAATTAAACATAAAATAATACATATGTTTACACCAAGAGATATTTTAAACTTTTATTTCCCAAAAATTTTCATCCTCGTCTTTGTAAATTTTGGCTGACTGGCATTCGCTTAACAAAATGATGTAGAGGGCACCGAAGCGGTCCACAAATTTTACAATTCCTATCCAGAATTTATTTGTTAAAAGAGATTATTTATGGTTTCGCTTCAAGTGATCCATCGACATTACTAATCCTGAATTCACTCGATGGTGCTTGGTGAACCCCTCGTGTCGGTCCCAAAAGCCCACTCCCAAAGTGCAAAAAAAAATCGCGATTTTTTTGCATTTCAAGGACAAGTGTTTCCGTTCATTAACGCCAATGAACCTCCACAGAGCGGAATCCGAGTGGGATGCAGCAGTAGCCAGTGGGGAGGCGTCCGCTCGGACTCCACGTGAAACAATTTTCGCTCCTGGTAACGTATCGGGTGGGGAGGGAGGGGGGGAAGCGTGGGATCTTAAATGGTAGTGGGGAGGGGAGATGAGAAATGGAAGCCGAGTGAGTAATGGAATCAGCAATGAGAAAGTTCCCAAGAAAGAGAGAGAGAGGCGAGAGGGGAGAGGGATGTGGAAAAAAAACCCCTGGACGACAAATTCCGCGAAACGCTTAATTTATTCGATTCAAATTAAATGCTACAGAGTTTTGGCGTGTGTGTATTCCGCGTCTCCCGAGCGGCCGAGAATGGTTTCCAAGGACGGATTCAGGAGGGAGTAAACTCTCCCTTCAACCCTCTCTCGAAGTGTCTCTCCACCTCCCATCGGCGGCCCCCTCCTCCTAACTCCCTCTCGCTGCGGACGGCTTCGTAACCACAAATTAGGCGATACAGATCTGCGCATAATTTATTCTATTCGTTAGCCCTTTGTTTTTTATTCTTAAACCCCCCTCCCCCCACCCCGCGCCCGACAACGATTACCATTCCGATCTCCTTTTGCTCTTCTCCGTCCCACTTCTCCCTTATTCTGCTCACCTCGTACCCCACCCCCCTGTCTCTCTCTCTCTCCCTCCGCTTTATATTTGAATACGCCTCCCGATCCTATTTTGTTTTATTCCAGCCGAAATGGAGTGAGTGAAGAGGGGAGGGAGTAGGGTGTGCGTGTGTGTGTGTGTGCATGTGTGGGGAGGTTGAGAGTAATTTTTTTAATTGTCTCAATTTACATTTCCAAACCGTTTTGCCTCCTCCTGTGAGTTCTTTCCTTCCTCTCTCCTTTTCTAATCGTCAATTATGTTGTTATTATTCGGAGCAAAGTATCTGCAATTTAAATTTATTTGCGCGTATCGAATCTGTAACTCGATCTCGTAATAGGCGCTGCTGAAGGCGAGGGAGTCTCTTATTTGCCGTCAGGTTGGCGGGGGCCGCTTCCCGACGATTTCCATTTACATTTCGCATTCGTGGATACGAGTCTAATATCTGTTCCCACGATTATTATGTATAGATGTTCACTCGTTCCCCTGATAAGAGAGGACTACAATCCCGCTGACGCATGTCTTTGAAGAGTCCTAACAACTAGATTCTTGGCACGTTCCTATTTTGCATGGGTTTCCCCTCAGGAATTAGCTCTATTACTTTCAAATTATGCGAGCCAAGTTTTCTCATTATCACCTGCGTGTGGATGCCCCGATGATCTCACCAGCGATAAATCGTTTCGTTTGCGAAAGTCAAGTGAGAAGTAAATTAAGCAGGAGCGTTTTCGAAACATACTGATGATTTGTCTCCTTAATATTACCAACAAAGTTTTGCAAGTTCTCACGACGAATGACATTCTTAACTTAAACAAAACAGTGAATTTATTTGAATACCTATCAGGGGTTAAGAACCTTCGTGATATGTAGATACGAGAGTAGAAAATGGTAAAAATAGTTAATACTAACATTAATACTGGTATTTATACCCTTCACCATAGATGTCTTTTAGCTACGAGACATATTTTTTTCATAAAGCTAGTAATATCATGCACAGATATTTGTAAATGTTCCTTGTACCAGCTATGAGACGCACCTACACGAACAGTAGGAAGTACACATTCCAAACACTAACTTAGTATTCGAGTTAAGGTATCGATTTTTGATTGCAGTGCGTTTATTCCCTCTTTTAGGCACTCCGCGAATTTCCTTACAGTTTCCAACATTTTCTTATGTTAAAATTATACTTTCCGATGTTTTTTTCCGGCAACGATCTTTTTTTTTGAGAAAAAATTTGGCACCACACTTCTCATAAAAAATATACCTTTGTTAAATATCTCTCGTATAATCAAAATTTATTTCAATGCATATATTATGTAAAGAGCAATTTTGGAAAAAGATCATTCACAGATGAAGTCGCCCTGTCCTGTCGATTTTCGTGATGGCTAAGTTACTGTCTTCCTCTTCGGTCAAAAAACTACAAATCCTCTCCGTTCTGGAAATTTGAAATGGAAAAAATTTCTTCCATCAATGTTCCAATGTCTCCGAGACTCCTATTCTGATGAAACAACGAGATTGGCAATTTCTTGAATTCATGCCCGGGCTCTTCTAAGTCACTTTGATATCCGTATTGACAGGGTTTAAATTATAAAACCTGCCTCGATATGTATGTGTGTGTATAAATGTATATTTATTTATTTATTAGCATTTGTCGAGAGGGAGGGATAATTAAAAAAATGATGAGAAGATCGTGATAATCGATTCCACCCGCGTCTTCTTAGAGACCGGGAGGAAAGAAAGATAAAATCCGTATTCACGCTAAGCACTGTCCTAAAGGGCTTTAAACTATGTAGCCCTTTGAGTAAGCGACGAGTAATAATAAACCCTTATTTGTTCGAGACTGATAATGAAACTGGAAAATCCCTTCTTCCTCAATCTGATATATACAGTAAGTGTTCTTTTACTAGTAAACTAATTTAATAGAATACAGGTTTTGAAATAAAAGTAATAAATTTTAGGATTTAATTGCTAAATTGGCATTCCAGTAATGATTACAAGAATTTTAAACTGAAAGGGCAATGTGAAAAACACACAATAGTCACCCGAAAAACTGTAATAAATTACAATTTCGCGGGATAATGTGTTATTTTTCGTCAAATGAAATAAAAATGCACAAAAACCACCGCAATAAACTCGAAAACCGGTTCGAAATTTAAAAAAGACATGAGGAAAAATAAACGAATAAATAAACTTTGTTGAGCCTGAACAAATTCGAAGCTGCGGTAAATGTAGGCAGTGACATACATGCAATCGTTTCATCACTCCGTGAGACGCGTGAATACTCGCGCGCGTCATAAACCCCTTGCATTAATTCCAGTCGAAACACATATTGCAGACCCTTCCCTCCCTCCACTTCCCCTCTCAAAAGTCGAACACCATGCACCACCTCCCGTGGCTCGCCTTCATTGGGTGACGAAGAGGGGGCGGGGCTAGGGCCTGCCCCGGGCCCCAAATTGCCCCGGCGCGAATTACAGCTCTCCTTCCGCAAGTTTATGGCCCTTCACCCCTTCCATCAAACGCCTCCCACTTGGCTCCTCCGTGGTCCTCCGGGCAAGACACCGCCCTCCCTCCCTCCCTCTTCTTCTCTCCCCGCACCTCTGGGCCGGAACCTTCCCCTCCCCTCAGCCCACTCACTCACCCACACCCCCGCCTGCGCCCACGTCATGTACGCATGACGTGTGTGTGTGGCGGTGGGAGTACGAGGGTAACACAAGGGTGGGGGTTTAGGGGCTATGGGTGGCCCATAACGTCACCACCCCTCTCGGGCCTTTTTATCGGCGGGACGCACCAGGTTTATTTTCGAGAAGGGAGGGAATTATGTCGAAGCATCATGCAACTTTACCCCCCATGAGGTGAAAGTGTTTGATCTTAAATTCAAACCCCCCACCCTAGGGGGACAACAGCCCTACTCAGGCAAGCATAGCCAAGATATACCTAACACAAAATAAGGGATTAGTGGAAAAACGTCCACCGGTAAGGGCAGAGGTGCGTTGAATTTGAATGTGCAGCTTGGTAATTCCTAGAGAAAAAACCGATCTATTTCAATACTCTAAATATTCTTCCGCTCCAAAACCCAAGTATTTTTTACTCAAATTCTTGACATTTTTTGCAAGCATCAAGTCCCCATTTTATTTTTTACCAGTGTCTGAAGAGAGCCATTGATTTCGATGGTGTCAAATCAATCACATATCAGTCTGTATTTTAAATAATCCCTCTCGACTGATTTTATAATATTTGAGTATTAGAAGAGTTTTTTTTATCTCCTGCAAAAATGCGGCTAAAACGGAACACCATAGCTACATTAAATGATAATAAACACGACCATCCGACTGTAGTGCCTTTTCAGTCACTTGCATCTTGGGACCTGTATATTGGACATGCTATCTCATATATCAGCCATGACATTCACAACACATCAGTCGTTTTGCATTTATGCTGAATAGTAAGAGTAGAAAAGTACCAATATTCGGGTGGAATTAATTTTGAAAAAAAAAAACAATTTATTGATCAGTTCCCCTCAGGAGGTTAGTACATCATTGGACACCACTCTCTAATGGCTAATAAATTCTGAAAAATCTTTGGGCCAGTCATAGTGGTGGAGTATTGCGTATGTCTTCCAATTCATTAAATGTAACAATATTCCCTCATGACTACGGCGTCTTGAGAAAGTTGGTGTCAATAAAAAATAGTGATAAATCTCATCAAAATATGCCTAAAAATATGTTTAGTATAACTAGTTTCAAAATTCGTAAGACACTAGTGAACAAAAAAATGTGCCTAACTTCAACTACAGTAAAAAAAGTCACAAATATATAAATATTAAAAAAAAATTCATTTGCACATTGAAATGTGATAACATCTTCTTTTCCTTCGTTGGGATTTTATTTTCATAGTTTTATTGTCAATTTTAATTTATCTTATGAGAAAATAATACCTTCTGTCATTTGCTGATAACTACATACAGGTAGCGATTCGATATTGTTAATAATAAGTAGAAAGCAATTACAAGAATATACGTTATTTAGTTTATGATTTCTATGTCAAGTCGTTACCACCTTTTGTTTGCCAGAACACTCCACGTCTTAGATATCTTATTTTGATCGAGTTTATTCGCTGAAAATTTTGGGTAGGGCGGCTTAACGAAAAATCCGTTACTTATCCTTTCCATTCACATGTATCTCACTATTACGTCTTTCGTTATATATGTATACAACAATTATGTATTACAACCTACTGTAGACTAGAAATACCCTTAAATTCATTAATAATAAACACGATGGTATCACTTTTGACTAATTGGAAGTTCATCTTGAGAAATGAAGGATACAAGTTATTTTCCCAAACGATTTCAATAAAAGTTTGTTGAAAAATACCTTGTATCCTTCACTTCTCAATACGAAATAATTTTTTATGCTCAGGTGTTTTTTAAGCTGACCTTAATCCCAGTACGCTGTAACAGAACTTGTAACAGTAACAGTAACTGAACTGTAACAGTAACTTTAACGGAGTCACCCGCTTTGTGTGCATTATAATGCAACAATTTCAGAGAGTAAAAATCATTCGCCTTGACCGGGATTCAAACCCGGATCCCTCGATATCTGGACGAGTGCTTTAACCAATTAAGCTACCGAGACGTCCTCTTACACTCTGAAAGTTCTCTTTAACCAATTAAGCTACCGAGAACTTTCAGAGTGTAAGAGGACGTCTCGGTAGCTTCATTGGTTAAAGCACTCGGCCGGATATCGAGGGATCCGGGTTCGAATCCCGGTCAAGGCGAATGATTTTTACTCTCTGAAATTGTTGCATTTTAATCCCAGTTATTCAAATCTTTAAATTTATTAATTGTTTTTTTAAATCCTGGCCTTATAATAATGTTAAGTGGTGTGTACATCTATTGTCGAATAACTCCAAGTCATATACCTTTTCGGTTCCTGTCGGTGATTATCATATCAATGCAGGTTACTCACATACACCTTGTAATAATCTTTTGTGTCCTAATGGTAATTTATGAAGCTATTACTAAATATTGTTGCGAAATACAATTTGCTTATTTGCATGCTGGCTTTATGTTATCGTGTTACCACTTCTTTCAAAGCGTAGAGCGATACTTCAAGTCCTCTGAAGTGTGACATAATGCCATTTAATATGTATTATTTTCTAATCAACCCAGCAGATTCATAGGGAAAGGATATATTCCAGCATTAAATACCCTACCTTGTATTTCTGGGCATGCAGTCAAACACCTTTATCAAAATCGTATTCCCTTACGTTCTTGTAACATGTCCCGAGGCGATAGGACATCAGGCACTCTCGAATAAAAGGACAACAGCTCGGAGCGCCTCGTTGTCTAGCAACACCCCTCCCCTCCTTCCCATCCACCCCGTTGTCGCTGGTCCCAGAGGCCGACGCTCAACCTCACGAGGTACAACTCCGGTGTTTGGAGATAGCGGTGAACGTCAGTGTCTCTTACGTTTCGGGGTTTAGTGAGTCTCATAAATTCCATTATCGGGTCGGTTATCCGTTAATAAGGTGAAAGAACCCTTTCCTATACCTCTTCACCCTTGAACTCCGAGGGACGCCAACCCCCTCAGCCCCGCTACCCTCCTCGCGTGACTGCCGCCACTTTTCCGAGGCAGGAGGAGAGGGCGGGGAGGAAGCTTTAAGGAGCATGAAATTGAACGCGGGTTGCCGCACGTACGTTTGTCGCTCTCTTTCCACCAGAATTGAACGTAATTCGAGTAATCCAAAAGTCATCCATGAATTTCAAGCTTCATATTTGAGGATCTTTAGGATTTTTAAAAGGTAGACCTATCTAGGACATTCAATTTGACATCTTTGGGAATTCGTTTAGAAATTTGGTGTTTCTTTTAGGCCGAAGAAAACCTTCCTTCCGATTTTAGGGGAGTCAATAAATAAGGTTATTTTTAATGGAAAAATAACTAAACATTCGGCAGATGGAATATAGATCATTTCGGTATATAAGATTGGGGCGATCACGTCAGCCATGAAGCAATGGACTACAAGCAATAGAATTTTAAGCTCCCATTGTTCACATTCTGATATTGAAGATTATTTTGATGAATTAAAGTTTTGGAAGTCATCAGGAGGAAAGAGTTTTAGTAAATTTTCTTATTTTTCGAAACATTATAATTCTTTGTTTATTTTTACCTTTGCTCTTAGTGATTAATGTTTTCTCATAGATCACGAAGCCACGTTGATAATGTCTAATTTCTTAACTTTGAATAGTATTTGTGTCAGGGATTTTTACCAAATTTTAAGCCGAAGAGAACATTTTCATGCACAAAAGGTCCGAGAGTTGCATATACGCGTAAAGAAGTAAAGGTATTATTTGTTCGGACAGCGCACACACGCCGTGTCATCCATTTCTCCTCACGCACCTCGTGACTTAAAAAAATTGCTTTTCGCGCCGTTATGAAGTAGCCTCTCGCCATTTTATTTGTCAGAATTAAAATTTGCAAAGCTTTCACATTCCATTAAAACAAAATCCGCGGTCAAAGCGTGCGATTTCAACAATTTTATCATAATCTGGAATTTACAAGCTCGAATACATTTTACGAATCAACAAAACTCTGCATAGGTAAAAATAAATAAAAACAGAGATTTATTGAGATTCGGATGGAAGATTTCTTTACTGCCATATAGATTATTTACGTGATAAGTCTGATTTCACCAAGTATTCAATCAATAGATACAAGCCCAACCGCACGATTACCCTGCCTCCACACCAACTCTCTGAGATCCAAGGTTTTTGGCACCAGACGTATTGGGACGATTAGTACTATTCCTGCAGAGGAATTTTAGAAAAAATACAAAAATAACAAAATTATTACCTTTTCATTTCATCCCTCCCAGATAATCCACAGTGCTTCGATTCCAACCCCCTCCCGCCGCTAAATGAATGAACCACAGATGAATTGGGAATTTTAACTTAACTCTGCCAAGGCGATTTCGACCTTATACCTCAGTGACCTTCCCTTCGACTACAACGTGAATGTCCCCGATATATTAGCGACACCTACTTGTCACAATTATTGTACCTTGTCAGTTCTAAACAGGCAAAGCCAGTAGCTGCTCCGAAAAGTAATGAAATGAATTTTTTTTTAATGGTAAAAAGGTAATGAAAGACAAATTTTTGTAAATAACTCGGGGAATATATTTTTATGCAATGGCTTTATTGCAAGTATACACTTGAGTGGTTATTACAATATAGAGATGCCATTAGAAGATTACTATTAGTACAAGTAAAGTAGTATGAGTATAAGTGAAATTGATTAAATTTAACACACATTTAAAATTTCATGCGTGCAAATGGCCTCTCCCCTTATAATATTTTCACTACCCCTGAAGCTAAGAATGAATACATGTATAATATTCCCTTCAGGATGTAACCCCTTCATAATAAAACTGGTTCGGAAAGAGGATGGACTCGACTTGAATAAAAATATAATAAAATCTACATTCTCATTTTATTTTTTTTCGAAATCGGTAAAGTGTAAGCCACAAATAGGTTTTTTTTTTGATAAAAAAATAATTTAAATTTCTAAAAACGATATTAAACGATCCAGCCACGATCACAATTTAAATTAAAATCCCGTCGTAGGCTGATTAATGTATTTATTTGGGATATGGCAGAGAAGAGGAGGACGGTATGGGGTCGCGCGGCAGGGGCTATACTATAATTTTAGACTTTTTTTCAGGAAATCGAATGAAAACCCTTCCTTATCATCGTGGTTTGTTTTCATTTCATTTTTATAGGAATCTTGATGGGGCTTAATCGAAAACGTCCATGACATGGGATTTAAGGATGTAGTCACGTGACCACCTGGTCAATTAATACGGCACGCTATGGTAAACCGGTGGGATAAGAAAACGGCACTCGTTTGAAATTTCCTTAGTTTTAAAAGCTTCAATTTTGACTGAGATAAATGAAGATGGACTTTGATCTGATATCTAATACAAACACATCTAATATTGACTTGAGAAAAGACCTTCTTACGTGTCGCGATTTTTCTATGATTTTATTAGTACCAGTGGCAAAGTGGTATTTAAAGTTAAATGAATTCGGGTTCATATCAGCTTAACTGTTTATGAAGCGTGAATTATATAAAAATGGTTACAATAACAATTTTAACATGAAACTAATGAGGGTATCATTTATACATATCTCCTCATTTTACTTTATTATTGTTTTCCTGATGGCGCTCTTGCCGGAAATGTAAGGATTACATGAAAATAAACTGTTTTTTTATAATTTTATCGGACCAATAGAACGCATGTATATTCAGTAGTGACAAACATGTGACGCATGTATATTCAGTAGTGACAAACAATGTGATTGTGTTACAATAAAAGGGCATTTAATTATTTATAACGAGGTAGAAAGGGCATTAAGGACACTTAAATCTTTAAGGAAAACATGGAAAAAAGTTTTATGAGTTTCTTCGTAGCTTTTTTGAGAGATCAATTTGGCTGGATATTTATAATGATCAGTGTTAGTTCCTATTCCGAAAAGATAAAGGCTACATCATGTGAAGACTATAGAACAATGTTTGATTTTTCCCCCTGCTTAAGTGGTTCTCAGGATCATCAAAAAGAGGATGGAGAGCATGCGCAATTATTACTTAGAGAATAATCAGTTTAGTTTCAGGAATGGGATAAACACATGTGATACCAAAACAGTAATGAAGACACTAATGGAGAAGAACATAGAATAGAGTGAAAAATGTATATTTTTTCGTAGATTTCGAGAGGTAGTTTGATAGAGTGAATTGGTTAGAATTAATTAATCTAACCTGCACATTTCTCAAACTGCTCAGGTGAGATTGGGAATCCAGAAGGGTCCAGATAGGCAGTGTTAGTAAGACGAGTAAGTTAGGGTTGTCCATCATCACCTGTGCTGTTCAACGTATGTGGAGGAAATGATTAAAGAGGCATGGGAAGAATTGGAGATAGACATTAAAGTCAGAGGAGAATTCATAAAATCATTCAGGTTTGCGAATGATCATGCTATAGTTAGCCAGATAGCCATTAGGTTGCAAGCACTGATGAAGGCATTAAAAAATCTGCGTGGTGGGTATGGGATGAGTATCAGTGCAAACAAAACAAAGTTTAAGAGGTTTTCTAGGAAAAGAACATTTAAGGTAAACGTTAAAATAGGTTGCCATAAAATAGAGCAGATACGACAAATTATTTACCTAGGAAGTGTTCTGGACCAAAATGGTCCAAGTGGTTGGGACAAAAGAGGAAGAATTGCATTAAGCAATGAAGCTTTCACAAGGATAAGGTAATTAATGTCAGGGAAGTTGAGTAAGGATGTTGAGGAGAGATTAGTGAAAACTTTTATATGGAGTTTGGTTTTTGTACGACGCGGAGACATGGTCGTTGAATCGAGGCGATAAGCTTAGATTGGCGGCTTTTGAAGTGTGGGGTGTGGAAAAGGAAGGGAGAGATGAAATGGACGGAAACGAGACGATGTTGGCTTCTTGCGGGAGGAGAGGTGAATATTGAGAGAAATCCAGAGTAGGTAGAAAAAGGTTGATCCAGAGTATCTTGATTGGCGATGGAATACTGAAGACTTGTAATTGAGGGGAGATCGTTAAAAAAGCGAGGAAGGACAGGAATAGGATAAGTATGTTGGACGGAATGAAGGGAGGAAGGAAGGGTACGGAAATAATGGAGGGTTTATTATACCGTTGGGTGTCAGATCCTAATCTATAACATTTGCCATGCAATGTGCGGAGTAAATTAATATTCTGTGTATAATGATCCAATCATGAGTTATTGAATTTTCACCCATCCATTTTTAATTTCGTAGACAATTATAAGTTGCTTGAGTATTAAATCAATAGTGGTAAGGAACATTTAATAATTGAGAATGTTTAATATTAACGAAACGTTGGGTAGCCAGAGAATTTAGATATACGCACCCACTAACTTCAAGCAAAATCCCAAGTCATATCATATTCATTTTTGAAAGAATTTAAAGAATCAAATGGAGGATTTGGCAAGTAACTGTGATAACAAAAAAATCATTCCTCCGTCATCAATCATCAACCCACCCAATCCTGGTCCGACTACTTGTATTTCGTGCTTCAACTTTTTTCTTCTTGTCTCTAACGGTAAAATTCATTTTCCATGGCGATCTGTGATTTCAAAACGTTTAATTACCACCTTTCAATATTTCCGAACTCATTGGTGTTGAAACATAGTGCCAAAATTCTGCCAAAAGTAACAGCTAATCAATAATACAGTTGATCTCTTAAGCAAGCACCTCATTTTTATTTTCAATATGTTGGATTATAATCTCTGTCGGTTTTCCTTACTAACTAAAATTAAGAGAGTGGAAAGTGTGTGTGCTATGTGCTAAGAACCATGGAAATCATCCTTCCAATATCACAATGATCACGCCTTACTTTTGTCATTGACGTAGAAATAATTTTACGAACAAAATTATTTGCGAATTAAAATTATTTAGAACCCGGTAATTTCCCCTTTATTTTTGTCAGAATACCTTGCAGAACAATTAAAAAAGTGTTGGATGAATTATAAAATGTAGAAAGCTGATTTTGCCATTTTTTTATCTGAGCATGCTTCCGTGTTCATTATTTAACAACTTTGGTTGCTCGGCATATAGATAACACTTGTTATATGCATCTAGAACCTCGGAAGACCTCGTTGATGCTAATTGTCTTAAGAATCCCAAATTGCATTTTCTTCAATTCATGCAGTTCGAGGAAAAAGATTTCAGTGGACAATTTAAATAAATTTTTATTTTTAAAACCTGATTAAGCATGAGCTGTCTGGTTTTTCGGGAGATTTTTTGGTTTATTTTTAATTAGCCACAGTTCGTTGGAAATAAAATACAAAATCTCAGAACCAGTACACTGCCACCGACTGCCGTCTCCGAACTTGGTCGACCAATCACAAGGAGGAGGCTATTATTATAAAGGTGATCCCGGTTCCATAGGGTCACGAACAAGGGCTGCGGGAGCGGGAGTGGTAGCGTGTTTTCGGCGCAGTTGGTACCCCTGATGAAACCTTCTGGGGGGGATGGGTGCGTGCTGGGAGGGAGAAACATTTTATTACTATTTCGAAGATAACTCTTTCTCCCTCTTTTCCTATCTCTTCATATTTTAGCAGGAAACTACACGATATGTATTCAAGTCACGTGATATTATTTCCCACTGTTTGATTTTTTCACGTCTCGAACAAACTTCGAAGCGTTCCCAGATCTCTTTCGTGGGTGGCAGGCATATTTTGGAACATTGAACGACTAGGTTTTCCAACGGTAAATAACGAACCGTAAGGGAAATGGTGGGAAATCGAGAAAAAGGAAAAATTATTTATTTACATAGGGGCGGATGGATATCTCGTCGAACACACCAATGATTCACCCTTGTTCGGCTTCTCACGTTACGAGCATACTAGTATATAACAAGAGTAAAGTTAACATACGAGAGCCATAAGGAAGAATTAACTCGCTTTGAGGTTAATCTTGTAAGCCGGTAAGGATAAGGGAGTTTTTCTCAACAGTTCCTACGGCGAAATGTTAAAAAATATTAAGTTCAATACAAAAATTAAACGTTTTTAGATGTTTCAGTGATTTCTACTTATTGAACACCATCCAAAGGATGGTTCCAACAAAATGTCAATCTAAAATTGGCTGTGTCCCATTATCTACGAGTCTTGTATCTTGTACAATGTCAAAAGCTGTTCTTGTAAAAAGACAATATCATTTCTCTAATTCTATTACCAATCGTTTTAGTGTACCACTCCTCTAAGTTCTTTAATACTAATTGATTAGCATATAAAGTTTTCCTTTGTGGATTTTTCTTCGTCCAGCAAAACAGCTGCCAACAAATAACGGGGCATTCAAAATGGTCGAAATTTTAGGCATAAGTGAGAGACATGAGTACCAACATAACCCAATAAAAAAATCGAAAATCAAATAAACGTAATCCGCGGAAATTAAAAAATTGGCGATTCTTTTTTTAATAGACCTCGTATATATATATAAATAGAATATTATATATATTATTATTATTATTAGGTAATCTACCGTTTAAGGTAGGTTTTTGGAAATATTAAATAAGCATTTTGTGACTCCCCACCTAGCAAACTGATCTATATCAGGTCCCTCTTCATCTCTGTGTACTTCCTTCCTCCCTTCATCCCGTCCAATATCCCTATCCTGTTCCTGCCTTTACCTCGCTTGCCCAACATTCTCCCCTCTATTACCCTCTTCAACATTCCACTACCGCTCAATACACCTTTCATCCATTTTTCCTGCCTCCATAGGATTTCTCTCAAAAAACCCCTCTCCTCACCCACCATCTCTAGTACTTCCTCATTTGTTTGATCTCGTATATATATATATATATATATATATATATATATATATATATATATATATATATGACGACTGATGACGACGGCCGTGCCGTCGAAACGTAAATATCCAATGTAAGTGTCCTTCTTTTATGTTTCTATGTGTGTAGTGTTTTTTGTGTTAGTGTTTGTGTATATATATATATATATATATATATATATATATATATATATATATATACGAGGTCTGTTAAAAAAATTTATTTATTTACATACATTCAAACACGAAATCTCGCGATAGGGCGAACAAATATTTATTCACAAGGAAATAGATAAAAGGAAAAGGGATAGGAAGACATATAAATTACGAACACAGGAGAGGTGGGAAAGGCGGAATTGAGCAGATCGCAAGTGCACAAATATTTCCTTGAACGGGACTTGAACAAACACCGGTTCCTACGACTTACCGGGCCGATGCTCTAATCACTTGAGCTGTTGAGGAAACTTAATTTACACTGAGATCTGCGGATCTTTACGCAACCTAGTGCCCCGATTCTTTGGACAAGATATATACACACACACACACACATCATAACACGTAATAATGGAAAATAAAGTTAATTTACCGGTCGATATATCCGTGACTTAGAACCAAATTTTAAATACTGTATTTGAGTGCTACTTTTACTGTCGAAATCCTTAGATTTACGAAAATGTTCCTCTTAATAAAAAGTCAGCCTTTTTCTTAGTCAACGACCCTTTCCCTCGTAGGTAATTGCACCTGGCAGGGAAACGGGGAAATGCTGGAACATTGTCATTCCAGGCTGGATGGAGAAAAATCCACGCACGGACAAAAATGTCTAGTGTTGAAAGGCCAAGCCCAAGACACAATGCTTTTAACCTCTTCTGCGTGCTTCAGAAAGACTGGCAAGTTCTCCACTGTCATCGGGAGAAGGGAAGCAAATAAAAGATACGAACAACATGGGAGACAGCGGTGAGTTTTGGAATGCGACGTATGAGCGAAGCCTATCGGGTCAGATCCCAGAATTCTGTTCTCATGGCTGAGGAATCTGTGACTTACATCAGCGTTCCTTTCTATCTGGGGAAGGGAGGCTGTGATTCGAGTCTCTTATGAAGAGCAAAAAACACACCAGTGAGTCCAACTGTAGCATTGAAGTAGGGAAACGTAACTGGGAGATATAAATGGGTTCTCAGGCTTTTAAATTTTTTTTGTGTGTCGCAAATAAATCCTTGGTACTGAATGCCCACAGAGTCAAGAAAGCAATGATGGCGAAATCTCTCCACGTGGCTCGAGTATGGTTTTAGGGTTCAAAATTTAAGTGTTCGAGTTTTATTTATTTTCTCATCTGGTTGAAGTCAATCACTCTCTCCCTTGTTGGACCTTTGAACCTGTATTAACAATCAAATTAAAGCAATTATTAGTGAACTAAAAGAAAAAAAATCGTTGCAGATAGTACATATAATTTAAATTGTCGTATCACACCCAACTGAAACCTTAAACCGACAATTTTGTTTCTCACAATTTTATCGAGCCATTTGTTCCTTCGAAATTGAGTAGGACTTTACATTTTAAAAAAATATTGTGGCAAGAAAAAATTGTTTTAGTGTAAAAAATAGAAAATAATATAATAATAATAATAATTTTTTACTATAAATATATATATTTATATATAATAGAAACTAGAGCCTTCATCTATTTGGGCAGCAGCATAACATATACTCTAAGGATGGAAGAAGCTCGACCGGAATCAAGCGAAGAGTAGCCCAAGCTAAGAGTGCATTCATGAAGAAGAGGCAATTACTATGTTCGAAGAACCTAAGGCTGGAAACAAGGAAGCAATTCGTCAAGACCTTCACGTGGAGCATGGCACTCTATGGTTCCGAGACTTGGAACATGGGAAAAGTAGATCGGTGAAGAATAGAAGCCTTTGAAACATAGTGCCGAAGGAGAATGCTGAAGATTAAATGGACAGGTAAAGTGAGGAACGATGAAATATATAAAAGGGCAGAAGAGGATAGGACCATATCGAGAACTCTACGGCAAAGTAGAAATAGATGGATTGGACACATTGAGGTACAATGAATTAATTAGAAATATAATAGAAGGAAAAGTATATGGGAGTTCGTAAGTTTTGACGGAGTCATCCGCTAATATGAATTGCAATGGAACAATTTCTGAGTTTAAAAGTCATTCGTCTCAATAGCTTGACAAGCTAAAGCGCTCGGCCGAACATCTAGGGATCTAGGTCCGCATCCCGGTCAAGGCGAATGATTTTTACACTCTGCATTGTTGCATTGTTAATAATTAGACTTTTGTTGACTTCATTTTATTGTGAATATTCATTTTTTGTTAAAAGAATGCAGCATATTTAACTCTGATAAAAAATTTGCCTTATTAAATCCATTAAGTTTTAATATATAATCTATAGTTTTATAATTTATATATATATATATATATATATATATATATATATATATATATATATATATATATATATATTTATATATTCATTCAAACATAGAAATAGGTATAAGGAAAGGGGATAGGAAAACGCATAAAAGGCGAACACAGGACATGTTATATATATATATATATATATATATATATATATATATATATATATATATATATATACACTCGTATGTATGCTTCCTTGTGGGTCATTGCAAAGATGTGTGGCAGGGGGATTTCTGAAAGGATATTCTGGGAAAGGTGACGCGTAAAGAAACAATTTCTCCTTTAAAAATTACGTGAAGAGTTATAATGCAACAGAATTAATAACATCTGTGCCAGGTCATTTTTTCAAATCTTCGCTTATGAAAATATTCATCAAGGGTCGGACATAATTAAAACAAGGAAGTTGAATTCATCAAGGCTCTAGTTCTTCCGTTTGTGCCTGCTCATTCCCTGGCACACTGCAATTAGTGACTCAGTGAATGCGCATGCTTAATAATGCATTCGGCGAGGTAACTGCCGACCTCATCCTTTGACTAATTAGGAAGAGTGAGAACGGTACGGTGTCTCCGAGTATGATAAGTGAATTTAAAACGGGGAAGGGGTCGTCTCCTGAATCCTGCGGTAGGTTTCATTCTGCAGCCCCTTCTTATTCTCACAATTGTCCTGAAATTTACTTGTGGTACATTTAAAAAAGTCGATTTGACTGCAAAAAGTATGAAATATTATACTTTGTTGCAGAAATGTTGTAATGTAAATTTTTATATCAACGTACCAGCTATCTCACTAAACGAGGATGTTTTTTTTTGGAAGTGTGAGATGGAAAGTTTTATAAATAAAAAATTAAAAATTGTTTACTATTAACATAGAACATATACATGAATACACAGGGTCGAATGTTGACGTATAATTTTACAAATAAAACTAATTTTTAATCAATTTCGTACGGAAAAGTAAATTTTAACCCCCCTATGGACTAGACATTTCTTTGGACAGAAGAATAATACTCATTAGTGCTATCATAGGCTAATCAGGACAGCTTGATGCTTATTTGGGCTTGGTATCTATTAATTCTGCAGCTTCGTACAGCTTCACTTATATTTCTAAAGCTGAATTTCGCTCACTGTTACCCTTATGAGTCGCTCCTATTTTAAAACTCCTTGGTGTTCCAGCGTCTAGCCGAGCGAATCACAATTAGGGAAAACGGAAATAGAATGCAAGCATTTTGAGCTGAAAACCCCATTTCATTAAATGCATTTCCACTCTCGAAGGAGTGTAATATTAATCATCGCATGGAGCATTTCTCTTCACATGAACCGGCAACAGGTTTATTAATTTTTTTCCCACCCCCCCCCCAGCACCCCTCCCCGGGCCCATTCCTTTCCCGAGCCCACTTACCTCTACGAATCACGTTTTGTACGAGGAAAGCTCTCTCGGAACATTAAGTTTTGTGCTCGACGGTGGACTAAGATGAGCTAAGGACGGAGATGATGCGCATAAAAAGGCGCGCTAAACAAAAACAAAGGCGAAATCCGAATGGGATAAAAAAAATAAGTATAAAGTAACATTTCCGCTCCTTTTCTATTTTCATCTCGAGGAAGGAGTTATAACTCGCCTTATAGTCATCAGTGGCCATTCTCATTTTCTTGCACCCCTTCCCCACTCCCCCTGCTCTCACCCTTTTCATCTCTCCCCGCGGCCCCCTCCCCCGGGGCCCCCCTCCCCTCCGCACTCCTAGTCTTGGACATGGCGGCACCGTTTCACTCAACCCATCCACACCGCCCGTGTTTTTTCTCCCTTCCCGTTCCTTTGTTTTTCCCATCAGCCTCTCTTATCCCTCCCACTCACCTCCTCCCCTTCACTCCGTCCTCCGGCAATTTTAATGATGTTTTCAGCCTCATCCTATCTTATTGCGCGATGGGCATTCTGGAGCCCTCTCCCTCAACCTTCCCCTTCCCTTCAGAACCCCCTCCCGCTCCCACTCTCCCCTTTCACTTTCGGCCTCACTCTCGGAATTTCGTACTTCAATTGTTCTCTTCTTCCCCCACCTCCCCCCCCCACTCAGCCAATTCACCCACCCGCGCCTCCTCCTTATTGGTTCGTCATTTCGGCCTTTTATCTCCCCCTCCCGACTGTCATCGATTCTTATCAAGATGGCGTGTCCTTCGTTGCGCTCCATCTCCTTTTCCCACGGAGCGGTCGCCGTATCGCTTTTGTCGGAGGACCGCGGTTGCCTTCGCATTTGCACTGCGCGCCTTCAACGCATACGGCTATCCTTCCCCAACAAAAATCATGGGTTCATAATCACTCACAGATTGATGGTATTAACTCTCTATCCATTGAAATAGACTTAGTCGGGGATTATTTCTTGGTGGAGAAAACTGCATGAAAGCTAAACAGAATGGTACGAGTATAACAGAATCTTTTCGGCCCTCTGAGAGCATTTTGTACCACAGATAAACGTTGTTTCGGACCAAGGTAGCTTCTCCAGATGCCACAGTCAACATTCTGAATGCGTCCGCGCACTTAATTTCGTTTTTCACACAAAATTTGATACAGATTCTTTGATCCATTATTTGGAAAAGGCAGAAATTGAAGACAAGCCAAAATACGTCCAAGCAAAACAGCTGTCAACAATTAACTGAACATTCAAAATGCCCGAACTTTTCGGAATACGTGAGAGACATAAATACCAACATAACGCCACAAAAGAATCGAAATCAAATATACGTAACCCGCGGAAATTCAAAATTCGTGATACTTTTTGAATAGACCTCGTATGTGTAGTCAGGGGAAATACCTTCAGTAATCAGGATTTAACTTCAGTATGCAGAGGGTTTCTTTTGGAATACGTTCGAAGAAGGCATGAAAAGTGGTTGTAAGATAAGTTGGCTGGTGAGTAGATGCTTGAGTTTGTGACATAAATAATGATTAAAGGATTAAATATAAGTCAAATAAAGAGAACACAAGACTGGCCCTATTTACATGTAGTTGGAAAAAAAGCAGAGAGTACGTTGTGCTGAAGATCGGCATAGTAAGCATACTATACGTCGAACACCTGCCTACTACACGTATGATAAGTACAAGAGGAGTATTTAACTCTCTCCAGATAAAAAAAGGATATCTCCATCAATGGCGTAATTGGTGAATCGAGTTTTTTTGCTACCGTTATAACAACTGGGTATCATGCAATAACATTCATTTTGACCAGTTGGATTTATTTGTGTCGTCTTCCGTACGAACGATGTAAAAAGTAAAAAAAAAATCCTTGCCTATGTGATGCTTCAAAACAAGTTCCGAGAGCTAGGAATCACAATTGACTCAGGTACCAAGAAAACATCCTTATTGTGTTATTATTTCGAAGCGTCAAATTAATTATTTTACTCAGAAATATAAGTAATATGTCAGTTTGTCTTAATAAGAGTACAGTATTTTAACTGCTTAAAGAATACGGGGTATTAGCTGAGGTTAGCCTAAATTCACTCGGGTCATTTTTTAAATACTCAGGTTGAATATAAAAAAAATACCGGGACCGTAAACTTATTATTTTTTTGTTTACATTGATTCACGACCGTATCTACGTTCCTTGTATATTTAAATACTCAGTTTGAAGCTCAAATTTTTTTAATTGTACTTTTAGTTGTTTTCATGACGCATTTTGGGATCAGAAACGTGGATTATTCTCTTTTTATTTATCTTCTGTAACTAGAACGCACATCTTGATAATCATGCTGGCTGGGCTGATCATAAACCCAATTATCTATCGGATTGCCCTCCTTGGCACCCGCTTGTGCCTGATTCCTAAAGTATGTATCAATGGATTGTAAGCTTTGTATGGAAATATGGGCCCTGCAACTAAGGGCTCGCAAGTCATGAATTAAATCGAAAATGACTTTTAGAAAGATATATTATCTTCAAAGTGATTCTAATATTTATTTGTCAAAAAATCATACCGAGCAGTTGTTTTAGTAAAAAAATTACGATATATTATATAACTTTATTTAATGGTGTTTAGTTAGTTTCCCTAAGCATCGATTTGTAGATTTCATGAGTGTATTTCACTTATAAATCAATGAATATTAAGTTATTTAATAGGGTCTAGTTTTAGAAAAATCAAGGTTCCCGCTATGATCCTTGAGAACTTTAGCACTTCTTTAAGGCGCCTGAAAATCTATTACCATCGTCAGGAAAAATAAAAAATCACTAACGAGTGAAGTGATAGGTATATTCATAACTTGTCGAAAAGAGACATGGAAATTAAAAGTTATTAGTTGATTAATGACAGGGGAAATCCATCTGACAGTTAAACACAAATCCGTAAATGATTGAAGCAATATTTTTCCCTTTGCAGCGGTAACTGCTAATCCTGAAAATGTGCAAAAATTAGATTAGGAGATTTTTTTAAGAGAGTGAACTTTTTCTCACTCTCTAGTCGATTGTGGGTTCGGAACGAAATGAAAACATTTTGAATGTATTCGTAAATTAATACCACGCACAATAGTTGAGTAGAATAGGACAGTAGTGGTTGCATAAGAATTGGTGATGGAAAAAATTGTAAATTTTGATGAAGGAACTCACATTAATGTGGTTCATAGGCAACATGAATGCATGAAAGAACACGATCTAAAAAAAACTGAAGGCGTACGTCTGAGAAATTGTTTGGACGGCGTCGTTATCTGAAGATTTACTAGGAAGTAATTTCTTCCGCCAGTGACCTTACAATAAATCGCTTTTGCCCGCAATACGCGTCGGCGGAACTAGGAGAACGAAAGATTAGATTTACCAATTTTCAGACTTCCTCTCCTACAACGCAATGCGGTTTGCAGCCATTGCCTAATTTTCCCATTTCCTCCGCAGGCTTGTTACTCGGCCACGCACTCGTTGTTCCCATCCGCTTCATCCTCTGCCACACACGCCCATTAGTTGGTACCGCTCTATTAATGGCGAGTTCCAACCATTTCTCCCCACCCACACTCAATTCCAACTTCTTAATTCCATCGGTTCCAGCCAGCTTTTTTTTTCTTTCTCTCTCTCTCTATCTCTCCCCCCACCACCCCTAACGTCTCACCTTGTAGCTCTCTCCCTTCAAATCTCCATTCCCTTATCTCCCGACCCGACTATCCTCGCGTTTACGTGTTCTTCTTGTTTCATTCCACGCTACTAATTAGCTTTAGTCCTCCTTCGCCCCGTTTTTCCCCCCGATTCTCCACCGTGAAAATTTCGCGTTTCTTTTTTTTTCCTTGTTTTTTTTTCGCCGCGCCTTTACCCTCTCGTCCAATCACTCCCCCTCTCCTCATCCTCCTTCCCATCCTTCCTCTCTCTTTTCCTTCCACTTCTCTCTTCCCTTGCTCCTTATCCGTCGGGGTCGTCCCTTCC
Organism: Hetaerina titia; assembly: GCA_037158775.1. Lineage (NCBI taxonomy): Eukaryota > Metazoa > Arthropoda > Insecta > Odonata > Calopterygidae > Hetaerina > Hetaerina titia. Next base: position 65,489,671 of record CM073778.1, on the reverse strand, counting down.
CCCTATACTACCCCTTCCCCTCGAAGGAGTTCCACACCGTGCCCAGTAATCAGGTAATTTCCAATCTCTTAAATCTCGTTCGTTCATCCGTTGGTAATGAAATTCTGAAGTTCTAATTATCTTTGGAGTGGGTCCCGGAAGATGCAAGAGGGGGGTGGAGGGAGGGTTCGGTTGGGGGGAGTGGAGGTGGGAGGGATCACGGGTTGCGACCAGTTGAGATAGCCCTTGGCTTCGGATGCGCCAGGGGTGAGTGAGTGAGACTGAGCGTTTCCCCAATAAATGCGTGGAAGGCCGGGCTCGTCTTTCTCTTTCGGGATTGGGAGGGGAGTCGGCGGGGAGATGGATAAATAAAAGGGGAAAAAATTCAAATAAATAAAATGGTCGAGGGGGATCAAGGTTTGGATGAACACGAGTTTCTGGAATAGAAGATGATGAGTGATGCCATTTTTACGCTTATCCGATTGGTCGATATGCCTGTCGGTGTTTGGAAGATTCGAGGTCACGTGAACGGAGTAGTTTTGGTATAATTGGTTATTTGGGAGTAGGTTCACGGTAACTCAGCCATCGTTCCACTCTATTTTTCCTCCATTTATGCGCCGTGGAATCCCTTCGATTAAGGATCATTTTGCCCGCTGTAAAGGCAGGGGCGATGTTAACGTAGACCTCCGTCCATTTTTTGACAGCTAAACCTCTGATGCGTCTCCACAACCATTATTCGTGCGCGTTTAATGGGTTATAATGGTGATTATTTCATTCAAGGCACTCGGCAACAAGGCAATACTTGGAATTTAATCGCGTTTTTTTTAAGAAATTGAGGTTTTTCTGTCATCCGGTTGCAAAAATATGTGTTCATTTTATCATTAAAATTACAACTGGGAGAAAAATATTTTCGGCCAGTAGTAATTGTAAAAAAAAGGTATTTGAGTTATGGCTACACGTCATAATTTCATAGTTCTTTCGCTCCCAAAATGAGACAGTGGTGGCGTATTAAATATTTTTGTTGAAAATTTTCAAGAAACTGCGGGAGATGCCGCAACAATAAGTATTGAAATTTTTGTTGAAGGCAAAAGGCAGCCAAAAAAAGTTCGGAAACTTTTATTTTACCTCTTTTCTCATAAAAGCGCTTTAATTCATTGATAGGTTTCGATACTTTGAAAACCCTGCGTGATTCACACGACTTTATGAATTTCTGTAGCTGGAGCGATTTTTGGTGGGAGACTTGGTGAGAGGGGTGCACGAATCAGAAACGTTTGTTGAGGCTGAATCACAGTTCGTTGACGAAGAGATTCCTCGGAGAGAGTATGATTATGCTTTCCTTTCGATGCGGCCTGTGGTCGTCAATCGGCATGTCAGCGGAGGCGTAATCACTTGACAGGACACATCACCGACAAATATCATACCTCTTGTCATCAAGCTACACACTCCTCTGATCCTCTGTCCCCCACGAAGCACGGACTAATTTGACGAAGTATTTTCCCCAGGACGATGTGGTCACATGGGACTCATTATGCCCTCTTTTAAGAGATTAGGGAGTGAGCAGGTATGAGCACGAGCCCCCCACCTTTGCCACCTCATGCATTAAACCTCTTTTTTATACCAGCAAATGAATCAACCCTCGCAAGGATTTTGCTTGGAATGGTGGTTGAGAGCTAGATCACACCGAGTGATTCCATTAAATTTTTCCCCATAGCAAAATTTCATATTTCACAGTGGCGCGGTCATCGATGGGATAACAGCAATCCCGATTGAGGAAATTTATTTTTACCGGCATTCTCTTGCTCCTGAGGATTGATCCACCGGAAGGTAATTACTTGGGTGCACTTAAAGCGATGAGAATAGGGTATTTTAGACCACAAACATGGCATTCGAAGTGCTTCTTCGTGCGCGTTGAGAGATTCCATCATTGCAGGTTGCATTAAGATCCTTATTCCGTAGGTTCTGTTATCAATGCGTGAATCTATGGATGTTAAATTACGTGCAAAGCTCGTTAAAAGCCTATGCTCATTGTATGGGCTTATCTCTCCGTTAATGCTCTGTAAGCAGCGAAATAAATAGGCTGAAAATATTTGAGGAATTATTCATCACATCATTAAATAGATAAATTGATTACAAAAGGATTGAAGAAGCAAGAGGGAAGTATTTCATCTTTTGAACACCGAAATGGATAGCACATTATAATGAGGTGGTATTATAACGGAATATGTAGTCACATCGCTGCGATAAATCGTGACGATTTCCTTCCTGACAAGCTTCTGCGCACCGTTGACTTAATACAGTTTGAACTAGCTTTGCTGGATATAAATATGTATCCATCAGTTTTCATTCTCATTTACGCCTTCAGTAATTCTTAAATTACTGTCCCTCGTGGGTATCTGCTAGTTTTTACTGGAAGAAAAATATCTAATTGTTATTAGGTGCGCGCTTGTTTACCTTTCGGCAGAATCATTTTTAACATGAAGACGTTTTCCACTGTAAATAACCATACGAAGAGAACCTACAAGTTTTTTCGTTTACCATTAATTTTAAAGAGTCAATTTATTTTATTATCATTCATTCGAGTTGAAAACATTTATTAATATGTTAAAGAGCTCACGTGCATTTCGTAAACGGCAGTCGTAGCTGAATTGTCGGTATGGATTCGCGATTTTTCAATGTTCCTCGTCACTTCCAAATTATCAACAGATTTTGGTCGTACTGCCAGAAATCAGGTGTAAGTTATTACTTTTGTGATAATAATGAGAATTTAGCGACACTAGATATAATTAGTAATATAATATGCACGTTTAGTAAAACAAAGGGAGACTGGGTATTTAGAGCAAAAGGAAAGTTTATCATAGTGCGGGTTGTTGGGTATTTATTTTCTCTCGTGCTAGTTATAGCTATCGAGAGAAATGTAGCAGTGCTTGTGATCATGAAAAACCTCCCTGGACCAGGAATGTTTTGTTTCTTCATTTTATATTTTAATTATTAACACCTGAAATTGATCTGGTAAGTGTTCATTGACTGTTATGATCCTTTAGGTGGAAGCAAACTGTTAAGGCCCTTACGTAATATAAGAAAATTTTCCTTCTTGAATGATCATATGGTTTTCAAAACCAAGAGTACACCTAAATGCTCGTTGAGCAGTCACAAAAGAAAGTTATCAATGCTGGTTGTCAAACCACGAAAGACGTCGTTTTGATGTGCTGAAAGCCAAGTTATTTTTCTTCTTCTCAGCGCAATGAGATTTTATTGGCGAGACAGAATTTAAATTGTACGTGTCGAGGATTAAAAAGTAAGCCATTTGACCTTCAATAATGTAACAGTTTCATAATAATTTCAATTAGGTGACAAAGTTTATTATACATAAGTTTAAACTCTAACATGACTAACGTCTTTATTTTTGCCTTTAACGCCTTTTCACTCATTTTGTTTTATCATCCTTCTGTACATGTACCTATACCTCTGAAACTGTATCCTCATCTATCACCATAGGAAACTATTATGCGGTAAAAATTGTCGACGTTATTTTCATATTTCAATGATTCGCGTGACGCAGATCCACTAGCGATTCACAAGTCGTTGCTATGGGTTATCTCTCCTCTTACAGGTTCTCTTGTGAACAGTTATTAAAACTCTTGCATCTTAAAAATTAGACCAAAAAGCTTAAATTATGACAAAGTTCTCAATTTGGCTCTTCCTACTAAGTTCTTGTAATATATACCACTCCGTATAGGTAACAGAATCCATTCTCGTTAGCAATAAAATGATATGTTTCAAGTTGTTTTAGTGATGTTTGAGGTTTCATCCTCTCTCTTTCGGTTGGTCTACCGACTCCCTCCTAGCCCTGTGCTTCCTGTTATGAGCACAGATAATCAAGCGATGTTGGAATAAAATGAAGAATCAGAAGGGAATGAAACACTTTTCAATATTTCCTACCATTAGGCCAGGGCATCCGCCATGTATTCTCTTACGTGCGTGAGTGAGCTCAATTGTTTATGCTCACCCAGAAGGCTTTGACGGCCCGTTCTTATCCACTTCTGTCGTTTCGAGCGATGGAAAATTACGATCTCCTCATATGCCGTTATTCGATTGCCTCGCCAATACCCAAGAGCCAGTGGAAAAGAAGTGGCGGGTGAGGGAAAGAGACCATTCCATCTCGACCGCCCACAGCCTTTCCATTCCTGTCATTTCCGCTTTTTTTCCCCCTCGGATCGTCCTCAATCGTAGCCCCCGCTTTCGCCTCCCCATCTCTCCCGGCGGCTTCCCTTGGGATGAGCGAACTCCAGAGTCGCGGATGACGCCTCCTAACTCTACGAAGCGGGGGAGGGCTGGCATTAGTGAAACGTTTTTATCGTAAACATGAGGATTGATTCAATCCAGGTTTATGGGCTCGGGGAAACCGTGAGGTGGGGAAGTAAAGGAAAGTGGTGTGGGGACCCGGAAAGAGAACCGATGGGAGAGACCGGGTTCTCTTATCCGGGACGAAGACCGATTCCGCTTTTCCTTTTCGACGGGCGGGATGGAGAGAAAAAGGTTTTCGCGAGACCGCAATCGCTAATCTTACGTGCGGGAGTAATCCTGAGCTAACCCCTTACCAACCCCCCTACCATCCCACCCACTCCCTCCATTTATTACGGTCTTCTCTCCACCCCGACCACCCCCCCTGTGCGCCCGAGTGGTGATTGCAGGTGAGATTGGATCCACCACCGCGGGGACTTCCTCCTTTTTTTCCTACTCTCGTCTCTTTCCTTTTCGCGACTCTGTTGTTTTTTTCCTTATACTCTCGGAATAAAAGGGGGTCGGGCGGGGTGTGTGGATGGGTGAAAGGGGGGGGGACTCACCCCCACGGGGTTCAGCCGCACGTTATAAGGAGCGGTGTTAGGGGCATGGGGTTGGGGTGAGAGGAGGGTTTTTGTCGGTACTGAGGGCGAGGAAAGGATAAGACGACGTGTATATGTCTCCGGCCGCTCGTATTTTCCGTTCTCGCTGCAATCCCGATTGTCTCGCTCCTCAATGTCCGCCGGGGTTGCTCCACGCGCCGGAGGCATCGGAGCAGTCTCTCATTTAAGTTTTCCACCACCACTCCCACCTCTCCGATTGCATCCCACCGGCAGGGGTTGAGCGGGTGCGTTCTCATGAATTTCCAATGATACTCGTGACCCCATCACGCGCGAAACTACGGCAACGAGAAGTCCGGGAGGAGTGCTAGAGAACGGGGAGTAAGCCAATTTGAGAAAGGCGAGAGAGGAGTATCGAGGTGGCAGAAAAGTACCTTTTTTCACCCCGAGGAAGTTTCCCCAAACTTAGATTCCAATGAAGCCAAAGATTAGTATTTCCACGATCGCGAACTTTTTAGATCTTCTTTCCGGCCGCAAAATTTAGACCGACATTCACTGTTGAGGAAGTGGATACACTGGCCAAGAGGAAAAAAGTCAGATACGAATTTGGGGTTTTATCCCCGAGATCATTACTCATTCGGAACGAAACTAGCTTATGGAATGTGACAGAGCGAGAGAATTAGCTTGGTGCAGTTTCTAACTCTTTCATTTCATGAGAAAATTAGTCAAAAAAAACATCAATTTTGTCCGATGAAAATATTTATGCATCCTTAATATCTTATTAGTCTGCTCTGATGAATTATTTGCTTTGGAAGAAACTCAAGGCAAATTATTCACTCTTCATGACTCATTAGACGAACTTCTGAACAATATAAATAACCTTTTCCCTACAATCAAGCATACTTCAATCTCTCATAATTATTATGCCACATTGTGCTCAGTCTCTGGCTCATTTCCTTCCTATGATCCCATTATTTCTCATTCTGTCTCCTATTAAGGTCGGTCTAAATAATAAATGACTCTGAATGGTTGTGGAATATATGAATTCTTGGAGAAAATAGCCGCAGGTCAAATACCCCTTATCTTATACTCTTTAACTGAAAGCAAATTTCATGCTTGAGTACGTCGGATAGGTTAGTCAGAAAAAATACACTGCCATCAACAAATATTTGCTGAAACTTTTATAAAATATGTCATATACATGTAAAATAAATATTTTTTTCCCCAAAACCCGATTTCACTGTCAGGATCATCAACCTTCCTTAGCGATGTTTTCATTTCGATTTGGTTTGGGCATATTTTGTAAATTACGTTTGCATCACTCATCACAGATTTTGATTCCAACTTAATTCAGCTAAGATATCATCAAAACTTACTCATATTCAAACATATCGGTTTAAAGAATTTCACCACTGCAAACTGATTAAGTAGTTTCACAACTGTTTAGTAGTTGTTGTAGTTCCTCGTACATCTTATGAAAATTCAGTAGAATCCAACTAAAATTAACCTTTTGTTAACTGGCAGACTTACCGATGTTACTCTGATGTGATCAGTTAATATGCATTTCTGTGTTAGATGACTTTTTTTCACAATGCAATATTTACTACCATTTGCTACATCGACCAATATGATTATATATTTAAATTTTAATAAAGTAATGAACATTATACAACTGTCCACCATTGTTTCAAGTCCTCTTAAGTCTATTTGTCAGAATGTTCGAGAAATGAAATTTTGTACCTCTTGTTGAATCCATTGCCGTTTTCATATGTTAATAATTTAGAACAATTAGTCTAGTTGTATCTGCGTCACTTCATTGATGGATTTAGGATTTGCACACTCTCAGTTCGGCATTTGGGACTTTTCAGGGAAACAACTCACTTGCAGTGTATTCTCAGTGGTTTTATTAAATCATTAATATTGTATATTTATAAAAAAATGTGTGTTCACATACATCCGGCCTTTCTATTTGCTTTATTTCTTCTGTTATTCAATAACGATCGCATTTCTAATTGAATTAATTATTTGAATATTCAGTCATATTGCTTGGGAATCCTTGTCCATTTTTTTTACTACCGTTCGTTTTATAATATCTGTCTAAGGTTTTTCCATTTTTTTGAGATTCAGATAAGAGATGAAAATAACTTATGCTTCCCCTCATTTTTCGTATTCGATGCTATTCTTTTTTTCCTCTCCCATTGCCGTGATATCTTGTACTTTTGTTTCGCGTGCTCCTGTAGGATGGAACGTGTTCCCACCCCTTTCCCTTGACAACCACCCCTTCCCCTTGAAAACCGCCCCTTCCCCTACGCCCCTCGCTCGCCATCCCTTCGTGTTTCCCACTCGCAGAAACCTTTTCCAGAATGCCTGGACGTCAATCAATTGTGTTTGTGGCGTGAAAGGCTAAAATTCACGGAATTCCCTTTCTCTGCTTATTTGATGCGTCCTCCCACTACGTCCCTCCCTCTCCTCCACCCCACTCCCACCTTTTCCCGCAAACAGCCCCCGTTCCTCCCCTCACGAAAGGAGGGGAGAGGGGTTTGGATTCCTTCGGGGTGAGTTATGGACGGGCGGGAGGGGAAATATTTCCACCCCTACCCTCACGGTAGTTGAAGGTTTTGTTTTTTTGGTGACCATTTTTTTTCGAAGCACTTGTACGGGGGATGTGAGAAGGGGGGAGGGGAAGGGGGGTAGGAAAATGGGAGAGGGAATTTTTTACCGATTCGTATTTAACGATTCAATTGCTAAATTGAAAAATTTGATCGATTTAATGGAGCAGAAAATGGTGCGAGAGCGGGGTCGACGGGAAGCGATGCAATCGGAACCCGCTCGCGGCACAATTAACGCAAGGTACACGTTAATCTTTCCCGGCAAAAAGGAAAAAAAAACTAATTGCCTTAAGTGTTTTTAACCATTTTACGGTTAAACATTCCTCTCGCTCTTGATGGCAGTATTGTTGAGTTAGCAACCGTTGTATTTTTTACCCGCGGCAATGTGCATTTTTTTGCGCATGTTCGCAATGAATTTGAATGTTAATTGTAAACGGCTGGGGCTCTCTCAAATTTTTTAAAATTCCTTTATCGTGAGCGCATTCCTTCTTCGATGCGGGAAGTATATTGGTCGGCAAGGTAAACCAATAACACACGTGCCACGGTTGGTATGCCGCTAGGTCCCTCCCGGAATTTTGTGGGAAAAAAATACTATGCCATAGCGTTTGTCTGCACAGAAACGTGACACGTGTTACAAATCAATATCTAATGAGATTTTCATAGATGCCATTCCGTATCCGAACTAGGAATGTGGGATTTTTACCTTTTTAAAAAGCAGTGAAATTTTTGACATTTGAAGGTGCAAGAACACTAATGCTTTTAAATATGTACTGCTCGTATACTGACCAAATAACGTTGATGCGAAAAAAATCTAGTTTTGGTAATTCCTAGGTCAAAATAATGTTTTAAATGACTTTTTGGGCAGACAAAGCGTTATGTACCATTTTTTATGTAATACATGTATGTTACCATGCAAACAAAAAAAAATGCCTGGAATGTAAACTTAAGTAAGTTTACAGTCCCGGCATTTTTTTGGTTATATTTATTCACGACCGTAGCTACGTTCCTTGTATATTTAATATGTTACCATGCTGCTGTAAAATAACGTATGTTTAATTGAAATGCAGTACAAATAATATCGAGATCAGGGGCTGGCAAAATATTATTGTCTTGAGGTGGGTCGTTCAATTCTCACATATGGGAGGGCCAGTGCCCATTCATAATTTCTCCATGAAATTAGTTTCCAGAAGTTAATAGCGCCCGACTATACTTTCAAGTATTACTCGGGGGTTGGATTGGATACTTTTGTGAATCGAATCCGGCCTGTTAGTCATTTGCCAAGTAGCTAACGTCATGCGATAAGACTAAAATCCTTGGAATCGAATTGGAATCTTCGGTGAAGGATTCGTCGTCGGCATTGCATTTGCGTTGGACGATGTGTGACAAATAACTCCGCTACACTGATCATCGGAATAGAGGTTAATCCAACTTCGATTGAATTGATGCGAGATAACCTATTATGGTGTTCACACACCCTCTCATCCTCCAGTCTCTTGCCTAGTCGCCATTAATTGCAATAAAAGGTCAATAATCTATTTGGTAATTTTCAACAGCCTCATGATTCGTGCAAAAGTTATGAACTTAAAGCAGTAGGTTTGGTGATATACTTACATTTTATTTCTAAAATTTATTATTCCTAAAAATTTATGGCAAATTTATTATGCGTGCGCTGCATGAATATATAACATTGTGACATACCTGCAACTGCTAATTTTCACAAAATATTACCATGATATTTTTACCTGTAGCTACTAACCTGAGTGTACATATGTGCATTTTGATGTTAATTTTGCTCTCATTACTTCCACTGGGCGTTTTTCCGTTGGTATACTTTCGAATTCACTGGTCGAAAAACGTTATTTATGTGTTAATGCTATTGTTTTCATTGCTTTCGTTGCCTTCTGCGGTTTAAATATTAGGTATCTTTACTGTTCCACAAATTTATTCATAGCCATTCATAATTTCTCTGTGAAATTCATGTTATTATATGTTAAGTTTACTGCTTGTTCGTAAATTATCAATGTATCTAAAGAATTAAAGTTTTTTTAGCTTAGTTAAATCGAAATATTTTATGTGTAATGGTAACTGAATTGAGGTTGAATGGCGTGACCCTTGTGTTGGCACAACCTAAGTTCTTGAATGCATTATCTTTAGATTACACACAGTAACTACTCGGTGCTGATAATAAAAGAGTAGTGTTCTCCATTTATCTCTCACTGTGAAACTTGTTATGCTCGTGGGTAAGACTGCAGATATCTTCTTTCGTAGATGGAATCAAATCGGACTTGACGCTTTGTAGTGTAAGTTGACAATATTCATATTCTCATGAAAGATTATATACATATATATATATAATTATATACAACCATGTATATATATATATATATATATATATATTTTATATATACAACCATAAACACGGTAATCAACCCGAAGGTCGGTTTTGTAGGTGGTGTAGTTAGAGTTCACCTTGTACTACGCCCGACGGGGTGTGAAATTCACATATCAGAATACAGGGGCCAGGTCCTTTCCCTGTGCCGGTTATGGTGTCCTAGGAAGATCTGGTACCCGAAAAATCACATAGCTTGGGAGGAGCTACAGATTCCCAGAGAGGCTTGACCTGGAATGAAGCCGGCGCCCCGGTCAGTAGTCCAACGCTCTACCCCTGGAATACCGCGATCCCTACAGGGGATCTGTATATATACTCTCCTGGCGAGAGTATATATACAGATCTCTCCCTGTATATATCCTGTATATATACTCACCGGGCGATGCTCTAACTACTGAGTTAGTTAGTTTTTGTTTGGGAGGCGACCGACAGCTAAGGTCATTTGCGGCATCAGGGATGGGTGGGAAAGGAAGGGTGGAGAAAAACCCGGTGTCGGCAAGAGCCTACTCTTGTCGAAAGGCGCCAAGGGGTCCTCAGTTTAACTTCCCATCCGACGGTCTGCGAACTCACTCAATGTGCTCTCCACAAAGCATCTCAAGTAGGGACCGGGATACCACTGACAAATAGTTGTCTCCAGGATTTGAACCCGGGCCTTCACGGTGGGAAGCTTGTGCCTTTCTCGGAAATCCCCTAAAAACCTCTTCTCTTCTCCTAACTACTGAGCTATCGATTTTGTGTGCTACCAACCCTGTATATACGAATATATATTGAAATGTATATATACTAGTATATGTTTATTTATAACTACTTATACTGGTAAATTGACTATGCGACTGTGTTCTATACTTGGAGAATTATTAAAATAAATCTCTGAGGCGCTTTGTTGTATTCCAACAAATTTTACTGGTAGTACTAACCACTTCAGGATTAAAAGTAGTTACACGTTATATATTGACGAATTATTTTGGAAATCATCCTAATTTTGTTGGGAATTAAAAATGATCCAAGCATGAATGTGGCTTGTGTTACTCATTAAATCCCTTCCATTACAAAGTTCCTATCTCTCGAGCTGCAATCGCGACGCGCAAGACGTGAAATTTTCATTTCGCTCGAAACTATATCGTATGGAGACTTAAAAAAAATGAAATGAGAGAACCGTTTCGGAGAGCAAAGCCGAATAAAAAAAACTAATGGCCAGTTTTCTGCGACCATCGGAGCCTTTGGGATAAAAACAAAATCGCTCGCATCTCATCGTGTTTTTTCATCCCCATTTTCGCGGAGAGAGAGAGAAAGAACAAAAAAGACGACGGGAGGAGGGAAAAATGTCGTTCGGAATGCTCGGGAGCGACAATTTTTTGATTTGTGAGGTGGAAGATGCGTCGTGGGAGGGTGGGAGCGTGGTGGGGGAGGGTGAAAGGATGAGGGGGCGGGAATGAAATATCAGACGCCGAGAGAGGAACTTCCCCGTGTAATCTGCGGGGGCCGGCGATCGGGGGTGGGTTTTGTCAAAGGAGAAAGCGTTGGGAGAGGGAGTGGAGATCGGAGGACGGCGAGTCGGACGGAATGCGACTGTCACGCGTCACTCCGGTCCCCAACCGACCGTCCGACTGGAGAGGGTGAGCGTAGGGATGGGGAGGGGGTGTCGGAGGGTTTGCAACAAAAAAAATAAATAAATATATATATATATATATATATATAAAGGAATCCTTTCGCCATCTGACTGACGACTTATCAGGCTGACATCGTTTTAGACTGCCATGTGTTACTTTAATGATAAATCTTACCCGTGGCTTCGAAAATTAAAAGAATCCAAAATGAAAACGCTTTATTCTCTTGTGCTTTTTTTTCAATCTGTAAATCCGACTCACTTTTAGCCGAGCGATACCTACTTTCCATCTGATAGTGTCCCTTCGGTTCTTGTTTTTCCTCGGAAATCATTACATGGAAGCGGGTGTCCGTGATAATTCTTTTGCAATGCTCGGAGTCGCAGCGAAATTGAAATTCTTTTAAAACAGTTCCGTCTCATGCCCCAACCGCGTACGTTGTAATGAATTTTGTCCAGCTGGGCGTAAAAATGTGCTGGAATCGGCATGATTGCGGGTGAACTGACACGCAAAATCGGTTCAAGTTGTAAAAAAGGTATGGCTTATGACAATGTAACTGGTTATAATTCTTATACATGTACACTTAAGGTATTTTGGATGAAGAGCCATTTTATAAAATAAAAAATTCATTTAATTATGGAGGTACTTTCAATGAAATTATACCATTGCCGTAAAAATAGCGTATGACCTCATAAAGGGCTTGTTAATGAGCAAACTATAATTTAACATGACTCTTGATGCTTCGGGTTTGAGCACTACTTCAAATTTGTAAAATATTTTGGCTGTAACTCGCTTGAATTGTTTTCATAGGATTGGGCAAGTCGTTGAAAACCTTGCTCACTTGAGGGAATTTTCTTTGTTTTAAATTCTTAGCGTTTGTTCTTAACTTTTAATCTTCGCCATCAAAGTTCTCAGTTCATTAACCTGCTATCCTTCGTAAAGAGTCCTATCACAAAGGAACAATTTAATGTAATTAATTGTAAATCCTCCCTGACTGCACTTCCTCCTGAACGAATCGTATTGTATCTTCCAGGCGGTGGGTTGCTATTTACACACTAAGCATATTTTTTTCAAAAGTATTTATTAGTGATCTCCAGGCTTTTGGCAATTAGTCGAACGGTTCACGTGGGGATATTTGAAAACCGTGGTTTTGCGAAAGGGCGCAGTTGCATACCTGAGCACTCGGGTGGGTGTATATACCTGGTTTGGATGCCCGGCCGGGTTCCGACAGCGTCAAGTGGACGTCGTGTGGGCTGGACGAGAGGGGGGTGTGGGGGTTTTAGTAGGGTTGGGAAAATGGGGGGATGGGAGATGGAGAGAAGGGAGGGGATGAGTGAGAGGACGGAGGGAGAAGGGGACCGAAATGGACCGGAACTTCAGGCATTCGCGGTCCCCGAGAGCGTTTAAAGTCGTCGTTTTCGCAAACAATCGATAATGCGGCAATTGGTGGGGGTCTCCCTCCGTTTCGCCTTTTGCTTCCCCTCCCCGTCCCCCGTCCCTTTATCTCCCACCCACCTTCTATTGCTATTCCTCGCTGGTAACGCGGCGCAACTCTGCTGCCGTCCAATTCCCGCATTCACAATCGCCATTTCAAATTCCCCCGGCCATCCCTCGTGTCTGCCGCCGCCCCAAAAACATCCGTTTGCCCCAAATTGTCCGCCCGTTCCCATCTTCCGCGCTCCTCCGCCTCATTCCTATTTTTTCTCTCCTCCCTACCCAACCCACCCCGCTCCCCACTCTTCCCTTTTCTCTTCCTTACATTTTCCTTCATCGTTTATTCACTTTGCAAAAGGACGCCTTTGGTGTTTTTTTTATATTACTTTCCCCCAGACGAACGAGTGGTATAGGGAATGTTATTGAATTCATGAAACAGTTGACTCTGCGAAAATATACGTGTTGAGATCCCTTGATCTTGTATGGACCATTTCCCCGATGGCGTTTACCCTATTTTTGCGAATGCGATTGAGATTATTGTGGGCACGGAATTTTGAAATGTAATAGTGGCTGAATTCATTTTATAATCTTGAAATTCGGATTCAAATTTATTTTGATCGGAATTTGTCAGGTAATTCAAATGTATTTTAAATGCGTAGCATCTTTAAGTGTTTAAAATCATCAATTTTTCCTGACAGTCATTCATTAACTACTCTCTCCGAGATTAATAAAATGGGAATCATTTCCTTTCAATTGACTGTTATTTTGAATATCTACCTGGTCGTTGGATTCTGTTTATTGTTATTGGTTAGCAGGTATTAAATTTCTGTACCGGAAATAATTTCAACCAACCTGAAATTCCAAAATTAAGTCCATTGGTTGGGGATTTAATTCTGCAAAATACACAACTTAAAAGTATTGATGAGATCGGGCCAAGTCACAAATTGCGCTTAAATTTTTTTAACGAATGTAGATGAAGTACTAAGATGCATTTCCATTTACAATTAACGCCTAATCTAAAATATGAGAAGATGGCACTTTACATTTATATTTGGGATTTTTTACGCACTCGTTTACCAGTAGAAACGTACTTCCATGATTACTAATTCAAAAAATTGTGCACATACTTGTCCAGAAGAGGTGAGCCAAGTGATTAATTATTAGAAAAAGTGAACCAATAATTCAATAACTTATCGTTAAATATAATTTGCAGAGGGTATTTTTATATCTTTATTATGTACTTATGGGATAACAAGACTTGTTCATAAAAAAATGCAATTGACAAAATTATATGGAAATATATATATCATAAAATCGTAAGGGAAATGAAAAAGTGCTTGTTTTTTTATTCTGTTCGATGACTGCAATTAAAAGGAAAAACGTGTTTGAAGGTATCACGATGGCAAGTATTCAGCGGTAGGTAATGATTTCAATGACCTAGCGTCCGCTCTTCAGGCCACAAAGTTTCCATTACGAGCCAAGTCTTGGAGAACAATGTTGCTAGTGAATTACGTTAGTTTTCATTAATGAAATATAAGTTATTATGAATTAACAATTTATGCAATTTGTTCATCAGCATTTCAATCTTAATATTTTTATGTGTATTAAGATCCTAAGATTATTTGAATGTTAAGAATTAAAGAAGGTTTACTGCTGTCCTCCATTTCTCTCTATTCAGTGCTAATTCCCTCTCACACCCCTGAGAGATTCTCCGTTTTACGTCCTTCCTAATGTTTTCCGTGTACGTACTTATCTCTTGGTCTTTATGGCCGTACTTCCCTTCAATTTTCCCTTCTATTATGTTTTTAACTAATCCATTGTGCCTCAAGGTGTATCCTTTTACTTAATATGTAAATAAATGATCTACACCGCCGACTGCGTTTAAAAAATTTTATTGTTCTTTTATGTGTGGTTATTTTGAAAGTGCGCAACGGTGAATACTTTTATTCATTCTGTTTATTACTTGATGAATAATACCACCAATTAAATATTATTTTCCCGAAATCTTGTTTTTAAACTAGTTTTAAATAACCCATGTGGCGTTTGCTGGTTGTACACGACCCTTAAGCTTTTGGTTTCCACAACAGTCGTGGTGGAATGCTCGTTCACTTCACCACAACACCACAATTTCCATTATCTGTTGCATAATAAAATTGTAACCTAATTTCTTGAAGCTTGAATTTTTAAATTTACCACACTGGATTAATATCTTTCAATTTAAGTGAAGATACATTGAGTGCTCCACGAGTATTAGAAATATTTCATCATAGAGACAGAGATTAGAACAAAAGTTCCTAATTTTTCCCGAGCGAGGAAGTTTCCAAAGGAATTTAGATAAATTATAGACATAAAATTCCATTTATTAATAATAAATGATAAAAATATGAGAATATGGCTCTTAACCATTATATTAGTTTAAATTCGTGTCAAACTCGTATCTTATCTCTTCTTGCTTTCTCTTCTTCTTCATCTCCCCTTTTCTTTCTCTTCGTCTTCTCCCGCCCGCTCGTCTCCCTCTCTCGCCCTTCGTCCCTTTTTCGCGACGGTAAAAAGACCTCCGCATATCTGTCCCCTTCTGTTTTTCTCTCCTCCCACGATCCTGCCGCCACCTCTCCCGACGCCGGATGCTGAGAGGAACCGGATTCTTTCCAGCACGGGGACAGGAGAGCGGTCCGAGAGGCGAGAGGGAGGGATGGGGAGGTGTTCGGGAGTGGGAGAGGTGGTGGTTGTCTGGCTGTTGTAATGGCGAGTGGGTGGGGGACGTGGGGGGGTTGGGGCGGGGAGGTGGGATAGAGTGGGGTTTGGTTTGGTGTCTGCGGCGAGCGAAATAGGCGGAGGGCAAGGCGCGGGTGAATTTTAATCGAAATCCGTTTTTATGCGAGCGCTCTTGCGGAGGAAGTCGGCGTTTCGAGAAGATTTCTAAGTAATTCTTTCATTTCTCTCCGGTTTATTGCCCTTTGGTTTCTTCGGTCCTTATTTGCATTTTAATTCAGTGATAGGGAGCTATTTCTACGTTCTCAATGCCATGCTTGATGTCGCTACACATTGGAAAGGTATACAGACCGGAGTTTGGAATGTTTATTCCTTGAAAAGTAAAATGATGAGAGCGCGTTGAAGAAGTCATGATTATCAAAGCGGGAGTTTAACGGCATGTACAGATTTTTTCATGTTGGCTCTTCAAATTTTGAATGTAATGGTTTCATCTCTTTATGAAAATCATTTCATTTTATGCGTGTTTCATAAATTATGAAGTCACTGAAGGGAGACTTCTTTTGAAATCGAAGATATATAACGAGAGATACATCCTATAATATTGAGTACAGTGTAGTTCGAAGTGACCGCATCCGCTAAGGATTACAGCAAATCTTATGTGATATGAAGGTAACTGTGTCCAAGCCTTTTTTTATTTTTATTTCTATATTTTTCGTGATGATTATGAAGTGCCGTCAAAACCATAATGTATCAAATGTACTTAGAATTTTTACTGTTGTTATTCGGTATATACGTAGAAAGAGGAGAAAGGATGTCATTTGGACTATTTTTCTATCATTATTACTGCAGTAGATCAAGTTTTCTCCAAGGTGAGTCCCAAAGGTTTATTGCGATTTCATAAAAATGTTGGCACGAGGAGGTGGTGCGAATTTGTAAGAGTTCAAACCCTTTTTCAGCTTTGAAATGACTTAGCTTTTTACATGATTTACAGTTTTCCTTTTAAGTTAATTAGGAGGTGGTTCACATTTAGTTGACATCACAATTTACGTATATTTCAGAAGTGAATCATTCAGTAAGAACTTCAGTTTTGCTAATTATTCAAAATAACGTCAAAATTGCCCATACTTGAGCAAATTGAAATTTACTCAAGCATGGACAACTGAAGTAGTATGCTGCATGAAGATATATCATCTAGAGAATCATTCCTCTTGATTAACTAGCAGCCATTGATTTCTTTATTTTTAATAATTTAGAAAGTTTTTAACTCTTCAATGAACCCCTAGCTCTTAAAAAAGACCTGCACGTCATATCAAATAAATCTTAGGAATTCGCGACAAATTACAATAGACGTTTTTGATTTTTCATTCAAAGCCCCTGAGTTCGTCACGAAAGATGTTAATCATTTCATTAAGTGTGACAAAATCTCCTTAAGCATAAATAAAAACCAACGGCTCCGTTTTTGATTAATTTTATCAATGCACAACAGCGGTTTATGGATTGTTTTAGCAGAGACTTCAATTTAGGATGAAAATCTTTGTGAAATTGACAAAATATTCCCGAGCGATTTACCAGCTTGAAAGGCATTAGGTGGTATGAAAGTTAAAAATTAGTTATGAACACGTTCCACTTGAGCTATTTTTGAACATGCTCGCAGCACAATAGCCATTTGAATTTCAAATGCGATTAAAATAATTGTATTGAGATATCAGAAACTTTTTTGTCAAAATAGAATCTCCAATTCAAATTGTCTACTGCTCGAGTTATGAATGCTTTCTCAATTAAGAGCAATAAATCAATACCTACGCTTGAATATGAATAAGAAAAGGAGAGTAGTTCCCTCGAGGGATAAATCATCCCATGACTCTCAGCGCACTTTATGTAATATATTTAAATGCACTGGTCGCCCACGGATGAGCTTTCGCAGAGCAGAACAATCACTCCGCAAACGTGGAATCACCTTCCGGCGCCGAAAAGAGAAACTTCCTCATCCTCTTTACTTTGGTCCAAGAAAGGTGCGCCTTGGATATTAAGAACAATTTCATCACTGGGACGATTTCATTCACTTCTTTTTTTTGACGGGGATTCAAGAAATCATTTTTTTTTCCAAAGACTCTCCACCTACGTGTCGGAATCCAACATCTTCGGTGCTGGACCGTTTTGAGATGGCCCGGGATGCTCACGTATTGGACACGGATGTTTCGGGGCGCATTGGAGGATATAAATGGGTCGGACGACGTGGAGGGCAAGAGGAAGGCGAGACTTTTTAGGGTGGAGGAGGTTCGAGTGTGGGCAGCGGGAATCTAGAATTCGGAGACGAGGATGTATTTCGTCTTGACAGATGACGGCCGACCTTCCGCGCGAAATGAAGCCGTCGGTCAGTTCTTTAAAAAGCGGTGTCCATGTGCTTCGGGGCGGGCCGCTTTATGGAGCCACCACTTGAATCTGAATCCATCTGGAGTCGTCTCTTTCTCTTGTGGGTGATCTCTCCATGCACCTCGCCATGAAACGCCAAGTTTGACGATCGGTTAAAGAAGAGGTCAGTCTTAGCCCTGGCTCTTCAGCAGGAAAAAGAACCATTCTGCTGTCTGTCGAGTCGTAGGACCCTTACCTCTTCTAGAAAAGAATTCTATTCAAAATACATCAACTCAATTGATTATTTCCATGAAATCTCCTTCAAGTTCCACTTCTGAATCGAAGGAAAAGATTGAAAAACCTTTGGATTGTTTTTTTTTATGTGGTGAAATGGTGTTTTATTTTCAATTTTAATTCGATTTCGCACTAAGCGGAACATTTCAGGCGTACCCAGTATCTCCGGGCTTGGGAAAAGAGACAATGTCAAATGTAGTGAAAACGAAACAATTTCAAAGGGTAAAAATCATTCTCCATAACTAGGATTTGAACCCAAATCTCTCGATGTCCGGAATGTATGAGATCCGGTTCCGAATCCCGCTCAAGGTGAATGATTTTTACACTTTGAAATCGTTGTAATTTAATTCATATTAGCGAATGACTTCGTTAAAGTTACTGTCGCGGTAGTTCTCTCTCTCACAGTTCTTTGAATGTTTCCAATATCGTCATTTTCATTCCAAAATGGAACATGTTTAGTGGCTATAAATAAATATATCGATTGAAGACAATTATTAATGATAGCAAACTGTTTTTCTAAGACGTTATGTTATCCAGATGAAAGGTGAGATAATTATTTGCGCCAAATCAAATATAAGCGCCATGTTGTGCAAAACTCAGTATTTTACCTTGGCATTTCTTCCTTGCTCGATATAATTTTAATTACATTATATTGCACCAGCCAAAAAGACTTGGTGATTACTCGTCAAATTAATGTCATTTCCAATTCTCATTTGAGGGCGAAATTGTTGTTGAGAGTTCACCAGTGATTTTTAGATGAGTATTTATTCTCTGATATCCATGTATCTATGAGATCGCATGTATTTCACTAAACGCTGTCAGTCCATCTGAAAAAGTTCGTCGGCAAATATCTGGGAAATGAACGTCCCTCTGAATTAATAATTAACGAGGTTTTTTATCTCCCATAAATATCTGAGGTTTGTTGCAAATTGTCCAAGTGATGTACATCTGCTCTGCATCCTACGGAATATCATATGGGAATGGAGATTATAACCCAAGTCCTTTCATTTGCTAAGCACATTGACTGGCTACTGCCATTCTGGTTCCTCCAGGAGATGGCACTTAAACTCCAACGATCGCCCTAATTAGGAATTCACAGCTGGTAAAGACTTCTGACAATGATTGCCTCCGTGTAATTTTTTTTGGGATCGCCGTTAGAATATATTACCTGCGCTCGAGCACAGCTGTGGAATTTTATTGGGAGGCTAGTTCGGTGACGTGGACACAGAGGCGTCCATCGGCTCGTGGGACCGCTTGATGGCAGCACAAGACGGGGACGAAGTGGATGGGGAAGAGGGAATCGGGGAATAAAAAAAAGCAGTGAATGGAATCCGTCCTCTAGAGAAATAAAGAACCCCAGAATCCGCTTCCATCGGCCGGAATGCATCGGTGATGTCGTGGAAGACAAAGAGTGAAGAGCGGGAAGAGTGGAATGGAAATGGACGAGTTGATGCAAGGAGATTAAGCGGTGCTCTAGGGTTAGACAGTGCTCCCAACCGTGAATAATTTAAACCAATTTTTGTTTTCATCAAATCTAAAATTACAGGAAAGTTTTAACAAGTTTTGAACAACAATTCCGTGTCTGAGGAAAAGGGAAACATAATCCTAGAATCTTAGAAAAATAATTTTAATCCATGAATTTAGAGTAACGTCAGTGAAAAATCTATGCTAGAATATTTATCGACGCTTTAATTTGGTTTGAGTTCATTTCATCGGACAAGACGTGAAACGTTCGACAGGTTTGTTAGCCCCCACTTGCTGTCCACCGAAACTTATTTACGCAACTTTTTTTGCAAAACCTAAATTAGCAATCGTAGGTATTTGGCGAAAATAAATCGGAAAATCTATCGGAAAAACCATTTCCAAAACACTAGGAGGCCAGACGACTTTTACTTTCAATACATATCTTGTTATATCCAACCTTATATACGTTTATTTAAATAGTTCTCAATGAAGCTTAATCAGTCTTAGGAAGATATTAAGAAATAATGGCCATTTTTCTGGAGCGAATTCTTTGGAATAACCTTTTACTGAAAAACTCAGTTTGATGCGAGCGAGTATTACCGGCATATACCAATTTCGTGACAAGGTCATTAATCGTTTGTTCTGGTTGCATAAAGCTGGCGACAGTAGAATAAGCTATGTGTCATGAAAGATGATGGATATTTCAGGTTTTAGTCTTTCTACTGCGCTTTCAATGGAACATATCGAATCTTATTTTTTTAAGAGTTATCTATTAAGTGCCTGCGATCTGACTATAACTCAATACTCATAGTAATAAAATTTTTTTACGATTCAGGTAAATTTCACAAAATTCGAAGTTCATTCGTTAATATTTTTGAGTGAGTCAGGAAGCTATTCTCAAATCCCTCCGGCATCATCTTTTATAGATAATTCCACTCATACTTAAAAATTAAAATCTAAAATGAAAATTTAATATTCAACTCAATAGTTCTCTTAGTGCCTGCTTCGCTACTGAGTCTGTCTTCCAGACTGTCTAAGCTAATCGTTTCACAAGTGTCTACAAAGAATAGTTCTGTTTTTAATATAAAATTTTAAATATTGCAAATAGTTTATTCATTTACTGAGTAAATGGACGGTTTCTCCTTTGTAGGCACCTATAGTTCCGTATAATTTCATTTATTATGTAAATAAAGACAACTTAATGTAGACGTATTATCATACAGAACTTCATTATCCACGATACTACTGACGTCAATTTGAGGAGGCATTCAATATATTTGGCCAAAAATTTTGCATTCCGTTTAAATTTACATAGATGCTTGTTATTTCCCATTGAGTTCATAATATCTTTAAAATATACGGCTTCTTGTTTTTCTCTTAAGAAACCCTCCAATTAGAACGCATAAGTACTTATTTATCGGTTTATCTGAGTTTCGGTAGTTTAGTTGGCATTAGAGAAAGAATAAGAGTAGCTCTGTAATACTTATTTTCACCTTGAGTTTATTGATTTAAATTATCGTAATTATCAATAAAAACTCGCTGACATTCATCCAACATAGCTTTTGGTTTATAAATAAGCATTATTTTGAGAGTTTGATAGTTTAAATTAAGTCCGAATGAAACAAATAATGTTTTGGCGACAGAAATTTGCGCTTCAGCATGTCACGTGCTAACTCAATTTTGATAAACGTCCAATGAAACCCATGAAGAAGAAGATGAATGGAAAAGTGATGGATTATTAACATATATCGTTCGATTTTTATTTCATTTTCGAAAATCTTTGAAAAAAGACGCGTTCTATGCTGACTACTCTTTTAAAGGCATTGATGTATAAATTAACTAAAGAACTTTACAATTTCTGTTTTTGGGAATATTTGTTCTTTCCTGTGGGTTAAGTGGAGGAGGAGTATCACGATTTAAAAAATATTTCATCAATCAATGATCATAGCTTTAATTATAGTGGGAAAGTAATGCCCGGAGTCAAATGTGATTTCGTGGCTTGATTTGAAAAAAAGAACCAGTTATTTAAAATTACTTCCAGTTGTTAAAATTCATTCATTTTTATCGAGGATTATAACCTTATTGAATTAATAATGTTTAGTCTATTTGTTTAAATTTCACGTGATCGAATAAAAATAAATTACTATAGTTTGTCACGTATTTCATAGGTCAGGTTTCATTTGCACCTCTTAATTTATTGGAGAAAGATAAGTTCGAAAACTACCTTCATAAAAAAATGTATGAATATATAAGATATATACTTTACAGTCTAATTAGTTTTAAAAAATCTCGTAATACCAGCGAAGTAAAAGAAGGAAATGCCTCAGGATTAATTAAATCAGCGAGATCGAGATCACTAGGGATGAAAGGAGGAGAAAGAAGAGAGATGTATATATCAAAATAGGAATGGGTATAATAATAATGCATAATAAATAATAATAAAGTAATAATGCTTTCTATCATAAGTAACGACTACTAGCGGTGAATAGTACTAACATACATGTAGGCATAGTGAAAGGGATTCAGTAAAAGTATTTTTTCAGGTATAGTACTGTCCTAAGCATTAGGGACATGGATGATAGTAGAATCAGGGAAAAGAATATTGGAGGAAAATGTGAGGGTGAAAATTTAGTGCCACCAAAGATAATTGAAAATAAAATGGTTAGACAGAGTCACGAATAAATGAGTGCTATGGAGGATACTTACAAGGAGAAGGGGTAAATTGAATTGGCATGCCACGAGGCGCCATAGCTTACTGAAGGCTATAATTGACGGAAACATGAACGGGAAGGATTACGGAGGACCAAGAATAAACCATTAAAAGCAAGTCATGAAAAATGTCAGTGCGAAGAGCTATGAGAGAATGAAGAGTTTGACAGGTAAGAGGAGAGTTTTGAAGAGCTGCCACAAACATAGCTTCGGATTGATTACCGATGATGATGATAATGATGTAACATAAATAAGATATTAAGTTGAGCATGGAAGAGAAATACGTGAACTAAAAATATGTGAATAATTCAGATCCCCTTCAATAACTTTCGAGAAACACGAAATATTTCTTTTCTGTAGCATGAGCTCGTGATTGATGAAATAAAAATTGAGTTTTTCGTACTCCTATCGTATCAATTATTTTTGACGAAACGTCAAATCTTTCAATGCCAATTATCCTCCTTATTGAGACGTCTAGCATGTACGAACAATGGTAATTTTGTTTTTGGAGTTAGGAATAACGACCACTAATCTGGTTACCCGAGTGAACAAGTTTTTCTTACGTTTAAGTGACTTGTAATATGAAAATAAATTTTATCCACAGACATGGAACCGGGGAGTAATAATGCCTAACGAACACAATATTGAATTGGTTATACGAGGAAAATTCCCTCAATTTATATGCAATCATGACTTGAATAAGGAATAAGTTTAGCTAATCATAATTATTGAGGGTTTCAAAATATTCTTGAACAGTCCTTCCCGATTTTTTTCAAAACTTACCAATGGCAGAGCATGATTGGACGCGGAGCTAAAAATAAACGTATTGAATGAAAAGAATACTATTTACCACTTTATACCACTACTGTTTTGAAATTGTTACCACTTATATATTACTTGAATACTATTTCGATGACTAAATAAATATAATTAAATTGCGGGTTGTTTGAGTAATGATTGCGAAGGAAATGCACAATGTATAAATTTAATAAATAAAGAGCTTTTCGTAGCGTGGGATTCAAACAGGATTTTTTTCTCAATTTTAAAACATACTGTGTTACTTTATTTCCCCCATATTGCATACTCAATATTTTTACTCGTCTTTTTTTAGTCATCGGTAAATAAATGTGACACAGATGGATGAATGGATGTGGCAGGCATAATAATTGGAAATATACACGTAAATACACCCGTCCGACGATCACCTACGAGATCTGTTCAAGTAATAAACATCAAACGTGTTTATTTGCATAATTGACTGTGTAAAAATTGAACTTTAAACTATATTGGTACTCTAATATGTTTTGTGTAAATGTGCGAAAATTTTAATTGAGTTGACTCCAATATTACGTCAAAAACAGCCTTTTTTAGTTGAAAATTGTCCAGTTCATATCGTTAATCATGTCAGAAGTCTTAGTGTAAGAAAATAGAAGAAATGGAATAGGGATTGAGTGGGCCATGGAGTGAGGACTGGATGAATTGTTGATACACAATGTACAAAATGGTACTAAATGAAAAGGGATGACAGTAGAATCATCAAAAATATTATAAATGTATTATAGTAAAGAGTGAAATGTATGTGAAGAAGGAGCAGCCCGATAAAGTCATGGGTGAATGTGTTAGAAGGCTATACACGAGGGGTATATGAACGCAGGAGCAGAAGTCCATGTACGAAGTAATGCATATGATTTGGACTTAGAGGGAAGAGGTATGGAGTGAGAGGGTAACATGGAGGAAATTAATGAAATGGAGTAAGACTAAAATGGCTTAAAAGCAGGCTTTTGTAATTTCTCTCAGCTCAAAATGGAACAACAAAATGGTATAAATTCAAGGGTATTCTCGATCCGGAATTCGCTTACTTGGTACTTTATTAAAGATATATGTTAATGCCTACTACAATAGGTTATAAAATTTTAAGTTAATATAAGATTTGGAAGAATCGCTTTGATGGGATTTGGAGTAAAAGAAATTTTTAATAACCAGAAAACATATTTTACCCTGGTCAAACACTGATATAACAGCACGTGTCAATTGTGAGGCCTTCCTTCGAGAATACATCAACTGTTTTAGCAGGTAAAAACATGAGTTGCAGAGAAGAGACGCTAGAAAAAAATATTGTAATTATCTATCGGTGTGATTTCATTAAAACATGTGATTATTTGATATCGAATCATTAATAAAAATGACAGGCTAAATACTTTACGTAAATTTGAAGCAACACTCTTCTCAGAATTATATTGCAGCTCCCATCCTGTTGCAGTAGACTGTATACCACGCATAAAGTAGCCGAGAAGAGGAGATTTAAAATGGCATTCAGATGGATTAGTCTTGTAACTTTCTATTAAAGTTAAGGGATTAAATAATATATTTAACTGAATTCTTCCAATTCTTCAAATTGCATATCCTAGTTTGTTCCATTTATTTTATTAAAATATAATTGTCTTGTAAAATCCACAAAGGATATATTATAACTATATTATTTAGAGTGACACTGCTAACTTCAACCTTGGAGGGTATATGAAGCTGTTTGTAACCTACGATAGTTCATCATTTAATTTACAAAAAAAATCTTTTTGACAATACGTACGTATATTACTTGGATCGTGCATACCTGTCGTAGTATTACATTTTGACGTATATAATTACTATTTTTTTCTGGGTACCACTGTTTTAGATAGAGAGGAAACATTTTTAACTGATTGGTGTTCATCAAGCTTGACGGATAACCTTTTGCTCGATGACGGGTTCTTGAAGGCAACTCTTGTTTAAGATCAAGCTTAGAAAAATGGTGTTCTGATACGGAAGCCACAGTTGGTGAATGACGTTGAGTATTGTCGAACATTTTACATATTCGAAACGCTTAGTGGGTTATTATTAGGGAATAGATTTTATCGAGTCAAAACCATCAATGTACATGACAGTTACTTATAGGCAGGCCTGGAGGTTGGGGGGAGGGCTGGGGAGTAGCGACAGCCGGAGGGCAGGGTGGCCATCCCGCCGCCGCTTCTCTACTCCTAAGGGTCCACTTGACATTCATCTACCCCATCCCTCCCTTGCCCTCTCTTCTCTGCATCTCTCTCTCTCTCTCTTTCTGAAAGCCAAAAAGGTTCACCTCCAGCAAACGAACAAGGCCATCGAACGGATACTCTAGTAACGATGGCAGTGCCGAATAAAAAAATATAACTTCCTCTCACTCTCCTCTCCCACCCTCCCCACCTGATCAAAGCCCACACTGCCTCTTCCATCCCCCCCTTCCATCTCCAATCCCCATTTCGCCTCCCATTCCTCCGCAACCGCCCCCTGAACTCTTTCCAGACGCACAACCTACCTCCAATTTTTTTTTCCAGCCCTCCCATCCACCACCTCTCCCTCAAATCCTACTTCTCCCAAAACCTTACGTCGGTTGGCACGAATTTCGTCAGTCTTTCTTTTCTTCCTCTCTCTCTCTCTCTCTCCCACTCTTATTCCATTCCCTCCCTCCCTCCGCCCACTCTTCGCAAGCCTTCCATCCAACTCGCCGCAGCTTTGCCCATACCCCCTCCCCTCCTAATTCGCCATTCTTTTGTTATTTCCCCCCCCCCTCCCCCTTGAGCGTCACTCTCTTGTTCCCTCCAGAAAATCCCACCCCGGCGATAGAGTCGCATCATCCTCTATTTTGTTTCCCGTGCACCGGGTTCCATAACTCTTTTGAGTTGATGCCCTCACCCTTTCCAAATCCCACCCGCCTTCACCCCGACGTCTTTCGGAGGCTTTTGACTTTATATGGATGCGTGGGTGTCTCGGAGAGTCGTCCTCGGATCCCCGGGTGAGGAGAGAAGGACGCTTGGGGGAAGGGGGGAAGAATAAAAAAGTGATAGAATGTATGGATGGAATGAGAGGAGAGAGAGGGACGGGAGCGGGAGAGGATGGGTGAAGAGGAGGAGGGAAAGGTGGCGGTTGGAAGGCGAAGGAATTTCCAGTCTCCTTTTCTTTTAAGTGGTCCTTGTGTAGAGGGGATTCTCGTCGAGACGGACTCCGGACCGCTTTTTGGGGGAATATCTTTTGGAGGAACTCTCTCACTCCTCTCGTCGGGAGGCAGGGATGAGACGGGGAGAGTGGGAAAAGAGACTTGACTCCCAAAGTGGACAAGCGTGTGTGTGTGTGTCCCGAAGCCGCACACTCGACTGTTAAACGATGATATTTAACCACACTTTTATTGCAACTCGAACGCTCTCTTTTATTGTCGTGAACGACACGTTGAAAGTGTCCGTGCGCGATACGGACCGTGTCGTTATTTTGGGGCAATAAACGTTGGAAAACGGGGCAATACGACAAAATTATTGCGCGTTTTGTCGAAAGGCAAATCCAAAAGAAATTCATGCTACTTTTTTGTCACGTAAAACGTGTCGTAGATTATACCCGTATTGCCGCTCGAAGTGCATTTTTCGAGGAAACCATCTCCTCGAGTGAACCCCGATTGCCATAGCAGTTCGAATGAAATAAACTGTATCGTTTTTCCTTACTCATAATAGCATATACATTGTACGTATTTTATAAACTTCGCACGAGTTAAATTTGATCATTGCATTAGCTGACCGATGACGACAGAAATTCGTCCCTTGTCCAAATTTGTAAGATATACGCACTCGTAACAAATTGTTTGACATGGTAAGTACTATATGCTAAAATTTGAATGCTGATTTTTTTAGATTACTCGATAAACCTGATAGTTATCGTCTACTGGGACGGAAGTCTACTGAAATCGTTTAGAGCTACCTTACTTGAGTTTTAAAAGTTATTATTTAATTCTGAACCACCGAATATATCGCTGATTAAGTTATTATATTTTTCATGACATGCTACCTGCTCTTGCAAACATAAATACTTGGAAATATTTATCCTGTTGACACGAAGAGTTTTTCCTGCCCCTGGGTTACTACTTGATATCACAAAAAATCATTTTCTGCGTTCTGCCTTGCATGAACTACATTTATTTTCATGTATGATTTCAGTTCGCATTTTTCCTACCTTCGATCAGAACAAAAATTCTTACTGAAGCTAAAAACTTAATAAGGTATTACTTACGTCGTGCAATACTTATTTCTAAGTAATAAGTCTGCGCCGCTTTGAAGGGCATTACAATGGTGAAATAGGGTATATTTCAGCTCCGCTTCCAATACTTTTTCCGAATAACCGAATTGGCCCAAAATTTTCACACCTTGAATTCGAATTCTGTCCTATCCCACTAGCTCTATAAAAACATCCGACGGGGCTACAAGTCCCAATATATTTCTAATCGAAAGAGGAGTCTTTTCTTTACATTTCACTACAATGGAAACTTAATAAATTGCACGAATAAAGTGTACACGTGTTGCTCCAATAATTTTTTTACCGTTAACAGTAATAACTGGATAAGAGTTTTGTGCGAAATAACTAAGTGAATAGCGATTTTGCAACCAACACTGAAGTCAATTGTACTAAAATCAAATAATGTCCAAAATATATACGGGTATATTTATGCATGTATTCATGAAAATATTTCATCGTACATCTCCGATATATATGTTAAAAAATATGGATATGTATGTATGTATGTATATCTCGGATATGTATGTATATATTTCGTACGATATCTCGTATGTATGTATATCTCGGATATATATGTATGTATATATATGTTATATATATATATATATATATATATATATATACATACGTATATATATATATATATATGTTTTTAATATACATAAATAAATATATATTTATATCCGGTTCGAGGTATACCAGGGTTAGAGCGTTGGACTACTGACCAGAGGGTCCCGGGTTCCTGGGTACCTGCAGCTTCACCCAAGCTGAGGGATTTTTCGGGTACCAGATCTTCCTAGGAAACCATAACCGGCATAGGGAAGGGAACTGGTCCCCCTACCCTGATGACCGACCTAAGGTTTTATTACTGTGTTTATGGTTTATATATATTTACATTTGCTACAAACATATGAATAAAAATATTTATAAAATTAATTTTATAATCTTAAAGAGTGCTGTCGCTCTTAACGATATATATGAATCGAGATAAAAATACGCCAAAGAAACGTTTTATTTCCTTCATTTCCTGCCTCGGCGAACTCTTCGCGACGATATTACTGACACCGCTCTTCAAAAGAGCCGAGGGTCTGTTAAAATAATGAAAATAAAAGTTTTGGAACGCCCGACCGCCCTTGTTTTAAAATTAATAAAACAAGGTTGAGCGCATGCTTTATGACACGGGATCGCTTCCTGCAGACAATATTTACGGGAGCCGTGGAAATAACTCATGCGGGATTAATTTCCGCGATCCGCCGCGTAAAACTTGAAGGAAGTTGAATGTTAAGGGAATGCCACAAAATATTCCCCACCACACCCCCTCCACTCAATCCCACCCGTCTCTCCCCCTCCCCCTCTGCTCATATAGCCGACTCGGAAGCATTAAGGCGGCTAGTTCGTGAACCCAACTGAATGTGGTAGGCGGCGCAGATGTCATTTTCCTCACTCGTAAACATGGCGAAGGTGTCTCGGTCGATTCAACTCGGATAAGAGAAAGGTTCCTCATGTTGTGGAGGGACTCAGGGAAGATCGTACAAGGTGCCTTTTTTTATTTATTATATACGTAAGGATCTTTTCACCTGTATCCCCCGCTCTGTCCGACTCCTATTTCCAACCCCCCCTCCACTCCGCCCTCTCGACTCCTACCAGCCTGGATACCCCTCCCATCCTCGGAACTTGCACCCTGACCCCCTCACCCTTCCCCCTCCTCCCCCAACCAACCCACCTACTGGAAGTTATTATACTCGCCTGTATACCTGCTGGATAGAGGGTATGTGGAGAGGGGGTTGGGATGATGTTTCAAGATGGTGCCTCGTCTTTCGCCTGGCTCTCACTCCGTCGACTCCCTCCACAGTCCGAACGGATTAACTCGGCGGTCAGCATCGGTCAGCTGTGGCTGAGCTGTTCGGGCAAGTCTTGGGCGGCAGGGCATCCACGGGCGGAGCGGCGAGAGGGGACACACACCTCCCACCCCCTCGAAGAGCCATTTCTCGCTCTTCTCTTCGACGGAGGAAGGTTGTTTTCGTGAGGCAGGTTGCCGATCGGACGTTTCAAAATACCTATCCACCCGAATGCCGTCATGATGCGATTGAATGAAGTGGAATATCGCTTGGGGTGTCGTCGCATCACTAGCAATGTATTTTAACAATTTGAGATGCCAAATGTATTCCGGTCATTTCGTAATAAAATAAAATATACAAGTGTGTGTGTATATATATACATCAAAATATATATAAATATACACACACTTGTATATTTTATTTTATTACGAAATTACCGGAATACATTATATATATATATATATATATATATATATATATATATATATATATATATATATATATATATATATATATATATATTTTAGGTCATCTACCGGTTAAGGTAGGTTTCTGGATGGACACAACTATATATATATATATATATATATATATATATATATATATATATATACACCCACACTTGTATATTTTATTGTAATATTATGTAAAACAGGTATAATGTTTTGTATATTGTCATGGAAAAATGTAAATGAATAATTTTCATTTACGCATCGCAAGAATAATTGTATGATATTTCTATCCTCTATTATTTGGCCGGCCCCGATGGCGGCGGGGTAACGTCCTCGTCTGCCAATCCGAGGATCGCTGCTTCGATTCCCGCCTGGGTGGGTTTTTCTAGGTCTAGGGTGTTTGTATTGTTGGCACTGTAGTGTTGTCATTGTTGTCCGATGTAAAGGCCAAAAAGTGCTGTTTTCGAACCAAGAAGAATAAGGAAATAAATAAATAGATATAACAGGACTGGTACTCTGATGCCTACTTAAAATCAACATATTCGTTTTAAACCTAATGCTGCATACCTCTTTTAACCCAAAAATTTGCGTATTTGTCAGATTTTTATCATGTGTGCCGTATATTTCATCCTTCTCATTTTTCCGTAGAGTGTCTTCAACTACCTCTTTATTACCCAAGACAAAGTGGTAGTTAACGAACATATTTATGAACGGGGTTTTAGGAAACATAAATAAATTTAAAATGGGGTAACGTCAACGTTTCCGAAAAACTGGGTGACGAAAAGAAGCAAAGCCTGACACGTGTGTTGGTTTAAATCAACCTTGCCACACATATTAGCAATAAATGTTGAATATTATAAAAATATGTTGTGTAATAACAAATAATAGTAATCACATTGACTATTCATGACAATTTATTTGATGAACTGAATTCACTTTTTACAGAATTGATTAAAAAAAACAAATTGGAAACTTAATGGGTTTTAAAAAAGTCAAGTGGATTATTTTATTATATAATTTTGGCAGTGTAATATCTAATTCCCATTACCCCTGCCCAAAAGCATTCCGTATTAAGGTCCTGAATGTTTTTATGATATTAATCCAGATCATCATTAGCTTTTACGCTACAAAAGTTTCACATTTAACTTGGGAGGGTTTTATTCTATTTGCTACATTCGTGAACGAGAATATTACCTTTTAAAAGGCTCTATCTTTGTGTGTACATTAAACTTTTCGAAAGGAAGCGTCTTCACATCTACCTGGAACTGTGTGTATCTTTAATTTCCTCTTGGGGCGTTTTTTGTCCGAGACGGCTTGTGGGAGATGCAGGAAATTCGGTGCTTGGGGAAAGGGTGGCTGTTGGGAAGGATGGCGGAGATGGGAGGTAAGGGACGGCGGAGGGGGGGCAGCGAAGAAAGAAAAGAAGGCAGGTGGGGGGAGGATGGGAGGGTGCGTGGAGGAGGGAGGAGGAGCAGCTGACGGCTGAACCACTGAAGGTAGAAAAGGTCATTTAGGAGCAACCACGAGGAGAAAGAAGGAAAAGAATCGAGGGAATGTTCAATTTTTTTACCATCGCTGTGAGAACTTTCTTGCATGTCTTTAAACTATTCAATTTCTCTCGGTGGATACGAATTGTTCCGAAAATGGATAGAGAGATTTCATGGTAAATCCAGGAAAAATCATAAATTATTAATATTTATTATTGTTTTGCTTCCCTTAAATTGCCACGAATTCTTTATTGCACGTGTATATATTATGATCCACCTTTTGGCATTTTAATATCCGTGTCCATTGTTATTTTTGAAAAAATCGACTGAAACATTAAAGATTGAAGTGTTTTGGTTCGATACCCGGTCTAGTAATAAACCACTCAGCACCATGGGTCGCCAAAAATATTTGGAATCACACGTAGCAGCATGAACCTCCATGGAGCACAGCATTAATAACGTCTTCATGGCTAGCTTAGGCAACCTCCCACTTTACGCGCTATCTTCGTCTTCGTCCTTTGTTAATGTTATCAATCCCTTCGCTAAAACAAAGTGGTTTTCATGTGATGTTACTTTTCGATTTTATCGAGTGCAACTGATTCTGAATTTCCTTTTAGTTACTAAAACATTATCGTGGTAACGAGACGAAAAAGAAGTTGGATGAGTAGGAAAGGTCTCACTAAAAACGCAAGTATTTTTGGTAAAGGTTGTGGAAAATGATTAATCTGAAGGTAGATATGATAGCATACTACGCATCAGTGGATAAACTTCGATTATTTCATGTAGGAAAGTGAAACATTATAGGCGAAGGCAGAAAGTGAGAGAAAGGGAAAGACCGAGTCTAAATCTGAAAAGGATGAAGGTCGCACTGCTTTGTTGCGGAGAATGAGCGAAAGAAGAGTTTATAAATCAAAATCGGAAAAATATGAACGATTGAATTAAATGTCTTTAAAGAACTTGTGAGAAGGTTAAATGGGTGTTTAAGTCCATCTGAGGGTGAAAACGTTTCACATTCGGTGATTGGACCGCAACTTGAGCACTCTGGCAATCAAAGAATTGTGCTCAAGAAAATGAAAAATGTAACATTTTTCAAAGCGCTGTCAAAATGCTCGGATACAATTAGACTGAAAACATTCTAATTATTTACAGACCTACAGGTGGTACAGATTTTCGGTGCCGTAAATTTATTGTTAGCATAAGGTTATATAATAACTAACCTTTTAATATATGGGAGCTTCCCACGTAAAAATAGCCAGGATCATATCGAAGTTCTGGATAAAATCTACTACAGCACATCATCTCTCTTTCCAAATAAGGAAATAAAAACTTGGATTAGAGACTTCTTGTCAAATCGCAAACAAATAGTAGTCATTGATAGATTGTTCTAAACGGATAGAGATATAATTTCGGGCGTCCCCCAAGGAAGTATAATAGGGCCGCTTCTATTCTTAATATACATTAATGACTTAAGCGCACACGTTAGTAGCAATCTCAGATTAGTTGCTGACGACATGGCGGTATACAGGAAATAAGGAGCCAACTAGACCGCTAGCTACTCTCTAGAGACTAAGACACAATATCGCATTGGTGCAAGGAATGGGTATTAATGCTTAATATAAACAAATGTGCAGTTTTGAAATTTTGGAACAAAGGAAGTGGCAAACAGGAAATAAATATATAGATATGAAATAGAGGGTTCAGTGTTAACTAAGGCCAACCGAGTTAAATATTTGGTGGTAGTTCTAACACAACACCTTTTATGGGGAGCATATATCAGGACAATATGCTGATCCGCTTTAAAGAAATTGGGCTTCATTGAACCGGTGGTGGAGAAATGAAATGAGAAAGAGAGAGGTGTTATTTTGCTCTAGTTAGACGTTATTTGGAATATGTCGCAAGTATTTGGGATCCTTGGGAAAAAGTTTGGCAAAAAGAATTAGATAAAGTCCAGAGAAAATCCGCCAGATTTGTTAAAAATTGTATAATATTGTATAATAATATATAATTGTATAATAATATATAATTGTATAATAAAAATAAGAACACCAGTGTGACAGGTCTCTGAGGGGATTTAGGCTAGGAGTCACTTGAGATACGATGAGGACAAGCGAGACTTAGACATTTAGAAAGGTTCAGAACAAACGAGTTTAATGATGGCAATAAAGGAATTATTAAGACCCCACACCACTTATGTAGATCAGACCATGAAGATAAAATAAGGGAGAGAGATTCCATTACCTTTTGATACAAATACTCATTCTTTCCCCGAACAATGGGGAATTCATTGTGGTAAAAAATCGAAGTCCATTTATAAATATTAAAAACATTTAATTTACAAGTCGGAACAAAATTAAACATTGCAAAAATATCATATGTTTGTAGGTGCATGTAATTTGGTATGTAGAGTGTTTGCTTGTATGTGGGTTGTAAGGGTTTTTGCATAAATGTATACCATATTTTGTTTGTGGACTATAGCCGAAGTATTGAAAGGC
Source organism: Hetaerina titia (assembly GCA_037158775.1). NCBI lineage: Eukaryota > Metazoa > Arthropoda > Insecta > Odonata > Calopterygidae > Hetaerina > Hetaerina titia. The sequence goes on along the minus strand of CM073778.1, from coordinate 65,455,948 downwards.
AACAAAAATGCATGGGACGAGACTCACTTTTATCAAATTTTAATACCGCCATCTATTTTTCAATGAGGAAAGACATTACCAGGATGACCAGATGGACATAGTAAGGATACATAGAGAGCCTGAAATATTTATTATGGTGATTTTCAACTTCAAGTAGAGTTAAAATACATTCACAGGAGCATCAAAACATAACAGCATCCCCACGACCGATCTATCATCATTGCAACTATTTTCCATGCTATGCTATAGTAGTTAATGCATCAAATCGTGAAAAACACGCTCGTGGTGGCCATGGAGCAATAAAAGAAATGCTGAGGCAAAGGTAAAAGATTAGTGGTGTTTAATAATTATGGAAAGTTGATCTCATACCACACAATCTTTGGGCGTTATTAACATGGTCTACACAGAAGACAGTGAGACTCTAAGATGGTACACGTGCCATGCGGAATGCACATTATAAAATCCAAAACATCACTTTTTCCATTACTCTAAAATGTTTCGTATTTCGATGAAGTCCGTTGCCTCATTCGATGATCTATGTATTAATAGGGATATATAATATTGTGATCCCATTCTACTGCTTGTGAAATGGAACGAAAAGATTCCTAGTTATTTGGAATGAGTACAATGAGTATACTAGTACAATTACCGTGCATGGGTATGAAACTAATATTCCCTTTCCACAAGATGTATCTCTACTCTTACTAGGACTCGCTAGCATTAATTAACCCGAAGGTAATTTTATTAGGTATACAGAGTCTCACTAAGCCCAGCATTGATATTCACCGATATTTAGAGTAGCAGGCTGGTATTTTTCCCGACATCTTAATTATCTAAGACAGATCTGGTTCCTCTAAGATTAATGCAGCATTGGTAATGCTAAGGGTGCCTTGAATCAATGTAGTTATGTCAAAGCATAAAAATCATTCGTCTTGAAAAGGCCGAGCAAGAGGAAGCCTCGGTAGTTGAACTGGCTAAAGCGCTCGGTCGGACATTGGAGGACCCGGGTTAGAATCCCGGTCAAGTCGAATGGTTTTTACACTTTGAAAGCATTGCATTGTAATGCGTATTAGTGAATGACGCCTTTAAAATCTGCTGTCGCGGCATCTCCTGCATTTTCTTCCATTGTTTAGAGTCAATAGGACTTGAATCTGGGGCCTCGGGTCGATAAATGAAAGTTGTACTTACTAAGCGTGCAATCTCCCTCCACGTAATAACTCGTCAGCTGAAAACCTCCTCTCCTCGGTATATTATTTTCGATTGCCAAGTTTTCAAATTTCTCCCAGATTCCTTCGGATACAGAGCGCTGATTATTCACTTTAAGGAAATGACATTTATGATTGAGATTGGAAAATTTTGAATTCAGCAGAAGCGAGAGTCCATCAGACCTAAGGGTGAGATTCCACTCACATATGGCTTCGCCGCGAGCTGTAGTCTCACCCAACGTCCACCTGTCCGACCAGCGTACAGATTACTGTCATAATTTTTATGTAAGTTATATAAAAGATGGCACGCGTTAAAATACACATCTAGCGATATCATTCCCCATTAACGTATGTCAAAATATCTTGAATCGTTTTGCAAATTTATTTTAATCGCACTGGATGTACCATGCGTTAACATCACCAACTTTGGACAACTCCCAGGCCTCGTTCTGCTACTTTATTCCCTTCCTATCGTAAAGTTGTCTAGTTTCTTCAGATTCTCGGCACCTGGACATCAATAGTGTGTGCTGAGTGTTTGCCTCGAGGGAATGAGGAAGCAGTGGATCGTAAGGGTTTGAATCAATCCGTAGAGGTGAAAGGAAAATGTGCGACGACGTATGAAATTAATTATTTGGTACGACGGGAGTCGAGTCGGTTCGGAAGTGAGAATAAGGAAGATAGCGAATCCGAGGATGAGAATAAAAATTTGTTTCTTATCAAAATACGTATTTTCCAATCAGTTCACTCAAGTGCAAATTTTATTTAGACAGTTCCCGATTAATACAAATTAGGAATTTCGCGCCGGAGATTTGTATACATTTCGTCCACATTTAGATTAAATACAGTCGTATACCATTCCGCTTCTATCCAAGAGTATAAGGACTTAGGACGTAAGACACATTTACGTCTTCTCTTCAAAGGAATCACTAACCTCTCAACCCTTCTCGGAAAAATCACTCCGAGTACTCCCTTAGAATCACTTCATTCGGATAATTTACTGGGCTGGTTTCTGATTAGTCAACTCTTTATCTAATTGAATATTCTAGTTATATAATAGACCACGGGGCTATAAGAATCATATATCTGCGTAAGTAATAACATCTGTAAATTTCGTTTTTAAAAAAATCTTTATGTCACGAAATCTGTACTGAAGAAGTAGGTATCAGAATGGCAAAGCTAAGGAAAATTGTTAATAAACTTTTGTTCTGATTCATCATGAACTATCCCACGAGAGTTCGAGATCCAGAGAAGAAAAATGTAATTTATGCATCCAAGAGGATCGAAAGGATCCGAGTGATTTAAAAACCATATTGCTACCAAATGCTCCAGGTCATGCTTAAAAAATCACAATCGGTAGCCACTCGGTGAATAATTACCCATAATATTTCCCACAAAAGATCTATGAAATCAAAATAAAGAGACCGCATTTTTTTTAAACAAAAGGAAGGATGGTAATCTTCCTGTATTGCATTTGTAGAAGAGAGAATTGAAAGTTACAAAACTGCGTACGTGATTCCCTTAACGTATTGTTGAGAAGTCAAGAATTACTTGAACATTTTTGTCATTAAATCGTTTGAAATAATTAAAATCGTCAAAGCTTTTCATATTGAGGTATTTAAGTCATTGCTAATACCCTGAACACACTAATCAAACTGTAGTAATTAAAAACATTAAAATCGGATTTAAATAATGTAAGGGCAACACATTAAGGATGTAAGTTTAAACATTCGATGTCAACCGTTCTAATTACATATTGTTCGCGGACAAAATTCCATTTTTAGACTGATTTCCACATTTTCCACTCCTTAATTGTATACCCATGATCCTTCCAAACCATGATTACACGATGGGAATTGTATTCCGTCGCTAAACTCTTTGGGGACTTTCGCTCGTGAAACTAGACGACTGGGCGGCGGCTTGGGTCGCTTTTAATCGAAAACGGATGAAGAATCGTCTTCTAAGTTTCAGTCATCTAATCACACATTCCCCTTCGTGCCCAAGCAGATTCTTCCACACAAACACCGCGGGAATCTGCAGGTTAACGCGTAAGAAGTAAATTTAGTGGGGAAGGGGACAAAGTGCGGGGGAAGGTGGATGACGTTTGAGAAGGCGTGGGGGGGGGCGACCGGTGACGGGGCGCGGGGAGGCCAAGAGAGTGATAGGAGGCGAGGGGGCGGAGGGAGAGGGAGGGACGAGGAAGGGTGGTTCGGGGCGGAATCCGGGCAGTTGAGTCGGGAGGGAGAGCGGGTAGGTCGGAGGCGAGGCCGTGTGTGTGTGTCCGTGGCCGAGAAGGGAGGGAAGGAGATAGAGAATGCCAAGCCAGGTACTACAACCGGTCTTCCTATCCTCCTCTCCCGCCCCCTCGCCCCGCCACTCCGAGCCTTCTTTGTCGGTCCACAGGCAGTGCCTCTCTCTCTCTCCCCCCCCACCCTCTCAGTACGGCATCTCCACCCCTCGACAAGCATCCTCTTATTCCCCTGGGTATACCCAAGAACAAAAATTAAAAGAAGATAGAAACCACTCGCGCGCGTTTCCTTATACTTTTATTTTCACCCGTTCTCCCTCCCCATCTCTCCTTCCCTACACCTACCTACCTATCTCTCTCTCTCTTTCTCTTACTCTCGCCCTCCCCGAGACGGACGCCTCGGACCAAATGGACGTCCCCCAGATATGCGGAGGTAATAAAATTCGATTGGTAATTGGGATGTAAACGAATTCCTCGCGGAGGTCTAATCACCGGTGTGGTATGGAGAGGAGGGGTGGTGTACAGGGGGAAGGGTGCATTATCAATGAGACAGCACACCCCACTCTTACCCCCCCCCCCCAAGGTTTCGAATCTTGCGTGCGTGCCTGTGGGAAGGGAGGGTGCGGATAGTGCGAGCGGTGGTTTGCATTGCAGCCTCTGCCTCCTTGTAGGCGATCCGACCCTCCCCTCCCCCACTATGACGCTCATTCCGGGCGTGGAACAGATTATTTCGTCCGTGAGATCTTCTCGCTTGCACGCTCCCATGTCCTGCGATTGCTTCCATCGATCCTCTCTTCACAATCTCGCGTCCATTAAATCTTTCCAACCGTTTCACCATTTGCCCAAAACACCATTGTGCATTGCGGACTGGACCAAGGGGAAAACGTGTGTGGAGATCGTATTATAAAATTAGACTGGTACTCGAGGGTGTGTGTTGCACAGAAAGAGAACTGTATTCAACACTTATCGATTAACAAACGTAATAGAGGAGAGAGTCGATCGTGAAAGCCTCGCAAAGTTGAACAATTTCTCAGCCGTCCTGTAAAATTCACATTAATCCATTTTCTGCAACTTGAGGTAGTTTTCACACGCCATAATATTCAAGGTGAGCTCAACCATCACCTGTCAAAGCTAACCTTCGGGATGATTACAGTGGTTTCGCTCAAGGCGGTGAGAAACACGTGTCATATTGGAACATAACATTAGGCGAATGAATATTTGTTCGCCTAGGGGCGGTTTTTTGTATTTGAATGCAAGTATATATGTATATATATATACATATACATATTTGTGTGTGTGTGTGTATATGTATATATGTAATGTCCGTCAGTTCCTTCCCCCCCTTGAGAAAGGTGCCATCGCCACCGAAAATTCTGAATACGTGTTTTTTTTCTTTTTTGTGTTCTGTGTGTGTCAAAAAAAATGTACATATGTGTGTGTTAATATTACGAAATCATTTATATCAATTTAGTTAAACATATGCACTAAAATAATTATAAAAATACTAAAAAGGTGAATGTTTAGGAAAGGAACCACCCCTTTATGTGCATAAAAATATAACTGATCAATAATATATGAATGTATATATTTATATATATATATATGTATATATATACACACACACAGGGATTTCGAATTTTCAGAGGAGCGGCTACCTTCTTCAGTAAGAAGAATTAGAGGAGAGTTACTAAATTGGTGATGAAAAACACTTATCGTCATGTTATTGTGACACAGCAAATACTATGAATAAAGAAAACGTAATAGGGTACCATTTACAAAAATATTTTAGAGGATCCCTGTCTCCTTCGTCAGTGCGAGCAGACCGAAATTTGAGTCCACTCGCCTCGACTCTCACGCGAATGAAACTGGTAAGAACCACCGAAATATTTCTTTAAAGTGAGTTTTTAACTTTTTGTGTCTTATTTGAAACGTTTATGTGTATCGGCGTGATGGTGAAATTTCGTTTGACATTATATTCACACACTCATTGTTCGGAATGCCTTTTCTGCATCTAGTCGCTCTGAATCTCTCCATTCTCTCTCTCCCCTTTCCGTTCTGAATGCAAATCCCGCGGACTCAATACGAGCTCACCTTATTGGGCGAGACCTATCTCCTTGGAGGATCCAGCGGAGGCTACCAATTAGGATTTACGGCGATCTTCTTTTTCGCCAGGTGGCTCGGGTGCCCACAGACTCACAACCCGCTTCTCCTCCGTCTCTTTGAATTGGTCACATAATTGTCCTCTGCAGGAGAAAGAAGCGAAGGCAACCTCGTCCACCCCGACTGTGGAGTTGTTTCTGCCCGCCTCTCACCATGTCTCGAGTGGGGGCGCTTATTGATAAGCAGCAGAAAAAAAATGTCAGCCATCACCGCGAAATATTGCCACGCGCAAAAATTTTATTGCCGCTTCCTACGATTGAAAGTCGGTGATGATCCAGGATAATCGATTCTCATTAAATTCCAAGTAGTTAGGGTTCATGAATGTTTTATCAGCTATCTTCAATGAGTTCCAAACATTTCATTCATTTAGGAGCGGCACAACGTATACAATTACGTCATTCATAAGCCAGAGGAAAATTTACTGGATACGTGCTCTCTCCATTAAGATCCAATTTATTTTTCTTCCTAGAGAATGTTAAAGTAGTTGAAATTTCGTCTTGCTATTTTTTTTAAGTATTAATTTATCTCGAAGAAAGAATGAAACGCTTTAAATTCCTTTTTTTCCACATTTCATAAGTCATAATAAAATTTGAGCGAATTTTTTTCAGGATCGCAATAGGAGCTTGATAAAAACTCGTTTAAAGTTTTCATTGAAAATAAACTTTAAGTTCCTTCTATTAATTTAATCTATTTTTTTGTTCATTTACACCTTTCACAAAATCAGCAACGTTGACATTTTTACGGATTCAGTAAACGATTAGATTCATAACCATTATTCACTATCCGTTGATCAAAGTTTCACTATACTTCTTACCTGCTTGGGATGGGAGAATATTTACTGGGTAGAGTCCGTGAGCTATTCCAAGTTTGTTTTTCAAACAACAGACCATAATTAAGTCTAAAGTAAACAAAAATGGTGTACATGTGCATTGTAAAAAAATGTTTCGGCTATAGCAGGGTACTGGAGTTGAAAAATCCATTGAATGAGTCGAGTAGTGCTCATTAATGATGTCATCATTAATTTATTTACGATAGGATAACAGCCTACTCGATCGAGAAAATGAGGAAACTCCATTATAGATACACGGCCGCTGAGGACGACCTGTAGAGGAAGTGCTCTCCCAACCAGCGACGTCCAGGTGTGCTCCTCAACTTTATGCCTCTCCTTACCAGTCCTCCCTAAACATCTCAAATAGACCCGTCATCACTCTAAGAGGCTTCCATCCAAGACCCCATAACTCACCCCAAGTGCTACTTAATAATCTCTTTAGCGAAATATAAAGCACCACCCCGTGTTTTAGGGACCTTCCCTAACTGAATCTACTCGAAAGAGCACTTAACAGGTAGCAGGACAATTTCGTCCCTTCTGCCCGCCTGCTTCACCCAAGGCGGTCGCGTGCCCTATTGCAAGAATCACCCTGGAATCTCCGAGAAAAGAGCCTATAAAGGACCCCCGTTTTTGGGCAGTAATGTGCCGTAACACAAAAGGCGGTGCTCTCTCTCCCGACACCTTCCCCCCCCCCTCGAGCGCCATCCTCACGGATTTACTGGTAGCACAATTGATCCCCCTAGTTTTTCCGTATCCCCGAAGGGCAGATGCAACAACCACGGCTCACATGGCTTGAAAGTGCAGCCGGAGTTAGTTTAGGGATGAGCGCCTTCCTTTAAAGTGTTAGTTACCCTTCCTCATTTTCCCGTCCCCCTCCCACCCTGTCTTTTTGAAACTATAGGCAGGTAGTTCCCACGTTACCGAAAGCCCTTAAAAACACCCCCTCCCTCCTTCCTCTCTCTCTTTCTCTCCCCCACCACCCGGCTCCCCCGCCCACCTTAACACAACAACCGCACACGGGTCGTTACCGGAACAGCCAATTTTCCGAATTATAGCAACGCGGCCATCCGAAGGAACCCGGGCTCCCTTTGCTCCGTGTTTTGTGGGCCGGGAAGCATTGAAAATAACTATCATCAGAAAGTGGGAGCGGAGTGTGGAGGGTGGTGGCGAGGGAAACGGGTGAGGGGGATGCGTGGGGAGGCGGAGCGGGTGGTTACGGCGGAGGGAATTTAAGTCGGTTACGGCGGGGAGGGGCGAGAGCATTAAGTTCTCTCCCTCGAGGGCACGAAGGGAAGAGAACGAAGGGGGGGTGGGGGGAATAAAAAGATTGGGGGAGGAATCATCATTATGGCTCGTTACCGGGGAAGTCAGACCGATCTCCCGTTTTTGGGTTTTCTTGAAGTCCGGGGGTCTCCACGACATGGAGGAGTTTTCTCGCGTGTCATTAAGTCCCGGCCGACTCCAGCTCTTCCCTTCCCCCTTTCCAACAGCCAATACCACCAATCCGGGCGTTCCTTCAATCCTCCAACCCCCCTTCCACCCCCCACCAACCCCTCTCCCTTTTCCTCCCTCCCCCCCACAAGAGTTCTCAAACTGACTCAACCCTCCCAATCGGGAGGAGAAGATAGCGTCAAAGTTGTTATGAAAATTAAAGGGTTGTGTATCTCTCTGCGGGTTGCGATTGAGGTTGATACACTCCTAAAAACATGAAGGGGGTCATCTTGTGATCCAGCACGTTGCTCTTTTTTTCCCACCTTCTGCCTTCCCGAGGAAAATCCCTGTCCGACCAATCAAGTGGGGGTGGGAGAAAGAGTTGATCGCTCTCCCTATACCGACTTCGGACCATCCCCTTGATACTTATTATCCCTCACCGAATAACATCCTTCCCGTTTCGTTCTTCAACTGTCGACCACACAGCTTCCTCTTCTCTTCTCGAACGCCCCTCCTATAATCCACCGCTCATCATGCTTGTCTTTTCATTTTTCGTTTCCCTTCTGCCCTCCCGAGAATGGCGAGGGCGCTGCGTATAGGAAACGAGTCGAAACTCTTTTCATTGCTCTCTTTTTCTTTCGACGCGCTTCCCGCTCTTTCTTTTTTTAAATTTTTGTTCCGTTTCCAGGGAAGGAGAGAGAGAGAGAGAATTTTATGATTTCGAAGAAGGTTAAAAGTACTTACCTGAGTCTCCAATTTTTTTTCCCTCTCGTTTTTTTCTCCCCTGCCTTAACCTTTCCTTGTCTGGGGAATGGAGGAGAAGTCCATTTTGTGGCTCCCTGGTTTTTAAAATGGCTTCCACGGTACAATGATTGCAGCTTTGGCTTTTTCACAAGGTTGTATGCGGGAGCAGTTTTATTCTTATGAGAGGCATTCGGAGGCCGGCAATTTGGGAAGAATCGAGTAATGGCATAGCTGAAATCGCCACCCGCTACGAGGAACTTGGGCGCAATCCAATTGGGAAATATTTGGGTAGAAGGGTTCAACTTGTGATAAATTTGAGCGAGTCTAATCTCTTTTATAAGAATATTACTGCGAAATCACAGAAAACACTTTTCGACTTTCCTTTTCCGTATGTCATCGGAATGGATGATTTTCAAGCAACTCTTATGTACTTCAGCAGAGAATGTTTATCATTTGTGATTGGTGAATTCAGGTTAACGATTTTCCACGTCTTCAAAACAACCTAATTTTCAACATTATTTCCAAGTAATAGATTTAATTCAATGCTAAGTGAATACCACAACCAAATCATATTATTTGTGATACCATTTCTTACATCTGTATTTCTATTTACCTAGACGAGATGAGTGACGATATTGCGTAACAGTATTCCAAATGCATAGAGAAATGAATATGTGGTTAACCGAGATGTATTCTTTTCCATCAACATGGATTCATCACAAAATTGAAACGTAAACTTATTACAATCATTATTTTGGGTTGGTCTGAGGCATCATTCGTGTCTTTTCAATGGCAGGAAAAGTATTGGTTACCTTAGAGGAACTATTTTTACGTATTTTATGAGCATATATTCATTTTAGGACCATTATTCATTAACTTGTGGAAAATACTCACTTATTTTCTAGTAATATTATCGGTCGGCATTTCGTGTATGATTTTATTTAATTACTTATGGAGCTTAAAGTTTGAATTTACTTGCTAGGAAACAAAATGCGATTTCAATTAGTTTACGCAATGGGTCGTTGTCTCAAACCTGTACATAAAACTGTCGCCATGCTCGATCATTTACTCTTTAGCTTCAACCTTTATTCGAATCCATAATTTCATTCGAAAACTCAAATTGAAGCAATATGTTGTCCAATTTGGTAAATTACATATTAAGCCAATCAACATTTTTTTCTACATTTAATTTTCTTGATCATACGACCACAGATGTAAACCCGAAACGCCTGATATCCGATAAGGCGTGCTGACTATAATTGGTTCACCCACATTGCCAGGCGCTTAATCGGGCACCTTACCTCCTTGGTGGCGCCTGGCTGGTAATTCCTGTGATCGATCATGGATCCCTTGATGCCATCTTAAATTATTGCACACAATTAATATTTGCAGCAAAGTAGCCTTGTGTGTTAGGCATCATCCAACTAATGGCAAGAAGGTTTTGGGTTTAAATCCCATTGGTATATCTGATCACCAATGGCTAAAAGAAGGAGTTATTCTGAATACCAAGATCTTTTATTTAGAAACTGGTTTTGCCGGGAAATGTCCTCCTGAATTTTAAAGGATATTTTTTAAATGTGTACGTGTCTGGAGAGGTGTCAAAGTATATGTATTCAAGCTACCAATGGCTATCATTCCAACTGGTATGCAGGGTGGGTAATGACATTTGTATTTAAAGTTCGCTTTCGTTGCAAAAATGTTTTCTGACACCATACAAGTATATTGTATAGTAAATCGTCGTTTTAACGTAATACAGTGGAGTTTTAAAGATTGAACCAGTTCCGTTATCCAATTCTGGAGTAAAAAAAGATAAAAAGTATTTTTGTAAGAGGCTATTAAGTTTATTCGATTAATGGGAATGTTCCCCACGCAAGGAAAGGGTTTCTTGTACCCTGGGTGTGTGTTTTTGTGTATTGTATGAGGGTCTCAGATGAAGGCCCACTGGATTATGACATCTGATATTAATTATAAAGTGCACTACTTGTGGCACATGTAATCTTCATAATGCTCACAAGATAATCAACACGGCGTGTAAAAGAGCAATGGCAGTTAATTGGCACAATTCGTTTTTCCACTTCCCTCGACCGAAACCCCCTTCCGGGCGGGCCCTTCAATGGAATCGCCCCTCGCAATGCGGCGATTAGCGCGTCGCCATCTCCTCCAGCCGATTGCGGTGGCCCTTTGGTCTCTATTCCCACCGGCGCCTCTAGATCGCACCCACACACACACACACACACACACACACAATCACCTCCCCCTCCACATTAGCGCGCCCCCCTTCCCAAAACTCTCTCCCTCGCTTGATGGATACCTCCCGCCATCCCCCTCGTCACGAGCGACACCCCGATCGCGAAAATCGCCCTTGATTTTGATCGCGTTCTCCACGCACGAAAATGATAACGGCGGCTGCCGTTGCCCCCTTGCCTTTTCCCTCCCGCCCAAACTCTCATCATCATCGCCTCGCCAAGCACAGATTCGTCTCAGAGACTCCATTTGCCGCGGTTTCCTCCCTCTGTGCAGCCAGTCCGCGATACCGCTCCCGGGTGGAACTACCACGTACATCACCTATAGCGTACGAATATACGTAACCGGAGAAGTGGCGCCCCAAACGTAATAACCTTTGCACAACAAGTATTTCATCAGAATAGAATACTTAAACACACCATAATTTACACGCAATTGTTTCCAGATACTTTCTCGATTTCAACTGCACGGCCGACTGTCTGAAATAGAGTAATTACGTAGCAAATTACTAAGCTACCTCAACCCTTACTCTAAGAACATTTTTTTCTTCGCCAATGAATGTAGAACGCACGTAATGTATGAGATAGAGAAGTCTCTTCAGATTCGGCAAATATAACGAGCAGTTTGATTGACACGAAACCATATTGGCAATTTCAGAATTCCGATGAGGACTTTATGAGTCCAACATGTAGCTGTAAACCTCCATAATACATGAAAATCGAATCTGGACGATAAACGCAGAAATACGGATAGTATAAATAGGGAATAAATTTATGCATAATTTTATGTACTAAGTATGTGTAACAATTAAAAAAAAATCTTTATTTCCAAATCAAAATTCAATCCATCATGCAGTCAGATATGCTGTACAATGTGAATTACCTGCTTTAGGCCTCTTGAACGGACTGGTTTAAAAAGAACTCTTTATATGCAGGATAAGGAACCAGAATAGACGTAATCAAATCCACCCAGTTGATAATGTTAGACAGGGTTGCCAAATTTGAAGCCTTTTTTGTTAGTGACACGCATTTTATTATTAACACTACTGCCGGGTTACCGGGGAACGGCGACGTAAAGTACTAAAACTTCAACGTATCCGTGATTCTAAATGTATTTTTAGTTACTTTCAATTAATGTGTTGTATTGCTTCTACTTGTTTTTAACCTTATATAATTTCTTAAACCACATATGATGTGTATTACTCAGTGTGTGATAGTCAAATGAAATCGTTTTGAAGGCTTTTAAGAGATTGAAGAAAAATGATTTCCAAATGGCCGTGACAACATTTGACGCCAAAGGTGGGAAAACTGCGTAGTAAAATGATAGGAATTTAAGTCGCGCGTAAACACATGAGAGACGCATACAAAATACACACATCCTATGGTAATTTACGTGAAATTTAATTTCCCTCCAGAGATTACCGATAAGATACACTCCTAAAATACCTAAAGGGTGCCTTTCTGTGGTTTTTGTGGACCTGAAAAGGAAACTTCCTTCCTAATTCTACACCACTATTTCTCACGTCCCAGGGAAGGTGACGAGAATATGAGTTCATGGCTAGGGACTTCCACAGGATGTAAAACACGCTATCTACTGTTAGTTCCATCCTTAGTTTGTACTTAGTCTGTCTTAGTCTTAATAAATATCTAGCCTAGTCATTTCACCCAGCTTCTGGGAGCCTGTAAGTAGTCTCTAACGTCCAAAATATGCAAATCGATAGATAATCTAGTGATGAGAGCTCCCGAGAAGTTTCCTACGTCAAATATCACTTTAGCATTTAAACGTAGCACCTCCCGGGAGATAGCATCAATGCGAGCATACGTATTACGCATACCTTTTATTAGAGGTTAAGGAAATTTGAATTTACTTGAAAAACCGAAGCTGAGAAGGTTAACGCCACCACGTTATAACTCACGGGGAGGCCGTAACCTTTGGGGATAACATAGCCCATAAATCATTTGTATTACCACCACAACTGAAAGAGAAAAAGCTAATTGTAATCCGACATCCCTATTACGAACGCAACACTCGCAATTCCATCTGTCCTAACAACCTGGTATAACGTTAATGTAGATGAAATGCGGCAAAGTTTTCTCGTATAGGGTCCGGGGGTGTAATAAAGGTATCCCAATAAGCTACCGCAACACTCCGACCTCACCTTTTGCGTAAGACCTGAGTGCTCCCCGCTTGCGAGGGGGCCCTCTCGCGATGTCGACAGGTCCCCCCTCCCCGCACGAGTCAACTCATAACTCTGGCAATCCTGACGAGTCCGCGAAATTGGTTGTAAGGCCATTTGAGCGAGCGGGAAGGGAACGAACCGGGTTCATTGAAACGCTCTATTCTCGCCCGAGTGGCGTACCTATCTTCCTCCGGATTTAGTTTCGCGGCCCCATTCCTTCGTCGCAAATTTCTTCCAACACCACCTTTCGCCCCAACCCCGCCCCGCCCCGCGTGAATTCACCCGGGAGCAGCCGAGGAAGGGGAGGGACGAAATGATATCCGTTCCCTTGACTCGAGTCCCCCCCTTCTCTCTCTCTCTTTGCTAGTCATGGATCGTGCTCGCCATGACGCGTGCTCTGGTGGCAGCGTGTAATCTCCCAAGCTGCGAGATGTTGTCGAGCAACCGGTGCGGAGGGGGGGGAGGGTTTGGGTTGGGAGTGGAATGATTTCGTTGTGGGAGGCGGGACTAAAGGGGGAGGGGGGGAGGAAGGTAATGGTTGGGTGCGAGACGGACGGATACGGTCGGGGGTGAAGCGGGGAGGGTCGCCCTTTGCCGTGGGAGAGGGCACGGGGTTGAATGGGGAGAAAGGGGCGAGAATGATGGGAGGTCGGGGTCAGATGAGGCCGCGTCCCCGCTAAAACCCTGGAGAGCACGAGGGTCGGCGGCGTACTCACCAACGTGGCATCAATAAAAATGGAATATCTCACGAATTCATCGCTTACATTATACATCTCTTACCACTGCTTGCATTATATACTGGTCACTTATCCTAGTTTATACCGTTCACTGTGCAAGACCCTTAAACACGTTGTAGACACCAGGAGCAGATCGCTCCGACTGCGCTCCAGCTGAGTGAATTACTCGTAAAACTTGAAAAATTAGTGCATGTAAAGTTCTTTGCAACCACATGCTCGTCGTTCGAATGAATCATTTAAATCACCCTCTAATTCACAACGTTAATAATAATATATAAAGAATTATAGTAAAATATACAGTGGTGGTATTGACTCACCGAAAACCTGAAACAATAAAAATAGCGTACGGGGTACCATGTGCATGTAGATGGCAATCAAATCCAATCCAAACATGGTTTTCTGTCGGATTTACTGTCCATAAGTACTCCTTTTCATCCTCTTGATAACAACCTATCTTCTAAATAGCAAAGTAAAATGAGGACAATGCCGGCAGTACGCATTGCAATATTTAGTCAGGGACTATCAACAGGGAATATCAAAAGGACAGAGTATATCATGTCAAAAATTCTTCACATCGTAAGAGACGATCCTCTTCGTTCGAGGGAGAGAGATAAAAATGGTGTCAATTGATTTGATTTGCTATCATAGCGACCGGCAATTGTGGCAGGCATGCCTTTAGAAAAATTGGCAGTTGCTTTTGTAAGGTCAGCATTTGCGCAACAAAAATGACATTTCCGGAACCAATTCAGGCGGCCATGAGCCAAAAGTTATAAATATATAATTATGCTGTCAGACCATCGTCGACGGAGTTCACATTTTTGTTAGGTATTGCCGGTACCAGGTTAATTATTTTTATAATATATGTAATTAAAATGGCAAAATTTGCGATTAAATGAGTTTCCTCGTGTTTTTGTGTTAGTTTCATTAAATGTTCCATTAAATCGCGTGCCACTCCATAGCATTAGTAATAAAGCATCTAATTTGAGTATACAGCTATATTTTATGAGTAACTGTGACCCAAAATTATTTATTTTACGCGAACAATTTATTTAATTCTACTTTTCTCTCGAAAAATTTGGTTAAAACCGAACTACAGTGTTAGTGTTAGCAATATTCAAGTCAGTCAAATTTCACGAATCATGAATTAATTTGCAACATAATTTTCTGTTTAAGTTTTTCCTTTAACCGAATTAATTCAAGACGATAGATTTGTACTTATAACAGATTAACTATTTTTTAAAATTTGTAATACCGGAAAATATATAAGCATGATCCGTTACCACAACATTGACAAATAGAATGTAAACAATCCATTATAAAAAATAATTTGTCGTCTTCACTGGTATAAAAAATATCAGGTTAAAATAATAGGTTACAATATTTTTTTTATTTAGTTACTGAATAAAAAATAGGTTACTATAAAATTATTTTAGTAAAATAATTTTATAGTAACCTATAAATGGTAGTTATATTCATCTCCACCATCAATTGGCACTTTAGGTTCTTTGGGTTTGCTGATACGAATTTTTTTTACTCATTTTTCCGTTTGAACGTTTCACCTCATAGCTTTACAATTTCTTTTATCGCGTATATTATTGTATCTTTCTCTTTCGTTCATCGAGGAGAGCTGTAGGAGGGGGGATCGTTAACTTTTGATTATTAATAGAAACATATTCGAAATAGAAACTTGATTGTTATTTGTCAATCTTTGTTTGTTGTCACCATCCAGAGTTCATGCATTTCTTCAAGCGTGTCTCGACCTTTTGAAGGGCGTCATTGCAGAACTCAGCAGATTGCTTCGAAGGCCCTTATTTCATCTCTTGAATGAAGTTATTTTAGCTGTCAAATCTACGACCCCGCAATGGTTTTATGAGTTCTGGGAATAAGAAAAAGTCGTATGGGGTAGATTGGGAGAATAGGGTGGATGTGGCAACATTTCAAAACCACGTTGCTTTGATTACCGTTTGCGCCGTCTTAGCTTCTGGAAAGGAGTCACTAGTGGTGGAACCCATTTTGGTGACACCTTTGACATGTGCAGTTCTTCGTGAATAATTTTCCACACACTGCCGAAGCTAAGATCAGTTTCATTTTTATCGTTTTGATGGTTGCTCTTCGGTCTAATAGCATAAGGTCCTCCACTTCCTTCACTGCATCGTCCGTAAGCGATGGTCTTCCACTTCATGATTCGTCTTTGAGGGAGATGTGTCCAGTTTGGAAATTCCTTTTCCACCACACAACTGGGCCTTATCACGGGTAATTATATCTATAAATGGCAATCGTGGATTTGCTGGGATCTGTAATTTTTCCAATCCTAACGAAATAACATAATCACACTGCGAGCCTCTATCTTCTCCATACTGCGACTTACTTCTATTTACGGATTCCTAAAACGAGACAAATCAACATTAATAGCTGTAATTTACCATATTAGGTACACAATCAATTGATAAAAACCATAAACACAGTAATCAATCCGAAGGTCGGTTTAGTAGGCGATGGTAGAGCTCACCCATGTACCAAGCCCGACGGCGTGTGAATATTCACACATCAGGGTAGGGGGGCCAGTTCCTTTCCCTGTGCCGGTTATGGTTTCCCAGGAAGACTTGGTACCCGAAAAATCAACTAGCTTGGGTGGAGCTGCAGGTGCCCAAAGTGCCTTGCCCGGGAATCGAACCCGGGACCCTCCGGTCAGTAGTCCAGCGCTCTACCCACTAGACCACCGCGGAATCAATTGATATGCAAAAAAAATTATCCAGATATCTCGGTTAATTTTAAGTAATAAATATTTAAAAATGATACCACAACGTATGCGGTAAGGTTACCTCTTCCGATTCATTTTCAAAATACGAGGGTCATCCGGAAAGTAGTACCCGTTCGTAAAATAAAGACACAAAAGTAAATATTAACAAACATAAAAAATTTTATTTGAAAGAGGATACTTTAAACTACTTCTCAACATAATCTCCAAGCAAATTAAGGCATTTGTCATAACGTGTGATAAGTTTCTGTATTCCTGCTGCATAGTCCTTCGCCGCCAGCTCATTGAGATACAGGGTCACTCCTTCTTTAAGTTCTTCATCGCTGTCAAATCTTTTTCCTGCCAAAAAGTCTTTAAGCTTTGTAAAGAGATGAAAATCTGAAGGGGCCAAGTCCGGGCTATACGGTGGATGGTCGAAAGTTTCCCATTTGAATTGCTGCAAAAGTTTTTGTGTTATCCCAGCTGCATGAGGCCTGGCATTGTCATGAACGAGAATGACACCAGTAGACAATAGACCTCGCCGCCGATTTTGTATTGTCCGCCGTAATTTCTTTAATGTTTCACAATACGCATTGGCATTAATAGTGTCTCCACGGGCCATAAAATCAATAAGCAATACACCTCGTCGATCCCAGAAAATGGTTGCCATGAGTTTCCTGGTGGACAGAACTGTCTTGAATTTTTTTGGTTTGTTTGGTGAATGAGCATGATGCCACTCCATTGACTGTCGTTTACTCTCAGGTGATGCATAACAAACCCATGTTTCGTCATCAGTAATTATGCGAGTCAAGAAAGAGTCTCCTTCATCAGAATAACGTCCCAAAAATGTCAGTGCTGCAGCCATACGCTTGGTTTTGTGCTCATCTGTAAGCATGCGAGGGACCCATCTTGCACAAATTTTTGCATAATGCAGATGGTGTTTAACAATTTCATGAACAATTGTTCGAGAAACATTGGGAAAATGCTCACAGATATCATCAATTGTGACGCGCCGATCGTTCCTCACGAATTCGTCAACTGAGCTCACCAGTTGGTCTGTAATGACAGACGGTCTCCCCGAACGCTCATCGTCGTGTGTGTTCCCCCTCCCCATGTTGAAGTTGCGACACCACCGCCGAACAGACGACTCGTCCATTACATTGTCTCCATACACCTCCTTTAATTGGCGATGAATATCACATGGGCGAACGTTTCTTGCATTGAGGAATTTAATCACTGCCCTCACTTCACAACTGGCGGCGTTCTCAATTTTTTTAAACATTGTAAACAATCACAGAAACAACACAGGCAATGCTAGCGTCACGCAACTTGGCTCAGAGAAGGCAGACAAGCCACTGAAGCTATCTGACCTCGTCCAGCGGCTACTCGCGTCGTCAGCACTTCATGCGGCACGAACGGGTACTACTTTCCGGATGACCGTCGTATTAAGGAGGGCATATATTAAAAAACATTTTTTTTAAACTTCTGCGTTACTATTCATATCCGTTGATTTGATTTTCATCACTTCCATGGATAACTAAATTATCACCGATTTCAATATTTTTATTTTTTGCTATCGCCTTCATCTTCATACTACTTCAGCAGCTTTTTTGCCGACAAAATGCATTGTGGTGAATTTTTTCTCTACGCATACTAATGCATCCTCTCTTTTGATTTTATTTCTTACTTTTTCCAAGGAGATGTTGAATATGATGGATGGAAGTACACCTCCTTACCTTACGTTCCTTTGTCTTATTCTTTAACCGATGACTCCAGAGTTAATTACAGCCTCTTATTTCAAAGATAATAGACCAATTTTATATGTACAGACAATTCTCTTTTGGAGTATCCATTTTAGAGTATGCCATAAATGAATTCTTAGAACTTCGTTAGATTACTTTCTCCATAATTTTTATTAGTTCTGAAGATACACCGTATCCGTGCAGGAGAATTGGTCTGGGCGCAGGCCATTAAGGCGTCTCAGTGCTATTGGAATACCATCTTTGGGAGACTTTGGAAACACGAAGATTATGGGCGTGACTTCAACTTGTCGAAAAGTACAAATCATTACAGCATTCCAGTTTAAGGCTGTAACAGAAGGAATAACCCCGCCGCCGCATTACAATGGCAGGCGAGACCTCGGCGATGAGTTCAGAGAATTTTAATGTAGAACCAATTTCTATAAGGAATGACTTTCTCCCCGAACTAATTGAGGCCAAAAAATAAGAAAACAATTTATGACAAATCAGCCAACTTACACTCTAATCAAGAGAGTATAATATAATGGCTTGTGGCCCAGGACTGCCTCCCACACGTCCTCCTGGCGATTCACAGGATAAGGTGTAAATGTGGATATAGAAATGCTTCAGCTATTTTGAGACTTAGTGCGTAGAACATTTCCACTATCGTATTCACAAACGTATTTTGCTTTCCAGAGATGTAGTAAGTTAATTCTATTCGACTTTTTAATTTGTTTTAAGCACAATCCATTACCTCATATACTCAAGATCAAAGAGGATTAGGTGGATTTCCATGATACCCACGATGGAAAATAGATAATCTATAATAATGATTTGTTAATTAAAAAAATATTAGTTTCATTCCTAAATTTCACAGAAAACTTCTTTAATAACAAATTTCAAGAAACTGTAACAGTAACTTTAACGGAGTCACCCGCTATGTGTGCATTATAATGCAACAATTTCAGAGAGTAAAATTTTTACTCTCTGAAATTGTTGCATTATCTTTAATAACAGCCAAGGGTTTCTCTGATAAATTGAATTTGTTAGTGATTTCCGTTGAAAGAGATGAGGCCTAATATCTTTCACCTGTGATTTTGATCGTATTTGCTTTGAAGTTTTAAAAGAGCGAAAGTCATCTTGATATTAGATTTAAAAGCAGAATTTAAGCGCTTTTAATTGAATTACTCCGAATAATTTATTTATTTTCCTCCCATATTAATGCAGTTTCACTTCATTAGCGTTGAAAACATTATTTTTTTTCAATTCACTTAACTACAAAAAAATCCGTAAAAATGTCAAGTCACTCACGAAGGAAGAAATCTACCCGATAATAGCAAATCCCTATTTTCTCAGAAACTTCGTTGCAAATATTTTGTAATAGCCCCCTCACTTTTTTCCCAATAAATTTTGATAAAATTTGAGATTTCAAGATAGTTTCATTTATGTTCAAGATTAATTTCCCAATCTGTAGCAAGGAAGGGTATAATAGTCCTATAGTAAACGAAATCATTGAGGTTGCGAATGGAAATCACTTTGTAAACTGGCCTACATTTTCTTCGTGATAATTTTCATACCGCTGCTTGATCATCCAGTATTTTTAGGATTTTTTTTTCATTTTGTTTGCGAAAAAAGGGACAGGGAACACGGAATACTAAATTAGAACGCATTCACGCTAAGCAATAAATCTTATTCGAAGTAAAGACAGCAATAATGTGATGAGAGATATTGGAAGACCTAGATAACTATTCGCTTATTATTAATTCAAATTAAATAGGAAATAAAATAACCCGAAGGGAGTTTTATTCCACCAAACTTTAATCTAACAAAACATTGAAAGTCCTTGCTCAATAGACACTTCCTTGGTGCCTACGTTTTGAATGGATTCCACTTTACCTTCGAAGCACTGAAAGTTACTTCAAGCGTACGCAGTCATTCATGTTGGCCGTTATATTTGCGGTTCATTAGTATATTATTGGGAGCAATGTTGGGAAACGGTGAGCGAAGTTGGCAGTAGGTATAATTCATTTTAATCTGCAAATGCTTTCTCTTTTGGCGTTTGTTTTCCATCCCCATTCGCCATTATCCACCTGATCACGCAATCATCTGGGAGCACGCCATGTTGTTTGACATATGATTCTTACCGTAGATAGCACATAGACAGGAAGACTATTTACCAAAGCCGCAGTTAACATTTACGTAATAAATTTTGCCGTTTCATTCTGTTTTCCTGAAAGAGCTTCCTTATTTCTTTGCTGAATTTTTTTACATGACCATACATATGCAAAAGGCCAATTACATTTAATACTGGATATTTATACTTTTATTCAAACCTGAGTTGTTAACTTATCTCAAACGTATATATATTCGATGAAAATGTTAATATAATGAGTTTGAGAACCTTCATTTCAAATTGTAAATTATTTTTCCGCTGGCTTATTTTTATTCAGATATTTAAATGCAAATGAAAATGTTAATTACCTCTTCCTAACCCATTTGGAAATGCTCATTGCCGCGAATACCCTGATCAGTGACTCACTTTGCGCCTAACCTTAAGTCGCGTCTTCGAAGTTATCTCGGGCGTGGATGTTATTTTGTCGTTCCATGGTTTCACTGGAATTGTACCAAGGTTGCAAAATACCTCCACCGCCTAAGTAACAAAAAACGCTGCCTACTTTAATCCAACACACACGAAAAGATACGATAGGACGCGATTGATAAATATTGCCCTATGACAGAGCATGATGAAGATGTAATGAAGAGGAAATATGAGTATGCATTAGAATCTCCTCGAGAAATCGGCGTTCCTAATAACAAGGGCTGCTTGAGCCCTATAAGGACATTAAAACAAGAAGGCGAGAAGCCTAACAAAAAATCTCTCAGGCCATTTCCGATATGGAACCCAAAGCTAAGCGAAAATGATATTTCGTATCAAAGAGATTTGGTAGATTAAACCGTTTGCTTTTCTCCGACCGGTGGATGATGAAATGCATTCGTGAAAATACAATGATTGCGGACTTGGGGGAAGTGAAGGCGAAACTCCGCAGAGGAATGAGTTTCGAGGGAAAAAAACTGAACGTCAGGGAGCATTTTTGAGGCATATTAAAGGAAAAGATAGCATGGAAGCGTTGGACACGTATGAGGAGAGGAATGGAGTCCCTTGAAAAAAAAATCATAAAAATACGTGATTCCGGCGATGAGGGTTGGGGTAATGTTCTGACTGTTTGTTGGGAAAGACTGGAGACCTTAGCAGGAAACAAATGACGGATACGAGAAAAGTGGAGACTTGGGCGGGCGAGGAGAGGGAACCACTTTTAAATAGGTGGCCCCCGTGTTCCCTACGGAACTTGGGATAATAGCGCGCTCGTAATGCCATTTGGATGCGGAGATAAACACGGAACCGTGAACTCTAAAGACCGAGTTGGTTGCATGTGCCCCAAGATTGGAGGGAATTTTCCTTGCCAACTACTAGAGGCATTACGGAAATTACGACCAATGTGGGTGCTCTCCCGCGAATAAGGTGTAGTTTTCCGAGGAGTGTCAATGCGAGTGCCGTTTTTCTACGCCAAAATTTCTTTATTCCTTGCCAACTTGAAAAATTTTCTTTCAGCCGATCTAAGAGTATTTTTGAGTGAAAGCATTACTTACTTCTCTTTTCTGAAAACGTTCATCATTTTACATTTAACAGTCCTTAGATCGTAGCGAAAGACTCAGGCTTACTCAAATTTAGGATCTTACGTAACCAAGTCTCGTGACGAAAACAAAAACTGCACCGTTGAATTCGCAAAATCACTTTTCGGCTCATTGTAGAATTTTACAATAAACTCCTTTAAAGATTTGAAATTAATACCATTTTGTCCACTCAAGGATGAAGGTTGCACCGTTCACACCTATGAGTACAAATATGACAGTGGTTGCATTTGTTGTCATGCCTTTCAATTAGTAAAAATTCATCTATGTGAATATTACAGTCTGTGAGAATAGAATATTTTAGTGCATAATAAACAAGATAAATTATTTTTTTCTGATTGGTCGTAATGAAAGTAGTGTCTTGCATAAAAAAAGTGAATTGCGATTTTATGATCGGTGTTCCTTCCCCAATAGCAAAAACCCAAAGGCAGGTGTTGAGACTCTTTTTGATGTAAATCATGCTTCTTATGTGACGAGTAATAGGTGCTCAAGGCTGTAAGCACCCGACGCTCATTGGTGATATACATACAATGGTAATTTGCCCACGGATAAAATGACTGTATTCTCGCTACTTTTGTGGGGACGTGCTCCGGCATATGAGTTATATAAAAAAATTGCACGGATAAAACACTTCATCCTTCATTATATACCGCCAAAAATTAATGCATTATTGAATTTAACCATGCTATAAATCGGTTACTTTTGATGATTCGAGCTCATCCATTTGAAGTAGGAGAAATGACTTTTCGAATGTCCGTTTCCGTAATCACTTCACCAAATAAATATAACGTTAGCGTTCATTAAAATATTTTTCTACACCTAACCGATGGTTCGGCAGAGTAATGGTCGACAAGAGAGGTAAACAGAATGGTTTACATCCCGCCCTTAGGGTAGCACCGGACTCTGTTCCGGGAATATCCGCTTGATGAATTGGCGGTGGATATACGGGTGATGTATTGGTAAGCAATTTTATCGCCGCGACTAAATTGATACCTTCGAGGACCGTATTAACACTTATCCCTTCCTCATGGTGCTCAAAATGAGTAAAGACGGACTTCTGAAAAAAACTGTTGAGAAATAACTCATAGCTGATGACGCAAGAGGGAATAGATGAGATATACGAGAGATAAGGAGAACCACCTTGGAAACACCATAGGCATGAGTAGTGAGTCAGTACGTAGGTAGGTACTGCCTATTTCTGCAAAATTAAAGCTAAGGGAACGATCATAGAAGGTAAGGGCTGTGGGCGGAGGGATAATAAGCTCGCGAAAACGGAAATTATTTGTGGAGAGCGTAGGAACGATGTAAATAAGCAAGACCAATTCTCTTCACACGTGAGTCATGTGCTCTCCGATACGAATCCTGATTAATCCTTAACCTGACGTTTTCGATCCGCTCCGGAATTCATTCCTTCCGATCACAGTTTGATTCTACCCGTCCTGATCCCGATTAGATCGCTGAGGTACTAAGCCGTCACATATTACTTTGAGCCATCGAATTTTTGATCGTAAAGAGAGACATTAGTCTATCCGACACAACACCAACTGAATACTGTCGATTGCAGCGTCTTCAGTTAGCACAACCGCGGTGTAGTAGCTGATTTCGTTTGAACTTCGTGAGAATTTCCATCGGACAGCACTGTTCGAGTTTTAGTGCATGAGCGCACTCGGTATCTGTAGTTTCATCATTCCCTGGAAGTCGTCATTAGGGCTTACAGCGGAGGGTGTTAAGACACCCTCTACATTATTGCGAGTAAATATATAATTGATCGTTAAAGCAATGAACGAGGACAATTAGGTTTTTGGATAACAATTTGTTGTGGCTTATGTACAGTTTTTATTTTGATCGTGAAGAACGCTAATTGAGAATGAGTATTCTCATTATTAAATCTTTTACCGTTAATTTGTAAACTTTATACTTAGTTGTTCTATTCACCGATATGATGTGGGATCATCTTCAGCTCCGGAAAAGCTCCACGAGCCAACACAAGGGCGTGTGGCTAGAGCTTGTGGGATGTGAGGCATCACCCTTTTACGTATAAATATGCATTTATGGATATACCATGCAAATAAATAAATATATATACAGTAATTGTACTCACATGAAAACAAGTACACTGTTGCACATACATGCCTATTTACGTCGTGCAACAATACTTATATTCTAGTAAAGTTTTAAATTTAAAAAGTTTTGAATCAAGAACTTAGGAGAGGCTACGTCTGATTTTGTTATGGTTATGTATCGCCCAAGGGAGGAACGGGTATTTGAATTTGTCACTGCTGGTAATTATCGCCCTTATTTAATCCTGGGGATCATCAACCTGCCAATGTAATGAGGGGAAGTAATCATTCTTTTTGTCCACCATTAATCTCCTGCAATAGGCTTTTTAAATTTAGTTTTGCCAGCTCTCTTCGTGAATTAACCCATCCCATTTCACCCTGCATAAACGCCACGCTGGCATTTTTCTCGAGGAAATTTTGTACAATCCTATCGGATTTTTACATAAAATATTTCACCAAGTCCTCAATTAAAGGTTTCTCCCCTGGATCCCACGCACTGCATATTCCAAAAGCGAAGTATCATCTCTTTTTTAATTAACGACATGATATGATGAGACATTCGTAATTGCGGCACGGCGCTGCTATTAGTGGATCGAGTATTCGACTACATCTGAGGGCAGGAGATGAAATATCTATCGTTCTCTATGAAGAGGGGGACATTACTTGCACATCGTCTCAATTACCTAGACTTCGCTATTTTCAGTTTAGCTACTATTTCTTCTTGTGGATTCTCGGTCGACGTGGTACCCTTAGAATAGCCGTGGTACTCCAGTAAAGCAGGGAGATCTAAAGAATCTATTTTTCCTATTATGAGTCCTGATCACAGGGCCAGGAAACATTACGTACGACAGAACAAACTTCTCCATAGTAAAATGACACTGAATAGCATTAATCATAAATTATTATAATGGCTGGTGACCTAAAGCTACCTGCCACATACAATATTGTTGGATTTGCAGAGTAACATCAAGATGTAGTTTTAAATGATTCAACTGGCTCAGTAAACACAGCTCAGTAAACCAGAGGGCTTGGGTCAGTAGCAGCTACAGCCTGGCTGCAAATAAACTTCACTTGCTCCTCCCAGCCCCAACAATGATGCATGAATCCCACACACTGTATTGTGTAGCACGAGGTGGGCTACAGGTACCCTTACTTATGAAAGCAATTCACTTATTTATTTGGTGTAGTAGTTCGGCACGACACGAGCTCTCCCATCACCTATCAAACCAAACTTCGGTTTTTATTGCCGTTATTTTTCTGATTATTTTACTTCTGTGCATCACACTCGGCCATAATATGAATATCAAGAGAAGAAAGTGATAATATGGACACCGCCTTTCTCTCATGCCTGAATTTCAGCACGGCACTGATGGTTGCGCATATGATTCGGATCGTTCATCTACGTTATCTCCGGTCCCCTGCTCGAAATGAAACCATGCACTAAGAAGAAGGATAAAGTCGTGGTGGAGGAGGAGAAGGGTGGGATTGGTGGGGCGAAGGGGGGGGGAGTAATGAAGAAGTAGCAGCGAATGCGGCCGAGAATTGGGGGGGGCGGCTGCGGGGGGGAGTGGCTATTGCGGGGTGGCGGAGGGATTGATGGGAGAGGGGGTAGGGAGTGTTGGAAGGGAGGGGGGGTACGTAACGTGCATGAACACGGCTTCCTCGAATGGGAGCGAAATGGTGGAGAGAGAGAGGAGGAGGGTGGAAGAGGGAAGACGGCGCGGCTGCTGCGGGAGTTGTGAATTTCGAAGGAATTCTGCCGGGAGGGGAGGTGGAAAAAGAATGGGGGAGGGGCGGGGAGGAGGGCAGGGCGGGTGGCGGCAGCGGGTGGGGGAGGAGTGGGAGGACAACCTGGCCTCCCCGCTAGCCGGCCAATCACGAATGCGATTAAGCCCCCTTCTCCTCCCCACCTCCCAGACTTCCCTGGCCCCGCCTCCTCCATCCCCCTCCCCCCTCCGCCTCCCCACGCTCCCCGCCCCCTGCACCGGCCTCCCCCTCCCCACCTCGCCAGCCTACACAACCGGCGGTTAACTCCCCCCCCCTCCCATCCAACTCACCCTCACGCCCTCCCCCCCACAGTTCACCCCTTCGCTTGAGATATTCCGCGCACACCCTTCCTCGCCTCACCCACGCCATCCCTGAAGCCTTTTACAATTCCCTTTCGTCTGAAGGGCGGGGAGAGGGTGGAAACTCTTACTTTCATCCCAGTCTGGTTCTCTCTCTCTCCTTTCTCCCGCCATTCTATGCCTCATTCTCTCCTCATACACACACACACACACACATTCTATCTCCCTCGCTCGCTCGCTCTCACTCGCTCCCGCTTCGTTTTTCTTATGAGTTGCTCCATTTTAAAAGGAGTCCCTTTTCCCACCCCTTCCTGCTCACAGACGCACAATTTCTTTTGCCTCACCCCTCCCCCCTTGGTCCCGGCTCCGCCCGACCGCGTTGTCCCATTTCCCTCTCTTCTCACACTTCTTTTCTCCCAACCCACACGCATCTTTGGCTACCTCTCTCCGCCTCATCGGTCTCATTTCCCCGTCATGAGTGCCTCTCAAGCTCCGGGATACACGTTACTTTTTTCCTTTTAAACTTCCCACAACCCATACGCTCCGTCCGGAATTGCTAGGAAGTATCTGCGAAGTAGGAAATTCTGTTTTATCCAAGGAATAATGGGGAAATTTTCGAATGAAAATGATCAAGATTTGTTTGCGTTGTCAATACTTCGCCTAGAATCTGAATTCGGACCTGCGGGAGATGGGCTTAATTTCAGTATATTTCAAATAATGTTAAGTAAAAATTTGCCAATTTTTTTAGGAATCCATATGAACGAACATTACACTTCACATTATTATTGGATAGGCTTTGTTGGGAGCCAATTGGAAGAACGAAGATTTACACGAATGGCTTATACGCTTAGATTAGCACAAATTATGTGAATATCAACCTTGACTCACTTATTTACGTTATTTGATTAGAGCTTAGGGAAATATCGAGGGAAATTGACGGCCGATATAACCGATATAAGGAATTCATTTTCTCTCTAACGATTCGATACCGCAGTGGTCAAAAACCACGCAAGTTATGTTCAGCTTTCCAAAAATAAAATAATATATAATTCCATAAGTCATCATCAATTATTTTATTGACTGATGACTTAACACTCTCTGCCACACACCCTAGTGGTAGTTTATAGGGTACCATGTGGATCCGAGTATCTATCGGTTTAGGTCCAAGCAAAGTATCATTCACGTCACTCCATCGGTTGGGGTGTCGTTCAACGTGCGACCATATAGGGGATAACAGTGAAGAGAAAAATACGGTACTAATCAGAAGGCACGCGAATATTTCGCAAATATCACGAGAGTTACCAATGAAATTGATAAAAATTTGTTTGGAGAAGAAAATAAATAGAATGGGGTGATTGAAAAAATTAGGATTTGATTCCTCAAGAGACGATGAAAGCAAATGCACAGGGTTATAGAGTTTACCTTTGGCAAGGGAGGAATCACTATCACCCGGAAGATATAATGCGTAGAAAGTGGCCCTTGAGCAGATTGATCAGAATACAATTTCATCCCTCGCATACCTTAAGATCAAAATAAATCTGTCATGGAATTCAAAGGGATCGCATTGATGAGGTGGCCTGCTGCACTGCCCATTCCATGCCAAATGTCTAGGTTCGAGTCCCGAATGTGGTAGACTTTTTTAAGGAAGAGTTATCTCGATCCCTACTTGATGTGGAACACACCATAAGTTGGGAAAAGTGTCTTAGAATATTTTACTAAGACTCAGCTAATGCCGACGCCATGTTTCTCTACTATACTATTCCACTATTTCACCCAATTCCCTGAAAAACATACCCATGCCAAATTAACCACCTCTCCCTAATGGCGCGAATAACCTTAGCTGCCAGCCGCCTTCCCTAATAACTGCTACCATTGGAATCATAAAATCTCTTCGTCGCCATTCACATTTCTTCCCTACAAATTTATCTTTATTCAATGTAACAATAAATATTGGTGTCTTCAAATGCTCCTTCACTGCTATTTCTAGTGGCGGATTTTAGGATTTACGATAGAAACAGTCCAGAGATGTTAATATCGTAGTAGGGTGCGTGACATAAGCGATAGTCAAATGGATTCGGTGAAGCTGATTCAAATTGAATATTGACTGTGGCTATAAAGCAGGTGAGGGTTGAAATCGGGGTGGGGTAGAGAGAGAGAGAGAAATTTTTACACCCCATGACATTGTTTTGAAGTTTTCTTAAGAAGCCCCATAATGCTTTCCTTGCTGTAGGAAGACCCCAAATGTTATTCACTTCTTCGGCGGGTGTTCTGACAGCTGGGCACAGTCTATTGACACCCATGGTCTTTTTAATTGATCGAATAATTGATTAAAACGAAATAAATTACCCATAATTGTGCCATACATTTATTTGATCCGCGCTCATGCATACCAGTTGGGAATCTACTGTCATTTCAATAATGAAACGAGTATGTCTGAGTTACGGGGGAGAATTCTATTTAAATAGTCCCCGTGATTCCTTAATGTTGGCCTCGGCCCAGTCACCGAGTGCATATAAATCCTTTGCTGGTCTTTATCGGAAAGCGTTAGATTGATGACATGGGAATTCAAAGAACTTCCTTTTTTGATGGTGAATTCCTCGAATAAACGTGAAGGAGGCATTGTTAATTGAACGCATTATGTGTTGTCTTTTTTCCTAGCGTTAAGAAATATTGAATGCCAATTAAAGTTTATCGTTTAATTTTAAAACTATATAAAACTTTATAGTTTAGTTCCTGAAGCCAAAAAGCAATTTAAAACGACCTGTTTATTTATTGAATGTTTATTATTCCACTCTGAAATCCATAAGTAGTTATTCAAGGGGCAATAGACAAGGAAAATGTGGAGAATTTTTAAGTCGCCATTCCCATGAATCGATGTGATGTTTCTCCTTTGTATTTATGAGATATTTCATCGATGTGTTGAACGTTTGCATCCGTCTTTTTAAGCAGACTTTTGCAATTGTTCGCTGCACGGATATAAGTACCGTGCTGTCGATTGGTAATCGTGGTTGCGCCAGCTACAGTAATCTCCACTTTGTCTTGCTTTTTAGTCACGTACTCTAGTGGAACCCGAATATCGTTTAACCTCGTTGGCGAAAAAAATTGGCAGAAAACTTTCTTTCACCTAATTTGAAATATCTACATTGAGTAATTTAGCTTCTAAGGCATTAGGTGTTATCCATAGAATAGTTCATCGTATTTGCGATCGTGGAAGTATCCATTTCCATAAAATATATCCATTTCTTCGACAGAATGGATAATAATCTTGGAATAGCCTTCAACTATGAATGGTCCCTCTTCAGTTGCTTCGAATATTTTACCCTCGCCGGTATAATCACGTCTCAGGAGGCAAGACATTCGTGCAGAACATGCAGGTAACGAAGGGTGTATGAATTCCGAAAAGTCTTTACATTCTTCCTTTAATGTAGGCGGTGGATGAGAGTAGCATACCTACTGCATAAAAGCGTCCTTTCGTTTGTTATAGTGCCGAGTCTCTCCTTTGAAACAGCGGAACGGAAGGAAAATATGTGCGAGTGAAATGCTTCGTTAGTAACAGAAGACGAAGTGAAGGAGAGAGGGAAAGAGAAGGGAACGCCGATTGAGTGCACTTTGAAGGCGCGGTTCAATAAAAGTCAGGCCCGCAATACGAATGACATCGCCGCGTGCGCCCCACGTGTTGTAAAACCTCTCGGGATCGGGAGTCGTCCTCCGAGGCCGTCGTACTCAACACGGCGGATCCCCTGGCATGGAGCGCCCCTCCGGGATGGCGCGCGGCTCTGCGTTCGGCGGTCGACGGCGAATTCCGACTCCGCGGATGTTACAACTCACCTGCCCCGTCGACTGCATCGACCACTGGCCGGGCCTCTCTCCACCACCACCACCCGAGCCCACCGCCATTTC
Organism: Hetaerina titia; assembly: GCA_037158775.1. Taxonomy (NCBI): domain Eukaryota; kingdom Metazoa; phylum Arthropoda; class Insecta; order Odonata; family Calopterygidae; genus Hetaerina; species Hetaerina titia. The sequence goes on along the minus strand of CM073778.1, from coordinate 65,425,982 downwards.
TCTTCCCCCACATCAGGGCCCCTCTCCCCATCCCTCTCTTACACCCCACCCCACCTCTCCCTCCCTCCCTTCGTCGCCCTCCGCCCCGTTTGGTCACCCACTTCTCCCTCCCCCCTCGCTCTCCCACACCCCCCGCCCCATTTCTGTTCCCATTTAACTCATTGCCATTATCCGTTATCAGCCACCTGTTGTGTATGTGCTGTTCCCTCCGTCCCCCCCCCCTTTGGCTTCCTCCACCTCGGCCCTTCCTCTACTACATCCTACCCCCCATCCCTCAGGAACCCACCTCAGTTGCACCCACCTCCCGCTTCGAATCATCCTCCTCGCCCCCGCCTCGGCCTGCCCATCCCGTCTTGGAAGACCTCATCTGGGGCGAGTTTGAGGGCTCCTCTTCCCCTCTTCCGCCTTCAGCTCCTTCGCCGGCCGGCTTCTCTTTCGCCCTCCTCCGAATCTCCACCGGACAGAACTATGAATCCCCTCCTGCGTGTCGGTGACGGGTCCAAACGTGGACGCTCGGTCTCCTCATTTGCATGTCGAGAACCGATGTATCCGTTTGTCTCTCAAGCTCCCGGCAGATACATGATGTCGGCGGGCATGCTGAACAGCGGATCCATCTCGTTGTGTGCGCCGCCGCCTGCGATCTGCATCAGGGCCGGCATGACGTGCCACGAGTACAGCGTTCTCGTTGAAGTTCGGCGATGGCAGCGGGGTATTGGAAATTGTTTCATAGCAAGAAGTCACGAATGATAGCCACTTCCTCCCGGACGTCAAAAAGTTTTGACTCGGGGATCCACGAAATATCTATTAGGTACACTAAAATGTTGACCGCCTTCTAAATGGAGGAACTCCGTCTGCATACAAAAGGGACCAAAAGTCTTCAGATGGCCTCAGCATACAAATTCCCGTATCGGAAAGTAACCCGTTTCTATCCTCGAGGAACGGTAGTCAAGTTACTAAATGAAAAACCACACACACACGTATTTAAACCATGCTGTTTCAGAACTATTTTCGCCCCTGTTGACGTATTATCCCATACTTAAAAATTAAATCCACACCCGCAGCCGCTTGAGCTCCATATCTGAGACTTTTTGTTGGATTAAGTTTCTTCAGTATCCTGTAAATCTAGTTCCACAAAGGGATTTTAATAAAAATACTTTAAATACATTTTTACAACACTTAATTTTTGTATTTGCCTTTGGAATAAAAAAAACTTAATAAATTAAATATCTGACATAGTATTTATTAATTTTTAGTGCAACCTAATCCAGGTAACACAATTTGACTCCATGAGTAGCACGCAAAACTAGACAAAAACATAACCATTTCATTTAATTACCGCGAATTCTGGAGCTTCTCCGTATTTGAAAGTCGAAGATGTAAACAAATATACTGACATACACATAAATGAAATTAATAGAACATAACCATATCATATTTGGTGCACACCGTGGATGATATAGCAATTTTGGTTAGCAATTTGAAAAACTGTATAATTCACTTTGATTTCAAAGGTTCTGGTTCAAAATCCCAGTATGACTAATGCTGACTGGAAAACTCAAATTGAGGTGGTTGTTTGAAAGCTATCCTAGACTAAGTTTGCAGAATAAATCGGTATGCGTTGTGGGTATCAATATAGTTGATTCAGAGACAGAATCGGAACAAGGGGAAATATGAAACACGCAGCAAGTGCTATCCAGCAGTGTAGCTGCATTTACCATAGCATAATCACTCCCCAGCCTTGGCCTGTGGATGGGCAATCCGTTCTGTTAAGAATAAATCAGACATTGAACATTGCATTCACCATATTCAAAATGCGTATTCACTTGACGATTAGTTGGCAATGCTAAGCCATAATATAGACCTTTCAAGACCCAATAAGTCAATATAACTCGTGAGGGACTACAATATAAGTCAATGTAACTTGTGGGATATCATTGAAAATAAGGCACGACCTCAATAGTGATGAAGGAATTAATTCGAATAAAAAGTTTTATTCTAATTCGTTTGCCATGACTATAAACATCGCATGATTTTTGCAGCCAATTGGGTGTGTGACTCAGAAACTCGATAATAATTCTTTGGTAATTTATCTTCATTGCATTTATTTGTTCCCTTGATTTATATATCAATTGTAATGTGCTGAATATCTAGAGTTAACTTACGTCCTGAGATCGTAATAAATATATTTCAATATCAGTCAGCCTAAAACGTATAAAAAACATGAAAATTTCCTTACAATTTTGTATCCTTGTATCCTGAAACTCATTAAAATTGATCTGTATTCATTTTTTTTAACTTCCTGCCATTGATATTTAATACTTATAGGTAAAATCGACTGATATGGAGAGGAATTGGAATTTTTTAAATGAACCTGAATTAATTAACAATGACATGGTTCCAGTTGTTGGCATTATTTTTTATTCATTTTTAAACTCTTTTGTCAAGAACTTAAAAGCTCATGTATATAGAGGACTCTACAATTAAACTATGTGATGTAAGGAAGTGCGACTCTCAGAAGACAATTGTGCGTTAAAGAGCTTCAATGAACTTCAAAGAAAGATTTGAGCGCCAAATTAAATGAGACTAGAAAATATTGTGGAAATGATGTGTTCTCTTGATTGAAAGCTACAGTTGGACATGAAACAAAAGTTTAATGCAAGCCAAATTGTATAAAATTCGTGACTCAAGGCTTTTAGAGAAAGTTCACCAATCGTGTTTTAGTTCCCTATATTGCAATAAGATTGGGGATGAATTTTTTCGATGGACGTAATCATTCAGCTACAGGGTTCGTCCGGAAAATAAGTGTTATTAGCTCATTGTCTTTTTTGACAAAAGGGGAGTCGTCCACTACGAATTTGTACCTGAACGACAAACTGTAAATGCTGCATTTTACGTCCAAGTGCTCGACAGGCTTCGAAAACGAGTCGTCCGCGTCCGGCCAGCGATCAAAAACATCTGGCGGCTGCATCACGTCAATGCGCCGTCTCACACCGCGCTTGTCGTGTCGGACTTCTTGGCCAAGCACGGCGTGGCAACGCTGCCGCACCCGCCCTACAGCCCGAACTTGGCACCACCGGACTTCTTTCTGTTCCCGAAGATAAAGAGGAGTTTGAAAGGAACGCGATACGGGACTTTGGACGCCGTCAAAGAGGCCGTGACGACGTGTCTTCGAGAGGTTCCCGTTGATGCCTTCGCGGGAGCGTTCCAGGAATGGGAACGCCGCTGGAACAAGTTTATCGACTCACAAGGGTCATATTTTGAGGAATATTAGCTTAAGATATGTAAAAGTGTAATAATTTTTTTTCCTGAGCTCAGTACACTTATTTTATGGACGAACCCTGTATGTTACCGCAGGCTTTAGAAATGAACTACCTACTTCATTTTCGATTTGCTAAATTGCACGTCCAGTTAGATCGACCCATAATTAAAGCACCAGGTGTAATTTGAATGGTATAACTTCAAAATTGTAGCATTTTGAAGGGTCTGCCATTGGTTGAGTGAGACTGCTATAAGTGATAAACCCGTTTATGGGAGAGGCGTACTAAGCGAGAGAAAGTAGTGACAGATTCTACACCACGATGAAGTACCTACTCCCATCGCCATTAATTAGCATCCAACACCACCAATCACGCCAAGTGGCAGCTACACAGCTGTTGAGAAAACCGCGGGATGCAGGTCGGATAAAAAGTAAATTTCGTGTTTGATTGAACTCATCTGTGTTGTATCTCGCAGCTGTCAGCTTCTCTCCGCATTGCAAATGCACACGGAACATTTGAGAGAATGACGGCTTTAATGCATGCCCTATTTTTGCATGTGCAGAATTAATGGATTTCTCAAAAGAATAACTTCTGCTGCATTGCTCCGCTTTCCGTCCATTCAAAGTTTCCTCAAGTTAATATTTCCTCATGTAAAAAAATGGTGGCTTTAAAAGTTTTAAATTTTACGATCGAAATATCTCCCACATTTTTCCTGCAAGGCCCAGTTCACTGCTTTTCGCTCACATTGCCCATGAGCCCAAAGTCAGAGGTGAGGGAGGATCATAAAGCATGGAGTATTTCCGTTGAAGTTTCATAAATCAGTCCTGGAGTAATGAGGAATGCAATGTCATACGTATAACCTGGAGTGAAATATGAGCAAGACGTGTCTTCGCAGCCACTTAATTATGTCTTTATTACGTAGAATGCATGTATCATACTCAATTCCTTTTCTTAAGCATCATACTGATAATTTATCAGACATTTTATATATGACCTGATGAAATGATTAAAAGAAACTCGAATTAACCTACCAAATTGTCTAATTTGCCAGTCCCAAGTTGGAAGGAATGTTTTCTCTTACTCGTGGAAAAAATCTCGCATTCATTTCAAAAAAATCCGAAAGACAAGTGCAACAATGGATTGATTTTGGGTCTGCATTTTCTATCCTTAATAGATGTTGTCTATTTACAGCATCATGTACCTTTATATATATATATATATATATATATATATATCACATGCTGCTCAAATTCGCCTTCCCCACCTTTCCTGTGTTTGTCTTTTATGTGTTTTCCTATCTCCTTTCCTTTTATCTATTTCTATGTGTGAAGTAATATTTGTTCGTCGTATGGCGGGTTTTCGTGTTATATATATATATATATATATATATATATATATATATATATATATATAGGTACCGGAGGAGGAACAGGATAGGGATGTTGGACGGGATGAAGGGAGGAAGGAAGTACACAGAGATGAACATGAACCTGATGTAGAGTAGGTTGCTGGATTGTGTTTTGTTAGTAGTCACAAAATACTTATTTGGTAGTTATGCCCATCCAAAAACCTACCTTAACCGATAGAAAACCTTATAATAATACACATAATATAACCTTATAATAATATAGCACTAGCGAACAAAAACAAAAAGACAAACACACAAAAAAAAGAAACTCACATGCCAACTTTCTCAAGGAGAAGAGGAAGAGTTTTTTCCTCCATTGGTGGCATTGACACTGAAAATTCGGAATACGTGTGAGTTTCTTTTTTGTGTTTCGGCAGTTTTTGTTCGCTGGTACTAATCTTGGTGTACATTATTATCCATATCCGTGAGACCTTCACAAAAGTTTTATATAAATATATATACATATATATACACACACATATATAATATGTGTGTGTGGGTATTCCAGGGGTTGTATATCGGTAAAAATGTATTTAGGTAGACTCTTATGTAGGTATATTACTATTAGGCGGATTTATTGCAAGACCCCTGAATTGAATGCACTAGGCATTTATGGCTGCAGGAATTACGAGTATTATTGGTACACCATATTTTTTACTTTTCATTCAATTACCACACAAAGCATCTATTCTCATAGCTTGTGTACGCGTAGCTTTAATGCCGAAGCAACTAATTAATTTTCTGTTTATTCATTGGCGGTCTATTGGCGAAAATCACTGGCGACGCTCTTCAAACTCTCTTTGAACTCCTCCAACTCTACAATATTTACCCTTTGCTCTTTCACGGCATTAGTAATTAATTTACTTCTAATTCCTCTATACGAGTATGCTTCTCTCTTTACAATGGCTGCGAATAAAATTCACCTCCTTTACTTCTCTCTTAGCTGTAGAGTAGACTCAGTTAGCAGTCATTCCTTCTCAGTACATGCTTACGCAAGTTAATTTCTACTATAGATTTGCATGGCTATTCATCACGTCTTTCTCCTCCTAGTCTTCTTTTAACTACATTTCCCCCTAATCGAATTTCTACCATCATAATATTTCTCCATCTCTTTTAGTGTTGTTCACGTTGAAATGCACAAAGAAATCTTTTAACAACCAATCCGCTGCTCTATTTTTAGTTAAAATTTAAGATTGTTTGTTATAATGCCATTTCAGGTTAGACTAGTTTTACCTTGGGTTTCAATAACTTACGAGTACTTTGTATAAAAGCACCAAGAGAGGAAAATATTAGTCTTGTGGCTTCTGTGCAATTATTTAACTCTATGGTTTCCTTCCTATTAATTTTTTTGCCAATCCGGTCTTTTTAATTTTTTTTATTTGGTTCTATGAAACATAAAGATGAATTGATGAACAATATCCATGAAGTGTTCCTAATCTCCACTAACAAAGTTCAAAACCGTTTTGGGAATTTCCTCATTTCACGGTGTGTAGCACTGCATGTTTTAAAATCGCGGCCATGGAATTCTTTGAAGAAAGAGAGAAAAATAAGCCAGTCAGGCTGAAGCGAAAATGATTTACCCGGAAAACATGCGTTTACTTATATTCCTCGGAGTGGAAACAACCTGAGACAAGTTCTTCGGTGCCTATCTTGGCGGAAGAGGAATGCTTTTTTGCCAGGCGGCCGAAATGATGTAGCATTCCGATTGACGATCCTTCACGAGATATTACCCCGATATCTGTTTCGGAGACCGCCGGCGCGGGATGGAATGGGGGGAGAGGAGAGGAGGGAGGGAGGAATGGTAGAGTGAGAGTGGGGGAGGAGAGCATTTCACTGCCGGCCGGCGAGAGTGGGAGAGGCCGGGGACGCGAGTCCGACATTCCCCACTCGCTCCGCCGCCGTGGAATGAGCCGCGGGAAACAATGTCCCGATCTCTCTCCCGCCGGGATATGTACGTACACGACCATTCTCGCCCTACACCCTCCGCCAGAAAAATCCCCACGTTTTCCATGCTGCGCGATGCGCCCCTGCACCTATTACCAGATTGAAGAGGTATGTTTTACGATGAGGACGTGACCATAAGGAGAAACCACGAGCGGGGCCCAGCTACCACCCTCCCTTCCAACTCTCTCTCTCTCGCTCACTCCCTCTTGCCTTCCCGAGTTTCCATTCCCGTGAGGCCACGCTCTCGTCCCTTGCCACCCCCATAACCCGCCGCACCCCTCTATCAGGACTTCCACCTCAAACCATCCCCTCCTTTCCCGAGAAGAAGGGCAGAAGAAGGCCTCCCTGGCCGGTGTATGTGAGAGCGCGCGTCGGGAGTGCCCGTGTACGACTCTTCTGAATGGATATTCTGTCACGATTCCACCCAAAATCCATGATCTCTGAGTCGGATAAGGCATGCGGGAATGGAGAGTTGGTGGGGGGGTCTGAGGGAAAAGAGACGCAGCGGGGTATGGGGGCCACTCTCGAAAGACATCGGGCGAATCAGGTGGTGGGGTGGAGAGACTAAGAGGTTCCGATGAAGGACGCACCTGGTCAGGAAGAGCCTCCCTCCCAACCAACCCTTCCTTTGAGACCCATTATGCTTGATTGATAAATGCTTCCACAATGCATTTTTTTGGACCCCTTCCATATCTTCACCATTCAATGTTTTCGGGACGTCGCCATCGTCCCTGATCGATGGCCTTACCCGGGAGTACATTTCCAATGGCACCGGTCTCGCGTCACCTGCGGCGGGAAATTTCGCGACCTCGCAACGGTCACCGCGATTCCATATCTCGTCGTCCCTCCATCCTTTCGGGGCCCCCGAATTATGAAATTCCTCGGCGCATTCCGGAAATGCGCGACGGGACGTGTTAGCTCGCCCCGCCTGACACGACATTTATAAGACAGGGAGATGCTAATGTTTTCAGCCCGAGGCATGTGTGCCCGAGCGACAAGTCTCGGTTGAAAAACCTGGATGGGCACGTTCCCTAGAAGGTTTATTTTCTTTCAAATGAAGCACGGACGACGAAATCAATTGATTACCCTCCTTTTCCCTCCATCGGAACTGATTTATTCGTATAATTTTATTTCATTAATGAACAATGCATGAGTGTGAAAATAAAGAGAAAACTAATGACCCGCATCTATTAAATGACATCCTGCGTCAGAGTGCCCTCTGCCCTTAAGAACTAGAGTGCTTATTCATTGCATGCAATTCATTTGATAGGTTTAAAATTCCTAATTTTGATGAGAGCTCTAAAATAAAAATCTCACGACTAAATTACTTTTCACTTTCACTTAAAGAATAAATTTGTACCAAAAGAAAAGATTTAAACCATTGAAAGGCAATGCCACAATCGAAATGTTTATATTTGTTTTTTAGAAAAATAATACTATCGAAAATTACGAAAAACATAAAAACCTTCTGAAACCAAAGTTAATTTATATTAGTATGATCAGAAAACATTTTATAGCAAACCCTATGAATCGGCCTTTTATATAAATATTTGTTTAAAAATTGATATGAATATCAGTATCCAAATATCTCATTCCAATATCAATGTTTATTTCACAAAGACAACGGTGCTTGAGTCTCATTCAGCTGTGATGAATCGTTGAGAACAGTTTCTTTATTAACGTAAAAGAACTTAAGAAATTAAAAATGATCTTAGCTTTCTACAGAAAGCAAAGATAATTTTTAATTTCTTAAGTTAAACATGGATTTCTACAAAGTTAAGCCTCAACCATTCAGTACAACGTAAAAGAAATTCTGGTACTCGACATATGTTTACATATTGTATTTTAAATGTGGATCAGTCAGTTTTAAAAGTTGAGCGCTGTTACCAATTGGCCACATTAATCAATTCGAAGTCTACATGAACCATACAAAAAATCGCGATTGCTCACTGAAAAATCAATCGATTGCCTTATTAGAGAGATGATTGCCCAATTCACACCAATTCCAATGGGCGAATGTACTATATAGGGGCCAACTTCTCTCCCTGCTCGCGCCATTGGTTTCTCAGGAAGATATGGTATCCAAAAAATCACGTAGTTTCCCTAGAGCGTCATTTGTAAACAAACCTGATCCCTCGGGTCAGTAGCCCAGCGCTCTACCCACTGTACTACCTCCTCATTGAACGTTTTCATATGAGCATAATGAACCCTGAAAAACAAATCATATTGAAAGATCTTAGTAATTACACATAAGAAATACACCTTAAGGCAGATAAGACCGTGCATTTTGTTTTTACTGCGTAACGAACTGTAATAAATATTCATGAAATTTCTGACAAGTTAGATAATTTTAAAGAACATAGCGTGGATATGATTCCAAGCCAACACTATTGGCTATCTTTGGATTTTATGGCAAGATATTGACTTAAACGTGCCAAATCTAATTCATGACACCATTTTGCACTGGCTATGCATTATTGAGTCAAATCAATTCATGATCACGCACACTTTACTGCACTCAACGTGTTCACGTTAAATAGGAATTTCAATGATAGTTAGTGTCTTATTTTAAATTGAGAAGAGAAATTGTGCTATCAATCGTTGGTTATATTTGCTGAAATAAATGCTGCCAACGAGTGATGTTGGTTCTGCGGTAGTAAGAATCACGAATTTAGTATTTTACATAAGTTCTGAAAGTTAAAACCGGTCCCATTTTTTTGCGAATTTTAATTTTCTTCGGTCTTTTCCTATCTGCTTAACATTTTGTTTACGTAGTGAATGGTGTGTTGAGAATTAGCTTTGAAAAGCCCCAGTGTTTACAAAATTTAATGCAATACCCTAGCAGAGCATGGGCTTTGGAATTATTACTTGAGTTATGATATGATATATCAGTTTGGGACTAAGACATACCTAGTTTCAAATAGTAAAATTGAAAAAATAATATTGTACTCAAGTTAAATGTTAACATCAATGCCGAATCTTTTGGGTTGGTAAGCAGCTAAAAGAGACCTTTGCCTATCAAGATGCATTACAAGGGAAAAAAGGTTCCTTCTATTTTTTCCATTAATAAATTAAATTAAAATGTATAAAACACAAATACCCAGGTGTTAAAGGGTATTTGAAAAATGAAGTTCTTTCCTGGGGAGTAATGTTATTTGGTTACCTTTGAGTTTTAAAATTCTGTCAAATTTTAAACTGAAACGAACCTCTTATAATCGGCCAGTAGTATCCATTTCGTTTTCACGTTCCTTCATGGCCTCTTCTTCTTGCATGTATCTTCGATATCGTCTCTTCATCTTGTGCCTGTATCTACGTAGCGCATAAGGTGCTTCATTACCTTTAAGAAATTATTGAATCAGTATAAATGAATATGTAATATCGCTATTGAAATCGGTATAATAAGTATGAAAACTTTTCAAAAACTTTGAATGAGCTTTTTTCAATTTCGTAACTTAGTTCTTGGCTGTAGAGGATTTTGTTTCATCCAGCTGTGTCGATAAGTGTTCATGCTCTCAATACCATTTAAGTCTGTCGGATAAATTATAATTTTTTATTGTCTTTGAACGACATAAACTTTTATTCTATTTAAGTGTTATCCTTAACTGATTAGTCACGGACTTCTTCTTTCCAAGCTGTCATTAATTGGTGGTTCAAGTGGTGAAGTTAACAACATATTTACTCAATGCCATGAATGATTAATAAAAACGCTAAGGTTAATTTATGTCATAACCCTCTAAAACATTAATTATCTTAGGGTACGCTGTTTTGATAATAGTTACTGTTGTATTATTATCGTGAATTTTTTTATGGTTATAAATTCATAAGAAATGAAGCCTCGTAAGTCATAAATTTAACTCACAAATTCAATCTAGATGTTTTACAGCATTTCAGAAAGTTGCGGGTAATTGCTTAATTTAAAGAGATCAATTTTTCTTGAGTAAATTAGCTTTGTTATAAAAAGCGAAATCGCTGGGCATTAAATATTTATTACGGAATTCGTTGGCAAAGGGTTAGCCAAGGACGTAGTGACCACAATAATTCCGTTGACTGTCATGCAGCCACATGACCCATTAAGAACTGTAAAAAAGATCTTTGGAGAATGCAAAAGAATATAAAAACAATCCTTTATGCCAGCACAGAGTGTGTGCTTCGCGTATGAGAGGAAGTGAGGTGTAGTATATTTTACTCGAGTGTATTCGCATGCCGTGTTCGCCTTAAGGATGCGTGCGTATCTTAGGAATATTCATGTGTTTGGGACGCATGGAGAAATACATTTCGCAGGAAATGAGCAGCGAAACCTCTTTCTATCCCTTTTCATTGTTTCCGCTAGTGCTTGATAAGGCAAAGTGGATAAGAGTTTGACAAAGCTACATGACTCTTTTTCTTGTCCCGGCACTTTGGTATAAGCTACCACAAAGATGATGCACTGTTAGTTTCACTACTCCAAGGTCAATACGGTTTTCAAATTCAAACGCTCAGAGCGATTTCAACAGCATTTATTTCCATTGGCAGACAAATGCATCTCGTGCTAAGAATTCCCTTCAATCTGTTATTCACGATGAGCAAATTGCAATATATTTTCCCGGTTGCTTTTGATGCTTGACGAAAATTAAAAGTAAAAAGCGGAATTAAATTTTTTGGATTGTTTCCCTCCTCCGGAGTTTTATCAGCTTGCACCGAGGACTAATTACTTGATAGTAACGAGTTCTTCTTTGAAAATTGAATAACAAATGTCATATCCAGGACATTTTTATGGAATCATTGCATCCATTTTCCTGAAATATATCTTGTAGACATTAAGGATGAGCAATAAAATTCATGGGTTCATGCCATTGGTGGATATGGCAAAGGAGATGAGCAAGGTGGACAATGAGGACTGAATTTTAATATCCAATGCATGAGTCTATTTTTTTCATTTCTCCTAGTTAAATAACAAAGGGAGATTCGCGTCTTACCTTCCTGAGCCGCTTCGCGAGTTTTTCTTGGCTTCCGGTATTTTTCTTCAGGAAATTTCGCTTTCGCCACCAAATCTAAAATCTAGCATCCCATGGAAATATTTTTTTTCACAGATTCTTGAAAATTTAGTACATGGGTTTTATTTAATGTAGGGAAGTGTTGTATTAAACCTCGGAAATGTCAAAAAACAGCTAATGCATTTTAAATGTATCCGCGGTTTATAGAATTAGTCTTTATCCACACAAATCGTAATCCATGTTGCTTTCCGAATGTACGTGTACACGTATGTGTCCTATTGCTTCTCCAAAAGAAATTGTGGAGTTCCTTCTCATGAATGTGCTGCGCATCGAATAGTTACACTTAGTTTTCGAAATTCAGGGAGGAAATTGGCATTTTATCTTCCCCCTATAAGTGCTCTATCTAACTCAAACGAATTTTCATGATATGTCTGTATTTTCTAACGTTTTCAAATCTCATTCTGTTCTAACTCCTGACCGCATGATTGTCGAGCTTACCTTATATCCAAATTCATTCGAACTCTTCCATTAGGTTTTTACGAATATGGCGGGAAATGATTTCTCTCTGTTGCCATTTTTGAGTGAATATATAATTGAACTCTTTCTGCACTGCTCTGTAAATGTGCCATTCTTTTTTTTAATTTAGAGTCAATTTTTTAATTCTATCTTCATACGAATCATTGTGCCTTTGCATCATCTGGGTCATTTTCTGACCGCGTATGATGTGAAATGGAAAGGTTTGTATGAGCCCATTTATTGTTGAAATTTAAAATTAATAAATTTGTAGATTTTCTATTATTATTATTTATGCTATCCTACGGGGAAGCCATGAAAAATTAGTTAAGTTCGATTACTGAGGGTATTATTTATTGCTGCCGTAGCCACGTTCAACTTACCAATCGCATTGTTATAAATATACTAATATGTTCGTATAAATATATACACATATGAATATTTATAGTATAAATATGCATAGGTATATATTTCCGGTTAGTGACAGCAAAGGCGACGATAATAACTCATTTTGGCAAGATTTTTCTTCAATGCCTTGCGAAACCGTGGAAGTTTTTCCATTGAAACATAAATGTTTAATGAGGTCACCCTTCAAGATAATAGCTTAATTACACAATTTCAAACAGCAGCGAATATATGTTATATCGATGATAAGTCATTTATTAATTCCGTGAGCGCTACGCTTTGGTGCAATGCCATTCCGGTAGGCATTATTTATTCCCCATGAATCCACCTCACAGTTGGAGAGCAAGAAATGGTTGATGATCCGGAATCAAGTTTTGTGAGCACAGTAAATCTACAGGGTTTCCAGATTTCAACTTGTCCCTCGATGGAAGCGAGAGTGCCAGGTGTTTTCATGTATAGGAAAGTCGTAAAGTCGTCATGGTTTTTTGGATATCTCAGATGCTTCGGGAGTGGACTAGCAGTGATTGGGGTATCCAAATATAGTTCTCAACTTCATCCTGCCTAAAATTATTTCCGATGCATTATCATTCTCCTTGACTCGCCACGGAAAATCCTGTGCAAATACCCATAATCATTGTCTCTTTGAAAAGCCGTTAGGTGTTCATAGCCATGCCCAAGATGGACTTTACACGAAATAACTTTGAAAATTTTATTCCCTCCATCCAATTTGCACTTAAATTAAACGTTTGAAGTTAATAGTGCAACTCATTCATCATTGAATTCATTTTAACAAAGGAAGTATGGGATAGAAGATGAAAGAGAGCCTTCTTGAGTATACTATGAGTCCAATACCTTTACTACGTTACACAAAGTGAAAAGAAAACGTCAAATCAATAATAATAGCTCAAATTATAGTGCAAAAGGATTACTTTAATTTGTCAAGGCTTTTTAAAAGTTTGTCGTGGCACATCTGAAAGCACTCCCGTCTGAAGCATCACCGCCATGAGAGCTATCAGCACAGTACGGTAAGAATGATAATTAGGATAAGAAACCAAAGTCTAGATGATCAGAAGTCCATTGTTAGTATTGTTCAGATGATGCTACAGTGAATCTAGTCGACAACAATAAATTGTTTCCTGTGAAAACTCAAAGTCTTTGATTCTTTCTTCGTGTTTTAAAAATGGATTTCCGCCAAGTATCTACCACAACCATCTCTCAAGAAACAATAAGAACAGTCATAATGAGTTTACAGTAAAAATTTATTCTGCAGGCATATTTTCTGTATAATTATGGCCTAAATCAGTAGATCACTCCATATTTTCATATGCATCAGTAACAATTCGGTGCTCATCTTAGGTAACCTGTCAAGAGCAGTCAAGTTCCAAGAAATTCCTATTGAACTACTTAACAACAGCAATATTTGAATTTCATCATATTTCATGTGTGATATTCAATGAATAGCAACGCGTACTTGCTAAGTAAGTAGTGCTTAGATTAAATTCTCTGCTCCATTCAATCGAATTTTGCATTTTCCTTTTCCTTAAAGATCCTACATGAAACCTGCCTTTGCCTTATATTATCCAAAACTTTAGTATAGGGTTGTTGGAGTGGAGAAGACTGGCAATAGAGAAATGGACGAAAGGAAACACAAATGAAGTTTTAAGCAACGGAAGGAAGGAAACAGATTGTCGGGAGAAATTTAAGAAATGCTGGAGAAATGGATCCAGGGAATTTTAAATGGCAATTGAATATTGAGGGTTATTGAAAGGTAGAAAACTGATTAACTGAGTGATAGGGAGTGAAATAATAGCATGTTGAACAAAATGGAGCCATGAGTTTGCGGAGTGGAAAAACAATATATTGTGTTGTAGACTTGTGGCGTAGAGTTTGAATTTACCTTCGAAATAGTTCACAAAACATTCAATTCATTTACATCCAAGAATGTAGAAATATTTTTGCAGACCATCGACCATGGCTGAATTATTGTGTTTTGCATGCTTATAGATTTTTTCCAATTAACACATAAAAAAAGGTGAAAAAATCATTGAACTTGAGGCACATAACCAATTATTTGGGAATTCATTGCGGAGGTGTGAAATTGTGTATATTCTCTATATACATTCTGTAATATTTTCTCATGCAAAATATTATATATTACTTTGAAAATTTTTATTCATTGTAAAGGAACTTGTCAAAGGAAAATGAGCTTATGGATTTGGATGTCAACCATTGACCTATAACCTTCTCTTAGTATCATTGAATTACAAGGTTGCCTAATATATTAATAGTATCGAGACTTGGTAGAGCACACAATGAAGTGTCTAAAAATTGTATAATTATCTCTCATTCTGTCAAACATAACAGAATGTCTATTACATTGAAGATCTGTGGAAAATATTTCATCAACTGTTGACACAAGTCATGGTAACATTCAAATGTACGTAGGACACTTGTAAAATGGGATTTATAGCCAGCAGCAATCCATCAGCGGGTCATAAAAACAGCTGGAAGCTACTAGGGAGTACATTTTCGGGGTGTGATGGTTGAATATCAGGATTTGTCACCGGTATTGTTGACATTAACACGGTGAAATTCCCGCTACACCGGTGTTCCTATTCATAAAACCCGTTGGCTTCATCCATTGCCTCCAAAGAGCCGTTAGAAATGATTCGTACAGCGGCGGTGGCAGCCTTGCGGTATCGCCGGCGAGTGAGCCGTGCGACGAGCCACGGGGCGCACGGTCCGGAGGGCGGCCGGCTCTTGTGTCTCGCTCGGCCGCACCGCGATGACGCCCGGCAAGCGGCGGGGCCTCCGGCTCGCGAACACCGGCCTCACCGGTGTCTTCACCCGTCCTCCCTACGACAGTATCTTTGAATAGGGAGACATCGGCGTAGGTTTTCATGAGAAAATTAAGTTTCTTTTGTAAAACGAATCTTTTGGAACCAGCTGAATCGGTAGAGGGAAAGGAAAAGGAGTTATTTTTTTTACTCTCTACAGGTACGACGTCTATCTGAATGTCACACTCTTCTGAAAAAGATTTACTCGCACAATAAGGAAGCACATAGAACGATAATTTCTGCCTCACCTTTTGAAACAGCACGAATTGACTATTAAAATGTTATTGATTATCGATTTTGTTTGGTTATCGTTATTTCATTACTGTGAATAAAACCTTTGTTATCATAAAATCGTAAATCTCCGAGGTCGAGTCTATGCACTACATGAATTAATTGCCTTTTTTCTCCAATGCATTCAATTCTTTGCAGGAAGGCATTTTTACAAAATCACATAACCATACATATGGTTGGAAGAGTATATTTCTTCACTTGGCAACTTTGTAGTGATTCTTTCTCGGCAACACTTAAACATTTGCGAATAGACAACCGATAACAATTCCTTCTAATCAGTAAGAAAAAAAATTGGGGACACGAAGTTGATCCCTCTAGCCTTTTAATTCCAGTTTCTCATTGGTCAATGCAGACGTTCATTTTCGCCATGCTAATGGGTTTACGGTGGCAGTCTTAGCGAAATAATCGTCCCGTGAAGTAATATTATCATCAAATGTAATAATTTAGTCGTTCGATACCTTCGCGGAAGTTACATTATCCCGAATCAGAAGGAAGCGGCGCACGGCCAATGATTAATTTCCGCTGACACACTGCAGCGCTCTTGCCAAAATAAATTGCTTCACGTGCCACGTTGAAGGGCAAAACTTTCCTTCTGGTTCGTCGGCGAGCAAAAGAAGCAACTGTGAAAAGCATGCTGAGGACTAGATTTTGTTCTCTCGGCCAAGTTCGTCTTTTCACGACCACGAATTGACCTCATATATGGTCTAGTGATACGTGTAGAATCTATTATTCCCATTTAATAATTTCTTCTTTGAATCTAATGTTAATTTTTTTCATGAATTCGGTTTTACCGTTTATATTATTTTCTCGTATATGTCCTTTATCAAATCCGCATCTTACCATTAATTACTTTTGCAGAGAACAATACAGCCACCTGTCAAATGTAGGTGATACAAACAAGAATGACGGGGTATGCGTGCTCATTGCCCTCGTATAATTTGGCTGTTTTCAGCATTTGTAAGCGTTAATGTGGAATTTATGGATAAAATTAATTATCAACTTAAAAAAACGGCTTAAAAATTGTCTTTCATCGATATTTTTTATGCAAAATCTATGGATATTGTACCTATGCCAGTACCTTTTCATTATATTAATGAATATATGTGCGTGATTATTCGTATATAAAAATATATCAATTATTGATGCATAAGAAGAGCCTAAAGTCATAAATTTTACGAGAAACTTATGCATCAAAATTAGAAATATAATTAGTGCAAAGGAAAATATAACAGTATCCACCAACCAGATGATTGTAACTGTAACTTGTAATTGTCTTCAATACAATGTGTAGGGGTTAGGTGGGAGAAGGGACTTTGAAGTTTCTCTCTATTTACCCCCAATAAAGTCATTAAATAAGTAAACCAGGAACTCCTACCCTACTAATTTTTAAGAGACTGCATCGAGCTCCTGGCGATTTGATTAACCAACCGCAACTTAATCGAGCACCAATATTAGGCCTAAAACTTCAAAGGATACCCGATTCGCAGAAATGATTGTTTATTACGAATACGTATTTATTTTATTTTTACCATAATGCGTATCCATATATAAAAAAAACAACTTTACGGCTCTCACACTTTTTCATTGGAGTTACATTAATAATAATCTCTTACCTGCTTCTTTATGGTAATTTTGAAATTCGATTGAGATATTGGCACAAACAGTGAATAACTAAATAAAACAGTTTCTGGCTTGACTTGGTGGAAAATCATCATATTGAAATTGAAAAACTTGGCTTTTCCACATTGAAAATTTAAATTCACTACGTAGGTTTCGTTATGGTAACGAAAGTCTTCATTATGGTATAACATCTTCAGGTCCTGAAGATTTTATACTCTAACAAACCTAGGTAGTGAATAGAAATTTTCTATGGGGAAAGCTAAGTTGTTGATTTTTCAATTTCAAAGTGAATAGCTACTTGGAAAACAGTCCCTACGAATATATTTCGTTCGCTGAATAACAATTTCTATTGAAAGAACATTCGTTCCCATGAATGAATTTAGTGCAAAAAAACTCTTAATTTTGAGGGAATGTATTTAAATTTCATTTGGTGAGCGGAGTTCGATGTGTAATCAAAACACACTCAGGGAAATTGAATTTTCTGGGTCAATTTCCCTGATTGGATTATGGTCATTTTTTTCCGACTTCGAAATAATTCCTAATAAACCAACGACAGAATAAAAACTCGTGGCCAACCTGAGATATTCCATTCGTTTCACTCGTGATGCTTGATAAAATTGACGGATAAGATTCTAATGTATTGCTCCCAATAAATTACAGCTTCGTGGGGCGGGCTATCAGTGGCGAGCAGCGTTAAACCCAGCGAATTTTCAGATAACTCGCAGCGGAAATGAAACAAAATTCTACCTAAAATTGCTCCATCGATTTCATCAAAGCGATGAAGATAACGGCCGTACACGCAATGACATTTTTAGGGAAATATATTTTAACTCGCCATTGCGCGCAGGTGTAAGGCAATTGTGTTTCGGCTTCGGTAGAGTCTACAGTGGAGGCTAAAAAAAGACACGATCCCTCTGCACTGATGTGTGAGGTAGGCAGCACATTTCCAAAAGTTCAGGGAAATGTCTTTTCTCCGGAATAGAACAGTGACACGGCACCCCATAAAACTCACGTCCGCCTAGTGGTGTGGCGTGTACAATTAGGCGCGTTTTGCTACACTCTAGAATTATTTCCATTTGCCGCAGAGAATTATGCATCTGAAGGATGACCTCCGAGGCGAATGGCTAGATGCCAGACCTGCGCGGGAGACAGAAGACTTGAATTCAGAGGAAACTTAATTAAGAATTCCAATGCGTCGATGGAAACATGGCTAAATATACGAACAATGAATGACTCGAATACTACATCAGGGATCTCCCTCGTTTTCTGGACACATTTAACCGAGTCACCGATTGGGAAAGAAGGCAGGCAATATGTTAGTTCGAAATGTAATTGAAGCAATCCAGTTTATTTTTTCAATGAAACTTGTTTCAACATTATTTATGCATGAACTAAAAGGAATTCCAATGCCCGAAATCATGGGCTCGATTAGTACGCTCAGCTTTATATATGCGATATATCTTTTATTAAATGCAACGCTCAATTGACACAAATGGTAGCAGACACATTGTTTGTAGGAATAGTCAGTGTTGTACGTGGCTTCCGACGTACCTTAACTGCGTATCCTCGTAATTAATACTTCAGCTAATCTAAAAGGTTAATGATGGAAAGTTAGATGTGTAAAAATACATAGAAACTCTGCATGTAAATATGTTTTATTATCATGTTGATTAATATTAGACATAGATTCAACAGAAAACAAATAAGCCATACGCATATCAGTTTATCCATTGACAATGAGCATAAAAATATAAACTTTATTTTTTATCCTTTTGTGTATATTTTGTCATAATTTCCTCATGGTAAATTTGCAGTTTTTAAGTATTTATATGCAATGAGCATATCTTAATACTAGATCTCACGCTATACGCTTTGAACCTTTGGTAAATAGCTCGTCTAATTTTCGGCACAGGAGTACATCTCATCGTCATTGGCCTGAAATTTTCTAACTTAGTGATTCTGAAAAGAGTCAGTTTTAATTACTGACTGTTTTTGTAAGGTTAAAGTTTTTAGAATGAGTTTTACTTATTACTCAGGGAAAAAGTATTGATATACGTTTTCCGTATGAAAAACTAATCTTACGATTCTCGTCCATTCGAATTTCTATGACTTAGTGATCAGTATCAGAGACTGAAGTTACTCTCCAAAGAATAATTACTAACTGACTGCAGACAAGTTAATTTGACAATGATGTCTTTACATGCCACCGGATTTCTGAGCCAACTTAACGAGTTCTTGAGAGAGAAAGAAAAATGTCTATAAGGGGCTAATACCGCCTCTCGAATATCAATTTCACTTTTTCAGATAAATAGCCTCACGCGGTGACAAACCAAATGAAAAACCTGTTTGGGAGTGATAACATGAAAAAGCATTCTATTTTCGCCAGATACACAATTCAAGATGAGGCAATAAATAGATTGACGAAGCCATGGAAACGTTCTAACTACGAGTAGTTCGTTTATAAGCATTTGTTCTCAGAACTTGCTAAGATTTATGTGGAATTCTTTCCATATCGTCAGAACTGTATTAGTTTTGTGACCGCTGTATGACAGCCCATCTTAGCTCATATAATGTGCTTATTTGGGAAGTTGAAAGGACTTCACCTTTTGCTATTGCCACGATTAAAGCAATGCTACATGTGTGATGACATCAGCGGTAGAACGAGTATATGAATATAAATATAACTAAGTGCCACGCTCCTGGGAAAGAAATATTACTGGTTCCCTGTAGCTGCTAACCCATATCTAATGGATTAAGTGACATAGGACAAGTTTTTTAAAATTTATTTATTACTTTTGTATATCAATTTTCCAATTATATCTGCAGAGTAAATTTGATAGATTCTCATTCGTTTATACAGTTTCATATTAAGGCTACTGAGAGTTTTAGACACTTCTCCTTTCCATATCACAAAATGAATTAAACCTGTATTCTCATTATCACTCAAGAAAAACACAAATCAAACGCTATATTTTATTTTTACCACTAGTTATGGCTGTACGAGAGGAGAGAGTAATGAATAGTCTATTAGTGAGCGCATAGGTGAGCGGAGTGGCGACTTTGGTATCATAGCCAAATATAAAGTAGTGCAACTGAGTGGATTAAAAAAGGTTGTTGTCAGAATCCATAAATTCACTGAAGAGACCTCCAAGTAGCACCCTTGTGCATCCACACACCGCTGCCAGCGGGTTTTCCACCCCTCGTAAGCCTTCTGGAAGGCGGCGCCCTGAATGCTGCAAAGCTACCCTCGTCACGACCTATTGTAACGCTTCCGCCGCGGTGAAGTCCGGTCTGGTGGGGCAACGGCTGTAGGGTGGCTGATGCATGGTCTTGGAGCTCTTGGAAGATCCGCGTGCGAGTTTCCTTTCGCTCGTCCGGAAGTACTCGCGGCACCAACTTCGAACACACCTATCTTATACTCATGTTTTCGATCACAAACCGATGTAAATCACTTTTAGGAATGCCAAGTTTATCAGAAACCATGGGAACACTTAATCTGCGATCCCTGTCCAACAAAACCTTCACTCTTGCAAGATTTTCTTCAATTTTTGAGGTCGAAGGGTTTCTTGATCGTTCGGCGCCTTCAAAATCTTCTCTCCCAAAAACATTTGTGCCACTCAAAAACCCCCGCTCTACCTGCCCATGGTGTTATCACCATGCCTTGAGGGTGCCATGAGTCTCTTTCCCGGGTTTGGACAGTACACGCAAAATTTGATGGCGTAGCGCTGTTCTAATCGCCGGTTCACGGCGGAACATAACGGCGCCATTTTATAGAAGTTTTGCAAACGAACGATCCGCACTCCGCAAAGGCTGGGAGCAAACAACCATCGGCCTCCGGCCTTTCCTCAGACTCCCTCCCCCCGAACTCAGCCAGGGCAACCGCCACCCATCCGTCCGTCTATCCGGGAAAATATACATTCTACTTCTTTTGGGACAGACCTTGTAAGCAAATGTTTGGCTTTTATTTTATATTGAGTATCTTTTCGTAAATATATTTCCGAAAGGTAAATGGAAAGGATCTATCTTTCTGATTATTTTTGCTGCAGAGCTATTTTTATTTACTCGGTATTTTTTCTTTTTTTTTAAATTGTGTAAGCTAACACATGAAAAATAAAATAAAATCACGTAAAATACTGCCATGGTCATAAATGATGCACGGAAATAGCACTTCTGAGGACATTAGGGCTTAGGGTAGATTAAGAAGTCACAAGTATGGGGCCTTATGAGGAACCAGACCATGAAATATTTTTACAATCGAATCAGTGGTAAAAATTACAGAATTAAACATTAGTGAAATCCAATTTAATTTATGAAAGCATATGTATGAATTGTGGGTCGCGGTAGTCCAGGGGGTAGAGCGTGACCGTAGGGTCTTCGGTTCGATTCCCCTCACTTCACTCTGGGTACTTGCAGCTCCACCCAAGCTATGTGATTTTCCAGTTACCAGACCTTCCTGGGTGACCACAACCTGGCAAGGAACTAGCCCCCCTACTCTAATGTGTGAATTTCACACGCCGTCAGGCTATTATGGTATTATTTCACATACTTCAACTATGATTTTCTCCATGAAAATTTCATTATTAGTATACAGATTCTTCACACTTTCAGGCTTCACTACGTGGAATTTTTTTATGTCCATATGAAAAGAGTTTATAATATTCCTGTAAATTTTCAATGTAAGTCTGTTGCAATGTTACAAACTCATTATTAGTAGTCTACCAGTTTGAGGTACGATTATGGTGGACCATGGCAGTATACATACTCCTAAGTCCTAACTAAAATTACACTAAATATCCTTACCCTACAAAGACCCTACACGCCACAATGACACATTATTTTTCTCGGTATATTTTATACCTTCGTTAATTTCAAAAGAAATGCCTATTCTTTTTCTCCATCTATCTTACTTCAGTATTCTTCCCGCTAATACCTCTTTCAAGCTTCCCTTGCCTCTGGTTATCTTTTGCATCTGCATATTCTGCCTCCTTCGACTTTCTCCGAACAGCATCTCTCCTCTCCTCCCATGCCTACGACTTCGTTTGTTTTTCTTTCCGTCCGTTTTATTTTATCCGTTCTTCTCCACATTCACATTTCAAAAGCCTCCAAATTACACTCATCCTCTTGCGAGGATAAAAAAAAATCTTAATTCATTTTTCTTTAGGATATGGGTGATGATTATAAGTGAGAGAAGATAAGAGAGTTATATTATGTGTCCAAGAAATAGTCAAGTTTAGGATTTAAGTAGGAGTATTATTATTAGGTAATCTACCGGTGAAGGTAGGTTTTTGGATGGACACAACTGTCAAATAAACATTTTGTGACTCCCCACCTAGCAAACTAATCTATATCAGGTCCCTCTTCATCTCGGTGCACTTCTTTCCTCCCTTCATCCCGTCCAACATCCCTATCCTGTTCCTGCCCTTACCTCGCTTTCCCAACATTCTCCCCTCTATTACCCTCTTCAACATTCCACTACCGCTCAATACGCCTTTCATCCATTTTTCCTGCCTCCATAGGATTTCCTTCAACAAACCCCTCTCCTCACCCACCATCTCTAGTACTTCCTCATTTGTTTTCCTTTCGGTCCATTTCGCCTTCTCCATTCTTCTCCACACCCACATTTCAAAAGCCTCCAATCTACGTCTATCCTCCTGCTTCAGTGACCACGTTTCCGCGCCGTACATAGCTACGCTCCATATCCGAAAGTAGGAGTATAATGCATGATATATATACTTTCAAGAAGTACCGAATTTTACACATAATTTGGAACATAAATTAAGCAAATTAATGCCATACTCTATTCGCATTTGCAAAATACACACGCAAAATACTTAATAACACATTTTACATATTCTTAATAATGCGTTTAATAAATGTTTGTTAAATTTGAATGAATACAAATTCGAAGTTAGAACTACCATATCACCCCTGTAGAGATTATATTTGTCGTATACTGCATATAGGGACCACATACGAACTCTTTAAATTAAGTAATGAGACCTTCAACCTAGTGTTCGGTCTGGCAACACTGGAGGCGCTGGACTTGGAAGGGCGTTTAAGGCATTTTCAGAAAGAAGAGAGTCGATTGAAGATGAACCACGAAGTGCAAAGCCTTCATCTTCAAGAACTGATGAAAATGTCGGCAGAATCCGGGATCTTGTGCGTTCAGATAGTCAGTTGACAGAATGATCGGGGAGGGGTTGAATTTGACTCACACCACCGTTCGTCAAATTTTAACCAATGAATTGGGGCTGACAAAAGTCTGCGCAAAGATGGTTCCAAAAAACCTTTCGCAAGACCAAAAGGACATCAGGAAGGAAAGGTGGCTTGAATTTTGGGATTCGATTAAAAATGACCCCCACCAATTTCAATAAACGAGTTTTTGGCCAGTAAAAGCATTCCTGTGGCTCCTCATCCTCCTTATTTGCCTGAATTGAGTCCTTTTGACTTTTTTCTCTTCCCAAAGTTGAAAAATCACCTCAAGGGAACTCATTTTGGGACAGTTGAAACATTCAAACGGTTGTAACCGACCAGCTGAAGGCTATTCCAGTATCGGAGTTCCAGCATTGCTATGAGGAGTGGAAGAACCATCTTCAGCGCTGTGTGGCTTCAGAAGGAAGTTATTTCGAGGGTGACAATATAAAATTGTGATTCTATTTTAATGATAATTTTTTTTTAATTAGTCTCATTACTTAATTTACTGACCTCGTTTTTTCAAATTTAATGTTAAGGAAACCTTTTTGTTTTCAAACTGCTTAGAACTGATGATAATGCAGTACCTACGATATCGAGGATCTTTTTCAGAAGACTCATGTCTTAATGTATTCATTCCTTAATTAAATTAAAACGATCACAGTAATTGAAAAACTAAGAAAATTTAGGTAGGTAACGATAGAGTTTCAGCAGTACTTACAGTCTCAATAGTAGTGATATTATCAAGTATTGTAGCATAATGTTATGAAGTATCCTAAGATAATGACTGCTGCAAGTGTTAAGGGATTTCTTTGTGCAATGGCCAATAGAATTGTATTTCTGAAAGTGCTCGTAGGCGGCCATTTATGGCCACAAAAATGTCAGTAATGGTTTAAATGGCGTAAAACATGGAAGGACATTTTCTGTTTTTTTTTCACAGTGCAACTTTTCGCAGAGATATCAGTGAAACCAAGGGTTTCTTTTGAAAATGATTGAACCTTTTTTTTAATATCAGTATTTATTAGAAATTAATTGGAAATTAATTTCACTGAGAATAATCTACAACTATGAAATAAAGTAGAGAAAGGTGGAAGAGCAAGATTGCCGCTTATGAAAGTGGAAGCCCAACCAACCCATCCTTTTTGTGTTCAGAAAGGACATGCGGGGATTGCAAAAAATAGGTGAGGGTGGAGAAATATTGTACATATCATTCAAATTACTTTCGATCTTACTTAATGAAGTTAGAAATCAATTTCTTCGTCAGCAATAAAAGTGATTGGCATGCTTTGATATTTTTGTAAACATTATTTTTAGTTTTATTATTTTCTCGAGATTTATTTGTAATACTTAGGACAGTTGAGTTGTATAGGCAGTTTATAACCTGGAATTGGTGAGACAAGGGGGACACCAAGAGAAGAAATGTAACTGAGAAACTATTTATTACGACTAGGGAAGCTGAGTTAGGTTCCTGAGAGAAGACGATAATGTTATGAAGGAATTCAATGTCTTCATGGAATGAGAAACTGGTGAAACAAAGAACGTGTATTTAAGTATGGGTGTGAAAACAATGGGTGAAACAACTTAGAAAAATGTTTCTTATTGAATGGGTAAAGAGAAGGGGGAAAATTAAATTAATCAGGGAAAATCGATTAAGGCTGAAAAAGTGGATGGTGGAGCCAGGAGTCAGGAGTGGAAATCAAATGAAGACCGTGATGAGGGAGAAAAGTAGGTGATACCAAGATAGGGAATAGGGCTCTTGTGTTGTACGAATGTGGAATTCAGGGAGATATAATGAGTGGAAACAGAGTTTAAATGGGGAGACTTAAATTTCCACGATCGCATGCGCTATTGGTCGTAAGAACATAATCGGTAACCTACCTCCCTTCCTTAGAACACCTACTTTGAACACCCACTAAACTTTACGCCTAAGAACTCATTAAATTGAAGTTTTATCTCAAAAAAAAACTATTAAACCTTGGTCGAACGTGCTTGTAGGCGAACCCTGCCTCTGAAACAAAGGCCATAAAACTTACATCCTTCTTTCAAAAACATGGAATTTTATGTATGTTTATCTAAATGTCATCAGCAGTTTATATTTGTAAATTATCGGATAAATTTCTTGGAACACATGTATTTCGAGATCATTTCAATACTCTATTTATTTGTTTTATTTTAAAACATTATTCACATGCAGCAGTAGCACAAATTTACAGTTAAATAAAAGCATAACAATAACAACGAGAACCGAGCATGGACTGGGGAAAAATTTAATTTGTTGAAAGGTGGGATAAAGCTTGGGTGGTGAAATTGTTACATGATAAATTAAAAGGATCGACAGTGTGAGGGAGTGAATTTAGAAGGGAGGAGAGACGAAATAAAGGCTGAGCGCTTGGTGAGAGATATTCTAGGAATAGGCAGATGGAGTAGGGAGTGGGTGCGGGTGGATCGAGTTGGTACCCTGAGGTTGAAGAGAGAGAGCAGTTCAGGGCAATCAATAGTCGAGTTTAGGGTGCATATTTGTTCATTCCTTAATGAAATAGATACCAAAAAATATTTTAATTATTTTCTCAAATGCGAAATATACCATAATAGTTCATTGCAGGACTGTGATGAAGGAGTAATTGGATGTTGCGAAACTTGCGAAAAAAGATTCTACGCTTTGGTCTGACGTCAGAATAGTCGTCGATGTTGGACTTTATGAAGTAGAACATCACTTAAATTCATTTCATTAATAGGGTAGCGAGGATCACTTATCCATTTTCCACTCGCAATCGATCATTTTGTAAAATACTCCTAGCCTCCTCCCTTCCCACTGGAACTACGATCTACGTTTGTACCTTTATTTGAAGGCACACTTCGTGCAAATGACTGTTTTAAGAGTAATTTTCCAAACGTTCGCCGAACATCGAGTTTTTGGATCTCATTAATTAAAATGTGTTCCTCGTACTTCCGCGATTTCCAGACGGCGGAAAGTCAGGCACATTGTGAGGTGGGCGGAATGTTGAATGGAACTCTGCATTTTTATGCGGAAATTTTCGATTCAAGAGTTTCACTTTGCTGAAACATATGACTTCAATGGATTAAAATAAAGGGCACGGACACTGCGTTCGGGCATCGGACGCAGTCGCAGATATTTAAAACGTTGGTAAAAATTACTCAAAGCTCTCGGATAGTGACTACGGAGCTCTGTTTCGTATTCAACGCAGGGGACGTCGACTCTCCACCACAGTGAAAGAGAGAGGGGTCATGGGAGATGACTTAGGGGTGGAGGTATATATCTGCATATCGGGTGGACACACGGGACAAGAGATTCTTGCCTACCGTCTGCCTTGCGCTAGGCCTTCGTAATCCGGTGCTTAAAATCAAATGGTGATGGACCCACACACAAATTAGTCCCTCGAATATTTGGTGCCCTTCAAACAAAATGGAGAGTGAGCAATTCTTTCTCTAGCTGATGGCCTGAACAGGTTTTTCTCTACAATTTGAGGAGGAAGCTTATCCCTTAAATTTAGGGAATGAAGGAAAGTGTTGGCTTTTATGGGTTCTGTGATTCAAACAAAATTTTCGAAATAGAGTGTTTTTGCCTAACACGATTGTAGATGAATTATTGGCTCTACTTCCAAAATATCATTTGTATACGGTCAACGAAAGCTGTTACAGATCTTTGTGGACCACTAAATTGCTTATACACAGCGTAAAACCCCTTTTCTCTGTCCATATTCATATTCTTAGCTTTTACTAACACCTTCAAAAATGTTTATTCATTTTCTGATTTCTTCCCCGTATCTTATCAGTTTCTATATTTTTTATATATCTAGCGTTCTCAGTATGTCCTCCGGCCACTGGGGAATTGTACTAATCCGTCATACTGAAAAGTTTTTGCGTATTGTTCACTGAAATGTTTCAAGCTCATGAAGCATAATCCTTTAATGAGAGGGTTCCACCGCTGTTTTTAACTCACGAAATGTCATCAGTGAATACATACATGTGTTATTAATGGCACAAACTTGAAATATTCCAAATTTATATGAATTATATTCACAATAATTTAGTATGTTCAAGTTTGAATTTCGTATTTATCACTATAGTTAAGGGTACTGAGTTTAGGATGACCTTAAACAGATGTATTCAGGATTATTATATAGATGAGAAAAATATCTCTATTTACCAATGTCTCTCTCGTTTCGAACAATGGCTCTGTATATTTTCATGAAACTGAATCACCTTAATTGAAAAAGCGGATGCAATTAGTGTTTAGGCTAATGTTTCTGCCGCTGAAAACTGGGGGTCATTTTCCGATACAGGAAGGACTCTCCTGATACGTTTGTCTTCCAGCTGGTGTTACCAATGCTCGTCCAAATGGTTTCAAAACCTAGGCACCAACGTAGAATGTATTGAATAGAAATCTGGTGGCGAGATTCCCCCCACCGTTGCCCATCCACCTACCTCGTCCGCAACACGTATCAATCTTCCCTAAATAGAGGAAGCGATCTTAAACATATGTCAGGCACATATCAACCTCCGCTATTTCAAAATGTTACTGATTATTGCAGATGAGGTTGTAAAAATGGTTTGTGATTCGCAATTATGTTCTAGTGAGTGCCCTTGGATTGATCAGCCAAGTATGCGCCGAGTGATTCTGGAAAATATCCGAGGGCTTATTACCCGCATGCGAAGGGCAAAAAGTATTCAGCTCAGAAGACCCTTGTCTTGGGCGTCGGTTGCAATTTGTGTACTCACCAGCGGCCTTGGTTGCTGACTTGCGCAAAAGAAAATACAGTTTCCTCTATTCGTAAGAAATGCTGTCCCACAACAGTGAATACGGAATCCAGGAAGTGCACTATTTCAATTGTGCTGTTGAAAATAACTACGTATTTAATCATGCCTTCGGTAACTCGTCGCTCCATAGGTTGAAGCTGTTAAGGAATTAAAAGCAGTCATAAGAACAGAATGTTACCATTTTGTGCAGTACTTATACTCTTCGTTGTCAAGTTAATTATTTTTCTCTGCACATTTTGAAGTACTATGAATTCGTTAGCCTTTCTCGTCAACTTAAGACATACAACCTTTCACTCCCTAGAGAGATCAAAATTTCAACCTTAGACGTTTTACAAGAATTAAAGTAGAGCAAAATTGGACTGGAGATGCACCAGTATAAAGCAATCGTTTCTACAATACGCTTGAGTGAAATTACTGAAGTGATATTATTGAAAGGTCACTGACAAAGGCGAAAAAATTTATTAAAACAGGAAACCAGAATGAAATGCATCGTCATGATAAAACTAGGGTTTTCAATTATCTATGCACACAGAACAAGAACGGAAGCTACTGCTTCATGTAAAGCTTTTATGCACGTAGATCTGTAGATCTAATTAGCTTTCGTAAAATATTGAACGTCTGTCATTACAAGAAATAAAATCCAGTTGAAATAACATCGATAGCAGCTTAAAAATTGGCAAATGTAGCAAGTAAGACAACTGTTAGATTTTAACTAGCATTGTTTATTAATATTCAAGGTTGTTTTTTATGCTTTTATAGATGGATAATAAAAATCAATTTCAAATATTGATAATAATAATAATAGCTAATAATTTGCCGAAGACTTTTGATGAGAATTTTTTGACAAAAAGGAAAAGCAACTCTCAGTATCCTGGAAAAAGTTTACCTGAAATGATATGCCTTTTAAGGAATACAGAAAAATAAAAATTTCTAAGAAATCTGAAAAGGTAAATTGATTTATATTAAACCTGTCCTCATGCGTAAATTGGTTGGTGAAACACCAACAGGACGACCAAGAATATAATATTAAAGTAGGGTCATGGGAGGAATGGTTTTCCATTCCTTTGGGAAAATAAAAAGAACGCCAGCTGGCAGGGCTGTAGGACAAGGCACAGCCTTTATTGGACGCTTAGTCATAAAATGAAGCTTTCTAGAATAAAAAATGAAAATTTTAATATGTTCTCTTAGTTCTGAGGTGCTTATCGTTAATTTAATTCATGTGAAGCAGTACAGTCCGAATGAAATACACGTACGTACACCGAGAAGGGAAACGATTCTGTAACCCCCTGTTCCGGCATTACGGCACAAAGTCATTCCCCAAAGCAACAAGGGCCTTGTTGGTTTGGGGAATGACTTTGTAGACGGAATAGTGAAAGGATATTTTATGTTTTCTTTGTAACTGGATAACGTAGTTCATACCATGTTACACAAATTTATTTCATACGTAATAGTCACTTACTAGGGTGGCTAGATGACTTATTCATGACTCAAACGTTTTATTTTTTGTTGCGCAACTCCCTTAACCGGTAGATTACCTTTAAAAATAATCAATAATATAGGTTACACAAGATTAAGTTCTAGCTATATCTAGAAGACGATAGTCGTTAGGGAATTTCCAAAACCTCTATATATTAGGTAGAAAACCTTGAATTAAATGAATACACTAAATTTCATATTCATTTCTTATATTCTGATAGTTTGAGACCTAAAGAATAGATCTTCTTACAAATCTAAATATGTGTAATGATATAATTTTAATATTGAGAGGAATGATTTCTCATGCACTAATTAAAAATCTGAATTTCAATAGAATGGTTGGAGGCGTTACTCTGTGGAAGCGATTCATATCGGAAAAGAAATACTTAGTTATTCCACATATATTTTATTAAACACGACCTAGGTTTCGATTTACAATGTCAACCTGATGATGACTATGTAAGTCAAAACCTAGGTCGTGTTTAATAAAATATATGTGGAATAATTAAGTATTTCTTTTCCGGTAATCTGAATTTCAGTCTTTTTCTGAAGCGTACTTGCTCTTGCCTTACCAGGTATTTATATTTATGAAAATGAATTTCCGCAGATTTTGTTGCTACGTAGTAGTAAAAGCATTCCGAAAAACTTTCATTCACTCCAATTGGGGATAATTTGGTATGAAGAAATGACGAAGCTTATTTACGGCCACGTCAGAAAGTTTTGCGTAAAAAAAAAAAATCGAGCATTAGAAATTAGCTCTCGGATTCTTTGTTCCCAGGCGTTTTGGGGGATAAAAAAAGCCTTTTTTGGGATTCTAATCTAGTTTATGTGTTTGTGGAAAAACCGATATCTCTTCCCACATACTTCCGCGGGAATATTACCGAGAACGGGTTCCGTTCATCAAACCGTAAAACACCTCTGAAATAGTTCCTCGAGTCCGCTCAGCGCAATAGTTTGCCGAGAAATTGATTTTAACGGGACAATTGGCCCTAGAGTTCTTATTACACGTGTTCGTGAGTCGAAACCACAGTAGTTGTGGCCTGTCTTTTTTCTATTTTGTTTCTTTTGCTCACTGGAGACTCTTAATCAATCTTTCTCAGTCAATCGTCACTTGGTAGTGGGGCAAAATTCCCATTCACTCCTGTTGATATCAGTCAAGGGGAATTCCTCTAAAACACAACATTTTACTCTTAATCAGAAAAGATACTAGCGCCTAAATTTATTGGTTTTAGAAACCCTTTTGTGTTCATGTCATGTACTTATCAGTAACCACGTGAGTTTTTAGAGCGTGCAGGAAGCATTAGGCTGGCTCCTCTTCTCTCTCGAGTGCTATTACATTCTTTGGATTTTGGTTATTTTTAACAGCTGCCGCCAATCTCTTTATTTCTCATCGTATCTCCATCCAATTAATTATGTACATTGTCTTATTCTCCGTGGAATAATCTTTCCATCGTTCCACGAGTCTGCTTTTAGCTACACTTCTTTTTAGTGACCGTTCAAAAATCCTTTGCTTACCTTAAATTTCCCAATCGCCAAATTGGCCCTCACGAACCCCTACGAATTCTTTGGGACTTTAAAAAAAAAACCCGCTATTATGTCTCCTTCAGTTTTCGAATCTAATTCTGCACATCTCTTGATTCTCCATGTACCTGCCTTCTCTGTTAGTCCAAAAATTCTTTCATGGAGAAGTTGTGGGGTACTGAGTGCCGCACTCATCGATTTTAGGAATCCTTTTTCTCCTGGCTCAATGAGCATTTGGAAAATATGCAGCCTTTATATGTTTTCCTATGCCATTGTTACCCTTGTCCTATGTTATTATTATTACCCTCCTATAAGTTTTCATTATGTCTAGCTTATCCAGGTTGTTTATATATTCTTGGGTACCTATTGAAAATTGATACTTTCTCAAATATTTCAATTGTGATTGCATCGTTTTTGTTTTTTATTGAAGCATTTAAAATATTCTTATTGCTTGATATTTAGGTTACTGCTTCTCCAAATATGTACTCACTCCTTGAAAAAATCATACATTTGTTTCCTGTTGTTTTACAATTTATCCAATGTTTCTTTCCAACTCGAAAAACTTCTCTCGATCTATTTGTTTCCCACGGTCTAAGCCTTTAGGTAGAGAAACGGTTCGAATTAGGTATTCTACATCTACATAAATACCCTGCGAGCCATCAAAAAGGTGTGTGGCAGGGGGTGTAGCACCATGAGGGAAGGGTAAGGGTTGAGGGGGTTGGGGGTTAGGTGAGAAAAGGTGGGGGGGACCCTGTAAGAAAAAAAATACACACACATTTTCATATATATATACATCCATACATACATACACGTATGTATACATATCCTCGCGCAGTCCCTAACCTGTATGTTAATACTTGTTGTAATGAAATGAATGTTAATATTGTATTGTAAGTCCTGGGGAATTTTGGCTACAAACATTCAGGTCACTTATCGTTCTTGGAAAAAATGGCATTTTAAACCTGTCAGTCTTGCAGTCTATCTCTCTAGTCTTATATTCGTGATCCCTTCGACCGTAATACGTTGGGGTTCGTATTATAACCTTGATGTCATCGGAAAAGGGCCCATCTTTAAATGTTTTTAATAAGTTTAACCTATATTGGAAACACCGCTGTGTAAGAGAATCCCAGCCTAAATTGTCTAGCAAAGTGGATACGCTGCTGAGTTGGTCATAACAATGTTTGACAAATCTAGCCCCCCTCCGCTGAACTTGATCTAATTCCGAAATCAAATTTGTATTATGAGGATCCCATATACTGGCAGCATACTCTAGGTGGGGCCTGACCAAGGCAAGGAAACATCGTTCTTTCACCTTTTCGTCGCATTTACCAAACCGTCGTATTAGAGAGAGTGGAAAGATATTATTCGTCGGTATGGCCCTGTTAGACTGAAGAGCTGGTCAGGTGTATATCCTATCGGCCGGATGATTTATTGTAATTTGAGTGAACCCCGGACAAGGACAATGGGTGAACTAAATAACAACGGCTTTCGTATGTCCTTCTCGCTAGGCAACCGCACCTACACGAATGCATCCGGCGGTCAAGGCCCTCGGGGTAGTTATTCTAATCCGACAAACAGAATAAACGTGTATGACTTTAGGCATTAAATTCCTATCTTGAAGATGGTTGGTCGATTTGTGGGCCCACCTCTCAAAAAATGCTCTTCACCTTCCCTCCCCAATAAGCACAAATATTAGGGGCTGATGCCGACACAGGGGGAATAATTCTTGAAGCGTTCAACATTAGCTGTTCAGCGAGAGCAAGTGGAGAAGTTGAGGGATATTGAGTACTGCACTCACTGATTTAAGGAATACTTCTTCCCCTTGCTCAATTTGTGATCACCGTAGTGGAAGACCACGCGTGACAGTTCAATCACCCGAAAATAAAATTTTACCTAATGTCAAAAATCGCCAAGTACCCTAAGGTTTGGTGACAAAACCCCTACCCCCTTTGCGGCTTGCAACGTAGTATGTATATGAGTTATTCTTGCGTGAATACACATTAACTGGACCTTGAAACCAACACAACCACATGTACGACGTTTTGAAACTTTTGAAAAATACAGTTTGATGAACCAGGAAACAACAATAGGCATAAAGTGAGAAAATATGAAGATAGAGAAAGAAAGAGGGTCGGATAGACCATAGGAGAAAGAAGTGGAGAGCTGCGTCACAATCAATCCTTGATTTTTTTTAAATCACTGTTAAATGCTAAGATTTCATGAATTTAACACAGGTTTCCGTGGGAAAATCACGCAATTGATGAATCGTAGGCTACTATGAGTTCCGTAGTTGGCCGGGAGCCCGTAGGACTGACGAGCATAAAATCTGCAAAAAACCATGCCGAGGAGATCGTTGAATGGTTTAGGAAGTAGTGTCGCCCAAGTTGTCAGTTGACGTGGGAATTTTTAGGACCCGACACTGACTCTGAAGATTAGCCAAGTCAAATGACATGAATGACATTTTGAGAAAAAGTACGTTTCACGAAATAATTCCGTGCCCTTCCAAAATTAAACTTATGGCGCCGTGTGATGCATGTAAACCAATCGATCTATATGGAGTCCCTCAACGCCCCACCCCTTCCTCCCCTCCTCCCCCCCCCGTTGGTTTTTTTCGTGGGAAAAGTTATATTGTTCATTCCCTCCCCGTCGCCTTAAATACTTGAGGTTCCTCCCGGGTATCCTCCTCGCCGACCTCGCAGTTCATCAAAACCGTCACCTTTTCTCCCAATAGTACGCAAACGAAATATATGAGACAGGGTTCCCAAACCTAGCTTGTCCGTGGGCAGAATGCGCCATTTACTACGCTCGAAGAAGTAAACTAGGCGCGATTGAATGATAATTTGACGAGTCTCCGACATCCTGGAGGCTCATCCATGAATGCTTGATTTGTTTTTTTTTAATTTTCTTCAAAAGGTTTTATATATATTCTTTACTCCTGTTACTGAACTTTTCGACCAGAAGAAATCTTAATTTATGTACTCACAATTTTAGGTTCATAGTTTCCTTACATATTTGGTAATTTATATTCATTTGCATAACAGTTTTGGGTAACATTTGTTTTGGTTACTCCACCAGTTTTTTATTTGATACCGATCAGCTGGAAAAGATGACGCTGGAAAAATATGGAATATTAATAAATCCGCAATTGGTCTGACTCCAGAAGATCAGTCGAACTAATTTGCATTCGATATACCTTTACATCTTCCCTATACGAAGTAAAATAATTCTGTTCTAACCAACTAAACGATCAGAGATTTTTTAAAAGTTCAAATCGTTTGGATTATGCATTTCTTTTTCAACATTTATTAATTTAAAAAAGATGCTCTCCCAATGAAGAGCTAACCAAAATCGTGAATTAGTAGGATTTATTTAACTAAGTGCATAGCAAAATATCCCGGGTTCGATTCCCGGGCAAGGCACTCTGCCTACATGCCTACCTACCTCTACCTGCAGCTCCACCCAAGCTAGTTGATTTTTCGGGTACCAGAGCTTCCTGGGAAACCATAACCGGCACAGGGAAAGGAACTGGCCCCCCTACCCTGATGTGTGAATATTCACACGCCGTCGGGCTTAGTACATGGGTGAGCTCTGCCATCACCTACTAAACCGACCCTCGGGTTGATTACTGTGTTTATGGTTATGGTTTAGAGCAAAATAACCGATAGTTATTTTACTATTAGTATTCTATTGAAGATGTTTTATTGAGAAGAGTTTTTGGATGGGCATACCACATAGTAAGAATAAATTTACTTGCTGAAATCATGTATCTCGTGAAACTTACTT
Source organism: Hetaerina titia (assembly GCA_037158775.1). Lineage (NCBI taxonomy): Eukaryota > Metazoa > Arthropoda > Insecta > Odonata > Calopterygidae > Hetaerina > Hetaerina titia. The sequence goes on along the minus strand of CM073778.1, from coordinate 65,390,983 downwards.
TATTCGGAGAACTTGCATTACCCCTGCAACGGAAAAATGAAAAAGGCTGCCGTAAAGATACAAAGTGTAACCCCTTCCGAACATAGAAGTACGTAAAGAGTGGCTGTGCTGAGGGATTATGCATAGACCAGGAAAGTACCTTTATAGTCGTGGAAACATTAAAACTGTTTGTGCATATTTTCATGCCTGTAAAACTTTGTGTAATGAGACTCCATTCACACACCGAGGATGGTGGCTTCGGTGACCTTGAAATAAGCCCTTGTCAAGGAATACCCTCCTCTTGATTCCAAAAATATATTAAAGCCCTTGCCAACATTTCAACAAAGAGTACTTCCTTCTCAGATTTAGCCCTCGTTATCTCTCGGGACAATCGGCAAAACACTCGTGTGAATGGGAAGATATCCAAAATGCTACTACTTCCAGCCGGAGAAATAGCCGACGTCTCCCGCGCTGGCGTAAAGATTGAGCGCCGGGTGACAACAAGACGATGAAAAGACTTTCAATTCCTTCCACCCCTCCCCTCCCAGGCCCAACTCCCCTCTCCAGCCCTCCCTCCCCTCCCCCTCCCCCCCTGCAGTCCTTAAAGCAAGAGGTGGGCAGGAATGACAATGGGGAGAGGCGAAGGCAGATAGATTCCGAAGGGTGTGGGTGGACCTCGCGTAGGGGTGTGAGAAGCGGGAGGATTGGCAGTTACACACCCGCAGACACACGTCCATTTTTTAAGCACCGCATTCGTAGTAGATGCGTATCGAAATAAGAATAGAGTCGGGGAAAGGATTTGAGCGCGGATGGGTCGGGATATATTTTTTTTTATCGCTTCATGTCTTCTTCCGACGAGTGAGATGATTGTCGGGAAGATTTTTTTCTCACTCCACTTTCCCCCCCCTCCGCCAAATATGTTTCGAAAATTCCTTATTTAACAGTTTTTCCTCATGTGCGTAACTCAACCAATTTTATTTTTCACTCCCGACTCCTCGCCCGTAACTCATTCTCCATTCTCGAGAGAGGCGAAGAAGAATCTGCGGTGGGATGCATTCCCTGCGAGGAAGGTGTCACGTAGTTTTGAGGTCGCAGCAACGCATGAAATCCATGTGCACAATGAATTTCACTTGATTTGCATGAGACCCGTCTTTTTTTTAATGCCACAAGGTTGTTTGCCTGTTTTCCTGCAGCAGTATTACGCGTGGGTGGCATTCCCTTCCGACCATGTTCTCCTCAATTTTTTCTTATTCTTCCACGGATTTATTGAGTTTCATGACTTAATGAGTGACTTATTTCGATCCCGCTGCCTGATTTCAGTGACTTAATTGGTTCCTTTTAAAATGAAGTTGAAAGTGTGAAAGTCACTTGATTGATTGCATAATTATCTCCTTTGAGTTCTATAAACTTCGCCTAATTAATTCCCAATTATATCCTGGTTCCAGAGTATGGCCATAATTTTTCAAGAAACATTCTTTTTTTTATGAAGTGCAGTTTTGCAAATGGGTCACGTACCGCCATAACCAGTTCAAGAAGGACCTCTTTAAAAATCTGTAAATTGGTCGAAGACGAATATTCTCAAGTGTTGCCCTTGGAGAAAAAGCTAAATTTTGAGATGATCAGCTTTGGCTTAAAAATATTTTTTTAAATTTCTATGACAACAGAAGTTATAACCATTCAATCTTTATTGACTTGAATTGTCAGGAATTAAAGATCACATCGCAAAAAGTTGACGAAATGACTAATTAAGTGTATTATTTTGTTTCCCTATTGAATTTAGATTTTCTAAATATTGAATGTGTTTTCGTCTAGTCTGCAATCGCTTTCATGATCGAAAATTGCATAAGAAAAAGTAATAAGTCATCCAAAAACATACTTCAACAGAATTTAATCTTATTCTCTCCCTGAGTACCAATTTGTCCTCACTCTTATGTCAATCTAACCACACTGTATGCAAAATTACAAAGAGGTATGATAATTTCACTTTCGAATTAAAGACTAAGAATATAAAGATAAGTTTTCAATATACCTAGAGACCATGTGATTCTACAATTTATTATAGACTTGCTTAAAGAATATTCAATGACTAGCAAGTCGTTAAATACTCTAAAACCCAAGATTTTAGCAAACCAATGTTTATCACCGCATTATTTCTACCTCCCTTCATTCAGTCAAAAATGGCGAGAACTTTCTTCTCTTCATCCACTTTTCCAGCATCATTGCCTGAATCACTGTCTCCAACAACTTATCTCCTCTCAATATCTCTTGTAGCTGTCTTTGCTGCTTCCTTTTGATTATTTCCAACAACATTTTCTTTTCCACTATTATGATTGGACCTTCGGTTTTTTCTTGGGGTCCATATCTTTGTCTACATCCTTCTCCTCACTCAGGTATAACACGCCTCCAATATACGCTTAATGCCTTGTCTCAACGTCTACGTTTCAACGGCATGAAAACTATACTCCACAATGAAGTAACTGTGTGGCGACGAAATAGGTACATTAGAAACAACTTTAAAAAGAAATACTTTGGAAGCTGTAAATACTTTTGATCGCGTTTCTATCGCCTAAATATGAAATTGAAATATTTAAACTAAAGGTAAAAAAGCCAGTTAAACTGAGTTCTCCTATGTTATGGTGATGAGTGGGCATTTCTTGAATTCTGGTATTACCAGGGGAATATTTCTGCTATTTGGTAATAAGCCCAGCTTTGAACCATTGACAGCGGAAATGACTAACTGCAGGCTGTGCAAATCATTAAAGAAAAGGTGAATTTAAACATAATGGTAGAAGAAGGGCAAGGTTAACGTTGCCCCTATGCGAGTCCATTTTGTGTGGAGTCTCTCGTTAGGGATTTGGTCTATTCGAGTCACAAAGAAGTCATGATGCTGAAAAATATTATCGTAGTTCTCTGGCTCCAGTCCTCATATCTGCCTCGTATAAGGATAACTCGAGGTGGAGAATGCGTATAAGCCGGCGGTGTTGAAGGCGCGCGGCAGAATACTTGCTATCGCATTTTATTGACAGAATTCATTGCATCATAATGTTTCCGCCTAATCTTTTCCTTTACAAGGGTAAAATAGAAGAGTTGACGGAAAATTACAACTTTTCTTCTTATAAAAATATTATTGCAAAAAATTAATATCTACTTCCCCTTGTAAATACATAATTTGATCGAAAAATTTAATTCATAAATGGATAAGTAAATAAATTCATTTCAAGGATATTCTTCTTATTAAAGGTAGGTTTTGGAATGTTTCTAAAAATTATTTATTATAGTTGACTCAAGTAAACTGTAAATTCATAGTTAATTCACGTAAACTTCCCCTTGTTTGATCTGCATTGTTTTCTTCTTAAATTATTCGTAACTTTTGTCCATCTTCTTGCTGTCTAAATGGAGTACTCTCTTCCTTCCTCTCCCTCGCTTTCCCCCAACACTCTCTCTGCCACTATCGCCTTAAACATCCCACTACCTTTCAATATTTACTCCTCCCACTTTCTCTGTCTTTTCCGTATTTCCTCGTGCAACTTCATCGATTCACCCACTCTGTTTAAAACTTAAACGCGTCTTTTTCCTCTCCGTTCAACTTTATATTAATACAAATTTTACCGTTCTTCCTCACAGTCACGTCTCAGAAGACCCCAATCTAGGCCCATCATCCTGATTCAAAAGACTAGGTAGCACACACATAAAAAAAATGTTAATTCTTTATATAATAAATTATTATCCGTGTATTACAATATTTAATCATATTTAAGTTATAAATACCGTTTTAAAATAAGATTTATATATTAATATACTGCTTTTCACCCTGAGATATTTAATGACCAAAGCACACAAGTGAATACTACAATAAATGCTTCGTTATCTTAAATCTACCTCATGATGAAGCAAGGGCGGTTGGATGCCATTCCTATTCCCTAATATGTTTTCAACTTCCTACATTTACCTGCAACAGTGTAAGTTGATCAATAATAAAAGTTGATTTGATTAGTTATTTTCACGTCACATAATTGTGTGAAGTATATGCCAAGAAGACACATTAGACTGAGACTCAGGACACAGACTTAAAAAAGGTTTTTGCTATTGTTAAATAAATTTACGTTTCCAGCGTCGGTCTCATATCTTCGTCCTTCGGCTTAGGTGGATAGTCGAAGGCATAAGATCATTTAAGAGCTATTCGTACTCTGGGGCGCGTTCGAATCGTATTCATAGCGCATACGGCCACCCTCCCCTCCCAGCCTATTCCACTCAAGTTTCTCTCTCTTTCTCTCTCCACCCCCCCCCTTTGCCCTTTGTATGCACCCTCCCCTTTCACTCCGTCCTCATCACTCAGTATTCCCGGCGAGGACTCCGCGCGTATCTCCGTGCATGCGTCTCAGCCCATCCTACTTTACTTACTTGGGTTTTATCCTTTTCGAAAAAAAATTTATATGCCCACACGGAGAAAAAGAGAAAGAAGGGGAGACAAGCCTCTTTCTTAATTCCTTATGTGTGGGCGTAGTCTCGTGGAATTTGAATTTTCACAAGGCCGCGCGCTCAGGGAGTTCGATATGGCTCTCTCGGAAGTAAAATCCGTCGAATGGGAAAGAATAATACTTAGAAATCCTCGGAAATTTTCATTTGGATTGACGCGGATCCAATTCGTTAAATCTTGTCATTCCAAGCTGTAGTCAATCAAACCGTCAAATGCGAAAGATACCCGTGAGAGTGTTCAGCATAACTGTCACTAAGTAAGATCTGCACTTTATGAAATGGTACATTTTCGGTTGGAAATGGCTCTATTCTTTCTTTCTTCCATGGTTTCTCGGATACGTCTGGTTTTCAAGGATCCACGCAAGGTTATAAGCGAGAGTTCCGTAGACCACCCTGATCTGATGGCAAGATGCCCTCTTCATTTGAGAGAACTGGACCACAAGACATACGATTGGTCCAGTTCTCTTAAAGTGGACTGAAGTTCCAATAAGATTTTGTTAATTGTGTATTATTTTGCTAAATTTTAGAGCAATTTCATTCCAAAATCACAAACCTATTTTTATTAGGAGTAGTCTACCAAGTTAGGGCAGGTTTTAGATGGGCCCTAATACTACCCACTACTCTACTCCTAAGACCTGACCAATTTAACACCAAATATTCTTAAACCCCATGTTATACAATACAATAACATGTTCCTAACCTCTGTTTATCTTCTGCTTCCCTTAAAGTCTCACAGAATTCCTATTCTTTATCTCCCTCCGCCTTCTTTTCTCTGTATTTTCCTCTCCCGCCTTCAGCATCCCATTTCCCCTCAGGATCTTCTGCATTCCCTCGTGCGTGCATCTTCCACGAATTTCTCCCAACAAGTTTCTCCTGCCAATATCATAAGGTAAAGTATTATCAGAGATTAATGATATCATGACTTTCATTCAGGTTCTTATACAGCGTCCAGAAAATATCATTTTTGTGACTCACATAGGCCCTAACACCCTGAGAAATAATACGCCATACGTCAGCTCCATAAACTTTTTACCCTTTCTACCTCCGTGTGCCAATTGCCTAATCTTTCCCTCTTTCTCCTTCGGCTGCACAATATTCATCCCTCTATATAAGCTTGGCAAATTAGTAGTAGGATTTGTCAAATAATTTTCTACCATATATAGGTAGCCAGAACCATCCGGGAAAAGTTATACTATAAAAGTTTGCAAATCTGTTGGCATCGTGTTTTCGAAGAAACTGTGAATGTGTAATCAAGTCAGGAGTGGATCAAAGGGAGTGGTTATGGGGACAGTGACAAACACTGCCGCCACAGCCACAAAACCCCTTTGCAGAACATTTTTGATTTTCATAAAATTTCAAATGAATAATACTTAATGATGAGGGTAAAAAAGAAACTTCACACTCCCACAAAAAAATTTAATATTTCACGACCATGGTTTCGATGCTGCGCATTAGGTTTTTTTCATCAGGTAACATGCAGCAAATATTTTTCAACTTCTATAGTCTGGCTCCAAAAGGGTAGTAAGGTAGGGGGAGTAAGGGAGATGTGGTGGGTATGTATTGCAAGATTTCTGGCTCAAATTTGTGGAAGTTTATGTACATTAAATGAAGAACACAATATAACACTCCACCGTTCTAAGAAATAGCTGCCGTGGTCGTGAAATGGAAATGAAATGGTCGTGAAATATTAAATCGTTATTGTTGAAATGTAGAGTTTATTTTTTACCCTCATCATGAAAGAATTCCACAAAGTTAAACCTGAAACTGTCTTGAATATTACATACATATACCCAACATTTTGAAATGTGGGTGTGGAGAGGAATGAAGAAGGTGAAATGGACCGAAAGAAAAACAAATGAGTGATGGTGGGTGAGGAGAGGGGTTTGTTGAGAGAAATCCTATGGAGGCAGGAAAATGGATGAAATGCGTACTGAGCGGTAGTGGAATGTTGAAGAAGGTAATAGAGGGGAGAATGTTAGGCAAACAAGGAAAGAGCAGGGACAGGATTGGGATGTCGGACGGGATGAAGGAAGGAAGGAGGTACACAGAGATGAAGAGAGACTTTAGATTAGGTTGCTGGATTGTGTTTGGTTTGGAGTCACAAAATATTTATTTAATAGTTGTGTCCATCCTAGTTGTGTCTACCTTAGCCGGTAGATTACCTAATAATAACACCCAACATATTTTTTGTATTCCTACTACCCCCCCCCCCCCGAGCATAAAATCATGCTGTACTTACATTATTGATTGATGTATTTAAATTAATGTGATTATTTTAAAAATCATGTCTTACAACTTTCTTGAATGAAAATGGCCGTCGGTTTTGAGATATTCTAGATCCGCCACTGAGTCAAGTATTTTCATTACCTAAGCGAGTGAAAATGACTTCATAGTTCTTTACACATACTCAACTCAGGAGATCGATTTCCTCAGCGTGCGAGAACGTCAACTAATGGACGAGTGGGGTCATTGACGCCCGTGCCTTGCTGTGGAAGGAGGAATTGACGAGTTGGAGGGTAGGAGGAGACGCCCGGCGCCGGCATTATGCATCATCTAATCACTGGCGCCATGGGGTCACACCGTCCTCCGTCACGCGTAGCGTACCCATTTCAAATTTATCCTTTACCTAGAATAGGGGAATGAGGTATTATAGCACCGAGGCCAGAAGGCAAGGATGCCGAGATCTAGCAAAAATTAGCATAAGATGGTATGAAGTGACCGGATAGAACTAAGTAATGGATACCAATTACTTTTGTCAGCGAATGTCAGTTCAAAGATTCTTATAAAACCTTTCTCCAGAGTAAAAACTAATTTTATATTGCCGTACACACGCGACCTCAATACCTATCAGATTTGAATTGACTGAAATTAATGCCGCGTATGAAAGATGGCTCATTCCTCGTCACTTTTCACTACTAACTACTCATTGGCTAGCCAAAATGAGAGAGAAATGTCGACGTTTTTATGATATTAATGCGAAATATAACTCTATTCTTACATAACCCGTGCAGTATACAATGTCAACATAACGCCAATTAAACCTTAACTTTGACAAAATCACATATCAGTTAAAATTTTGGCGATAATACGAGTACGATATATATATATATATATATATATATATATATATATATATATATAATGAGTAAATATTAGTTATATTTTCATAGTTTGTTTAAATTTTTCAGCACGACTGCGTCAACCTCTCCGCGTCGGATTCAAGTAACCCAATGGCAACACCATCAACGGTAAGAAATTTCTATTTTTTTTTTTTTAACTTGCTCGAATGTTTTGATTAAAGTTTTAGCTTTTCTTCCCCTAACAAACTTAAATCACTCGCAAATCATCAAACGCAATCTTTTTCTATAGTTTTTAACTGAAATGCGATACATTTATTTCCGTTTATGCTTTTCATTATTAAAACGCGGAAATTACTCAATAATAAAATAACCTTTCAATCTGTTCGAGTAATCTTAAATCTATAAAGTGCAGGTTTTATCAAAATTGCTCTCCACAAGCTGATTCGGTTCTGGGTTACCATTAGAAAATCTTTCAGTTGCTTTTATGTTTCTCTTCTAGTATTATCTACTTTAGGAGCCATAGGACCTCTATACCTGGCTTCTAGTAGGTATACTTTGCGTGGAAATTCAAAATGACGAGTTAAGTTTCAGTATATCACACTAAGTGTCTGCTTTCAGGTTGATGTGATTCCGATACACAGTGCCTGTACCTACTAGTTTAGCCATTGAGGTTTCAATCCCATGCATAATAAGGAGGTATATAATACCAGGACCTCATTTTCGTCTCCCATTTGATCATTGCGGCGAAATGAAGGAATATTAGTTTCATTTTAAAGTGGAAATGAATTTTTATGCAGCCTATGATAATACTGCACTTTAAAGGTAATTTAAATGTTGATATATGTTCATTGAAATATTTCTGTAGTTATCTGTTTTTCTTATTTTACCCTGTCAGTCATTCTCGGTAATATTTATCCCAGTGGTTGGTTAAAACTAAAATGATTTTAATTCATTCAACTGTATAATCATTATTTTTTTATTTCACTACTTCGAGTTTTCAGCTACCTTGCCGTTAGTTTTGAAAATCCATGAGAGCATAACGCAAATATATCTTTGAAGATGCAGTTCGCATGCAAAATAACATAGGCATTTTGAATCCAGTACACTACAATTTACCGAAACGTATCCAAACCACCTCAAAATGTTAATCGGCCAATCTTCTTGCGGGAATTCAAATTTTGCAGGGATATTTACCTTAGGAGATTTTATGAAAAAGATGGAGATCCGCAAAAGCTGGAAATATCGGAGTTATATAATATTCAAATTTCATGAAACTGCAGGAGATGCCGCAACAGTAACTTTTAACGGAGTCATCCGCTAAAATGCCTTTCATTGCAACAATTTCAGAGTGTAAAAATCATTCGCCAAGGCATCCTCTCGGTCAAGGATAATGATTTTTACTATCTGAAATTCTTGCAATAGATAATATTCTCTTGCAAGCCCCTCCAAAAGGTGTAACCTATGGCACATAAAAAGCTTAATGCATAGAATTCATTGCATGGATAAGGTTTAATTGAACTATTAAGAGGCATCGTGAATCAAGGTGTCGTGAATAATTTTAAAATGAAATCATACAATTTTTCTCTTCTTCTCTTGAGTCTATTAAGAAAAGTTAAATATTTATGAATGAGCACGAATTTGCGTTTCCACAGGACAGAATTTATTAAATAAAAGTTTCTGGTGTAACTTGGTGGAAAATCTTCATATTGACGTTTTTATAAATCAAACCACTTCATCAGGGTTATCTTTCTTCTGAAACGTCCGGATGATTTTATACTGCGAAAATGATACTCTAAAATATTTCAAATGCAAAAATTTGTCGTAAAATAATTATTTCTGCGGGAAGATGGTTCTCGAGTTGAGGATGGTAAAAATAGTGGATACGATTATATTTTTGCAAAAAAATAAAAGTTAGAACGAACTAATTATGAATGTTTTGAGAGATGACTGAGGCCAATATTTTGTGGAAATAAATTTTGAAATGAAAATTTGTAAAGCACGAAGAAGGAATCAAAGACTTTGCCATGTGAGTCCAGATGATGCTACAGTGTAGCGAAAATAATAAAAATTAATAAATTCTGTTTTTATAAATAAAACCACTTTGCTTTTCCACATAAACTTTTTTTTTCACGACTCAGGTTTCGTAATAGCTAAAACGAAACCTGGGTCGTGATAATGAAAAGTTTATGCGGTTTATATTATTTTTTTATTATTTTTGCTACACTGTAGCATCATCTGGACTCACATGGCAAAGTCTTTGATTCCTTCTTCGTGCTTTACAAATTTTCATTTCAAAATTTATTTCCACAAAATATTGGCCTCAGTCATCTCTCAAAACATTCATAATTAGTTCGTTCTAACTTTTATTTTTTTGCAAAAATATATTCGTATCCACTATTTTTACCATCCTCAACTCGAGAACCATCTTCCCCCAGAAATAATTATTTTACGACAAATTTTTGCATTTGAAATATTTTAGAGTACTATTTTCGCAGTATAAAATCTTCCGGACGTTTCAGAAGAAAGATAACCCTGATGAAGAGGGAGGCATGGAATTTCTCCGCATGAATGGATCCTGCTTCCCTCCCTTGCGAAGAAGGTTGCACTGTGTTATTCGAGGCCTGGCCTGCCTGGTTAGCGTGCTCCAGAAACATGGCGGTATTGGTGATTAATGCTTCGGCCCCGCCTTCCTGTTAACCATCATATCTTCATCTTGAAAGCAACTATCCACCCTTTCACTCACAATACGAAAAACGGTCTGCGGGCCCGGGAGCTTTGCTGCATTAGGCAGAGTCTATCTTTTCCATTTCGGTAAAAAAATTGTTTTAAAGTTTCCGTGCTTACATGCTAGTGCTTAAAATATTTTATTACTATTGTCGAGTCTCAACGCAGAATTAAATGCTGCTGAAGTTGAGCTTCCTGAAGCTTGACTAATCCGATGTAATGAAAATGATAAGTCCAGGCCTCGGGGTAAATCCACTTTTTTCTTCATTTTCGATATCTAGGGAAGAGGTGGACTAGATCTCTCATGCAAAGGGTAAATACAATTAGTTAAGCTTACTTGCAGTTGTTTTCTTTTGTATGGAATATGAGTATAATTGTTACAAAGAAGCAATGGCAATGGCGTTATTTACCCAGAATGGAAGGAAGAAAAAGTGACAAGTAGGTTTGAGAAGTACAGTGACCTTATGAAGAAAGTTTCTCTTACAATATTAAAACATATTTATATTATTTACGAAGTAAAACTTTCAGCAACCAGTAATTGTTATATTAAGATATAAATTTAGCGGATAGTATAGAAAAATTTTAACTTAATTTTAAAAGGGTAAAATAAAATTTTAAAAATGGAGTTTCCAAGTTGAAGACTGTAATAGAGGGGAGAATTCCATCTCAAGTATTTGTTTACAAAGTTAGGCAAACAAGGAAAGGGTAGGAACAGGATGAGAATGTTGGATGGGATGAAGGGAGGAAGGAAGTACACAGGGATGAAGAGGGTCCTGATGTAGAGTAGGTTCCTGGATTGTGTTTTGTTAGGGAGTTATGAAATATTTATTAGGTAGTTATGTCCAGCCAAAAACCTACCTTAACCTAATATATTACCTTATAGTAATAAAGTTACCAAAAACACGTACTTGGTATGACTCCACTGTAATTTACGCGTACTATGAATAAATTTTTCCTGTGCAAAGATGGCGAGGAACTTTCTCAAATATGAGTATTGAAATAATGAGTTGTAAACTCTTTAGACTCGGCGCCCTTTGGTTTGCTTCTTCCGCCTTTTCGTAGAGAGAACGTTCCCAGGTAATGTACGTCAAACTGCAAAAAATAAGCCTTGGAATAGTTTCTTATGCGATTTTATAATTAATAATGTATGTATTTTATTCATTTATTTATTTTAAAACATTATTCACATACAGCAGTAGCGCCAATTTACAGTAAAAAATATAACAAATTTTATTGGCAATATTGCTCCCAGATCTATGGAACGCACGGGTCATGGCAAATTACGGTTGCGCAAAGTGAATAAAAGGTATTCTATGCGTAACATGAATTCATACAGCATACAGTTATTGTTGAGCTTAAAAGAAAAAAATATTCAAACTAAGGCTTTGCTGAAAAAAAGATAGGGTTACATTGAAAATTGCTGTGTACTTAATCGTAGATTTAACCGTAACTTCTCCTTATTTCTCTCTCTCTCTCTCTTATGGCTACGTTGACGTTACTTTTCAATTTATTTTCAATAAACCGCGGAAGACGAGATAACGAAAACGAAGAGACATATGACTGAATCATCTAAAGTACATTTTATTTAGATTACAAACTGGGTCATAGAGAATATTGCATTTGAAAAAAACACCAGTCATCACTTCCGACGGGATGTTTGATAAGTTTCCCTATTCCCATCTACATCTTTATGGGATGTACCCCGCTCAGGTGGTGACGTTAATACCGAAGAAAAGTGTCGTCCCCTCCGGAGAATAAAAGTCCGACCCTCAGTGTGGCAAAGCGGTGCAATGCTGCCACCCCAATTAATCCGTCCTCTCTGGTCGAAATCCTTGCCCCCGCCCCCTACTGCATTCCCTGAGTATTCAGTCGGGCCGAGGGGTGGTTGGGAGTAGCGGGGAGAGGTGTTGGCGAAGAGGGCGTAAACAGCGGACGCCCCCATTATCCGGTGGGAGAAGGGCTCGTCCTTTAAAGGGAGCGTTGGAGGGGGAGGGGCTGGACTTTGATGGCGTGCCGAGGAGACTGCGGCCTATAAGACAGGCGAGCCTCCAATTAAATGGAAGGCGACACCTTGAGACCTCTCCCACGCCACGGGAACGGCGGGGCGCCCAATGGAATCGCTCTCCCACCCGCGACTCAGTGGGCTTTTTGTCCCCGCTGCCGGGAGGAAGTGGGCGAGGGGTTTGAAACGGGGGAGTGGGGTGGTGGCTCGAACATGGTAGGAGCCACCCAAACCCTCTCTCCCGATATAGGAGAGCCAACTTCCTCACCCACTTCACTCTCTTACCTGAGGTGGCCTTCCCTTCATGCGTGACAATCCGAAAAAAAAATCGCCAGGGGAGGAGTGTTCGTTCGGTTTCTCTTCTCTCCTTTTTTTTATGAAAACAGCCCCTCATCCCTCCTCCCCTCAACATATCTGAAATCTCGGCCCGTAACCGCTGCCTCCCACGGCATTAATTTGAATTCCGCGCGTGTTTTTTTACAAATATATTTTTTTATTTATTTGTTATTCCTTTTCGTTCAATCGGGAGGACAAGGGAGGGAGAGAGGAGGGTGAGACGGATGCTCAGGGTGTTGAGGGCGGCAAATGAGCGGTAAGGTGTGGGTCCTTCATTTTCGGAAGATGTGACGCGAGACAAATGGGCGTCAAATTGGCCATTTTGTCTCCTAGACGGCCATTGGATAACATCGCGCCGAAATTGACTTCGTCGTATGAATGATGCAGGGCATGAAACTTTAATACTGCTGAAAATGACCACTTTAGCCCCTTTGAAAAGTATGTTGTTTTTTGCACAGCCCAGAAAATGCATTAGCTTCACTCGTTAATAGTGCGAAAACAATTTTTTTCATAATATTTTCGATTTAATTCATTATTCCGTTTAGGTGCTTCCCATATCATAGACTAAAAACTCGTCATCACAAAAAATAACCCCAAGATAAGCTACGTACAATCCTGGTCCCAAGTAAATAATTTCATATTAAAGCATGCATCAATTGTTTTAGTGGAGAAATAATTATTCTGCATGAGGATTACGAGTTGCGTTGGAGTAACGATTTTCCTAGGTGAGCCAAATTCTTGAAGGAAACGACGAATAACGAACAATGAGTGGATTGTGTTAGTGTGGCCAGTGCTGAATATTCATCAATAGGTATATTTTTTTCAACACGCTTTCATTCGGCATTTTCAAGAGCGATACAGAGATTGCTTATATCGAGAGGAATTCAACGTCAAGTAGTTCATGAGTTATCGCCACAAATGGAATGGAAAGTTTCTCATCCCGTGTAAGATACGATTGGTGCCTATAGCTTTTTGGTGATGTCCTAAACGGACTTATTGATTTGTCTTTTTCCCGAGGCCAGACATAAATCAATTTGATGATCTAGGGCATGAGTGGTTGGCAGAAGAATCTTTAAACCAATAGTAGGTGTATTCGTGGCGGAAGATTCCATTTAATGTTTTTTTTCACCGTCTCCCCAATGCTGCTTTAAATTTACGATGAACAGATACGTATCTTATAATTTTTTCCTCGGAAATAGGTTTTATATCCGAGAAAATATTCCAATGAATTATCGCTATCACTTTTTTTTTCCTTAGCTTTTCTAAATCCATTTAATTAGTTTTGTTTTCTTTTCCCTTTGCAGTACCGTTCAAACAATACCCTTTCATTTTAATTAAAAACCATAGATTGACCTCAAGTTCCTTGCATTAACTTCCTTGTTTATCATCGATACCTATCTCGAGATGAAGTACTACAAAAAACTATTCGCGTCATCTGGACTGAAACCAATGCCAATACAAAACTGCTCAGGTATGAGTTGACTTTCTCTTCTTATAGAGTTAAAGCTTTTCCTCGACATTTTGCCGGACATAAAAACTCCCCTTTCCTCATAAAACTCCCCCTTCCCCATAAAAGCCTCTCGACGCCCCTGATGAAGGCGTGCTGGGCATGTTGTTTCGTCAAAATTATGTTTTTTTTTTCGTTCTCCCAGAATCTATTGAATACTGTAGAAATTTCACACAACCACAGGGTCATCAAGTTGCAAAAGCGATAGTGCGTCAGAGCGCGGGGGGAGGAGGGCGGAGGGGAAACCTTATTTCAGAGCACAAACGTTTCACGACTGTTGAACCTCCCATGAGTTTGCAGCCCGTGTATCTAATCTTTTCCCCGCATCTCATGTGTCCGCGGCGTTTAAGTTGATGGATTGCCGCGAGGCCAGTCGCCAGATGGATGTTCCCTTACTCGTATAGCTCGGCTTCAATGTAATCGGAGCCAAAAGGTTTTTAATTAACTCTTTGTTCTTTATTGCTCATAAAAGAGCTGCTTCGGAAATAAATTACACGATCCAAATTTTGTAAGATTGGAATTGAAGCGAGGAGTTTGAGGCGGTCGGGTTTGAATTGTGGTGGAAATGGGTGACCCTCGATCAAATGCGTCTCGTGCCTTGATCGCATTGGTGCGTAATGGTTTTTTGTTAATTTCTCATGCGAAGGTACGAAACGGCCGTGTTTTGCGGGGTGGAAAGTATATTAGCGTTCGAATTAAATCCCATTGTATTCCTTGGTTGATGCACTAAATTAGTGTCATCTTCCAGAAAACGATTACCCGCGACTGGTAATGAGTAAAAGTCCGTTGCAATTTAAATCAAGTGAGGGTTGATGTGTGACTCAGCTAAGATGTTATGGCGATCTAATTTAGATTGTACGGATACACAATGAGTCCATAACTAAATACTCAAGTGAACTAGAGCAATTCACGTGCTACTAGCAAGGGCTGTTAACGAGGTCATGTATGTGTATGATTAAATTTTTTTTAGCTAAGGCGCTTCAGTCACAATTTGCATATAAACATCTTTTGAAATTTGAAACTACGGTGAAATATAAATTAAAACTTAATGGCTAGGAAAATGCTTCCGTCTCATTTTTTTGTATAGAATGTTATTCACAATGCGAAGTTATTTTTAGGTCCAAATGCCATTTTGTACCGACGTAAACACGAAATGAAAAATGAAAAATGAACAAAAAATCCCAAGAAACTGCAGGATATGCCGCGACAGTAACTTATCAGCGAATCTGCGGTGATATTCCCGGAAGTTGTTGAGAATGTTTTAATATTTTTTCGACTTCTAATTTTGCTTCTGCGGACAGTACTTAACCTATTTTACTTCGAGTTCATGTTCGTTCAATCCCACCAAATAAATGATGACAATTCAATCCTATATTTTCCTCACTGTTCCTATAAACCTGATGTGGTAGAAGTCAGTCTTGTCTGTTCCATACCTCAGCCATCTCTCAAAGAATGATGGTTGCTCCACCTGCAGAGATCCCTCATTTTCCACTTCAGTACCCTTTACGCGACCACACGGGGTACGGCCCGAAAAGCGTCGCTTGAACTATTTCTAAAGCGATATGAATGCTTAAAATTGTTATTCATCGGAAGTCATCAAAAGATATGATAATCACTTAACTAAGTGTGATTCCGCATGATGAAAATTTTATAAAATATAAATAAAGGCATCCGTTTCACCATTTAATGCTGACCATTAAGAAAATTTTAAAAGCTTGGTTTGCATTTTTTCTTATCGGCCGCAGATGTATCTTTCACCTATGGTCTATGAGCCTGGATGACAGCTGCAAATCATAATTAGTTTCCATGAAGTAGATAAGATTGAGTAGATAAAAATGAGCCCCAAGTCCTCTATAAAAAAGAACTAGACGGCAGTTTTACTAAACGTTGTCGCTGCTTTGCGTTTGTTGTCGCACCCCTCCCCCTATAACAGAACCCCACTTGTCTATGCATTTTGAATAGAAAGGATTTAATTGCCACATTTCTCAATGCATGGGACGTCGCAGGGAGGAATAATTGCTTGTTATAAAAAGCTCCCCCAGAGATGTATCTCGAATCTTCTCCCGCAAAGGAACACGGGAGGAGGGGGAGGAGAATGAAGGGGTTTGTGTCTCGACGACACGAGGAGAATTTTCAGGTAAACACTCCCCACCCTCCCTCCCGAAGCACCCACTCCCAAACGGGCCCCACCCACCTTCCCCTATCGCTCCAGAAATCTCCCCAATAGTAATCCCCCCCTGCTCCCATTGGCCGACAATCCTTCCTTTTCCCGCGAGCAGGAAAAGTTTTCACTCCTTTTTTTTCCTCCCTATTCTTTTAACGACCACTCATTACCGACAACAGGAGTCCGCGAACCAGGCGCTTGTTCCTGAGCGCAGTACCCACCCACGGCCCAAGCGAGAGGGTAAGCTCCTCGGAGAAGGCCCCCAGGGGCCAGTCGGTCCCATCCTTCCCAACCGCCCCCACCTCCTGGACTACACGGATTACCATAGCTGGGGCCCCCACCCGCCGATGGCCGAGGTATCCCTCCATCTCCGCCCGCCCTCCTCAGACACACACACCCCTCTCCGTGGCTGATCCCACACCCCCCTGCACCCCTGTCCCACCTCCGTCCCCTCCCCCCCACAATCGGCCTCCACACCCCGCGCCGCCCAACCCTCGGACCCTCGTTCACAGACCCACCCGTGCATTTTGCCTCTGGTTAGGGCAATGGCAAAAAGGCGGGCGGTCACTCATTACGCCAAGTTTTATCTTGACACGGCGTCAGACTACATATGAATGAGAGGACGCCCGGGGCAAGGCAAAAGCTATCTTCTAACCTCTCCCCACCCCACCTTATCCCTTTCCCCGTCCTACGAGATGGTTTTTTTCAACACCCACCCCCACCCTCCAACCTTCCTCACTCCCCCTCTCCCTCACAACTCGAATCTCCCAACCCTCCCTCGGAATTATTTTTTCTTAATCTTTTGTTTATTTTTTTCACGGAGACCTCTTTCCTCTCTCTCTCCCCCCTCCCTCTAACCACCCATTCTCACGAGATCACACGCGTCCTTATATTCCCTCCCGTGCTTATAATTACGTGGCCTGCTTTTATGCTTTTTTCGAGTCGGCCTGGGATCGCGGCTGCGGCGGAGGGAAGGGGGATTGGTGTGTGGTGGGGGTGTTTCGGAAGGGGATGGAGGTGGAAGGGATGTAAAAAGGTTAGGGTAAAAAAAAACCTGCGACGGGGCGAAACGGGAGGGAAGAGGACCGGGCAGCAACGCCTCGGTCTCGGAAGAGGGCGGCGGCATTGGCTCAACCCGTGAGCGAAGGATGACGGTTGGCTCGACCCGAGTCTATAATTTCTCCGTACGAGATAAGTGCCACGGGAAGTTTTTCCAATAAGCGGGTGGTAGGGAGGCCATTTTATCCTCCCGCCTGCATCCTCCCCTCCCAACCCCTTTTACAGCCTTCTTTCCCATCCCGCAGACAGTCATCTCTTGAAACTCCCTCACGGATCCGTCGTTTCTCTTTTTGCTTCTTTCCCTCGCCTCGCCCGCTTGGCGCGATTCCTAGCTAATGTTTAAAACGAAGCCTAATTGTAGCTTGCGTAGGAATTGGACTAATCACTTCGAAGGGATTGACCCACGCGAAATAATAAAGGTCGCATAAATAAGCGTAATGTAATGCTAAAGGGTATTGTTGCCACCACAAAATGACGGAGACTTGAACGTAACCTTGAGGCAATTATTTTTGGTTTAAACATATGTTAGGGCACTCACCCACCTAGTTCGATAGCGAAAGAATGAAGGAGCTTCCAGGATTTTATTTCAGTTGGATGTAAACGCATTAAAAAGTTTCAAAGAAGGTTTTTATCCTAGGCCGCAGATTTCATGGGAAATTGAAAGATGATTAATATTTCACATATGAAAAGAGGTATTTATGTTCCTATAGTGGATTCTAATTTGGCATCTTTACGCTATTTCCTCTTCTTCCTGCGTTTCAATCCTACCTAGTTAAGTGCCCTTTAAGATGTCCTCCTAGGGCAAAATGGAATGTTGGTCTCCAAGTAAAGTGATATTATATAATGTTCTCCGCAACTGATTAATTTGTCAACGAACAGAATCGTAGCATACCGATCTTCCGGTTGCAATATTGCCAACATGCCTCAACTACCAGTCGTGCGTAATAAGATAACTTTCATGTGAAAAGTACATACGTGTAAATATCTGTTCAAATCTAATTTGTCAACTTAGTATTCTGACTTCACAGAGGATTTTCATTCCTAGTATAAGAAATTAATACAACTATCGGGTAAAAAATCTTATCAGAACGCATTGTCGCTAATGTCAGGTCACAGAAAATAAAACGTTTGTGTACTTAGATATTAAAACATATGAGTCGATTTTCAAAAATATTTTTGAGCTGAAAGAAAGTATTAAAGGGTAATGGCAATAGAGAGAATTTGAGGTAGGTATTTTTCATAAAATATATTGCAATTCGAGAGCTTCAAGTATTAGCAAGTAAATAAAAAACCGCGAAATTCTTCAACCTACTTCAATGAAGTGTTTACTTCTCGATAAGCAATTATTTCCACAGCTAAAATATACTACGAGCCGTTTATTGGAATATTAATATATTTCTCTGGAAGTTGTTACGCATAAACCTTGTGTTCCCGGTAGTAGGCAGTTCATAAAACACGGTTTCAATAAACATAAAAAAAATGGAGCAGCTTGGGCGTTGGCTATCTGAATGGGGAGTTGGTTTTGCCCTTGAAACCTGATGGAAAGTTATTTGTGAATCGGGAACTACCTCGATTAAGTCCAATGTCTACTTTAAATCTCTTGATTGAGAAAAACTTGATTTAAAGTATTGGTTGATCATAATTGTAAAAAAATAAATTGAAAATTGTCTGCACAGAAAATACATCGAATCACTTCTTCCTATGATTTAGAGAAAAATATTTTAATTCTACCAATTCATATGGAATTTTATTTTACGTATTATTTTCATGAATTTACCAATTTGAGACTGTACCAAGTATACTATACTCGTATTGCGATGAAACAGTAATTACCGACTGAATATAATCTTTCAAGAAAGGTTTGTTTTACGATGAAATATTCGTTTGTTAGATTATTTTCGAAGTGACCATGACAACAATGGCAAACTGGATCAGAAAATTGTTTTAATGTATTATGTTTAGATGAGAAGATTACGAATAAGCCAGTGAAAACTACAGCATGCAAAACACAATTCGGCCAAAAACTGACTAATTTGTAGGCAGCGGTTTTGTCGAATGGTAACACATACATGTACGTGAGCTTTCGTCAAAGTCTTTGCCATATTCAAGATTTAATCCTGTAGTAAAATAGCCTCACGATTTACGATAAGGTATATTTTCCTTTTTTTTTGAAGCGTTTTTCTAAATTTTAGATGTTAATTTTCTGTATAGAACTAGAATTATATTATGTTAGTATACACTAGATAAATTGATATTGGGTAAGAAAAATACGTTTAAGTATCTTTTTTTTTCAGTTTTACTCTTCATCAAATTATACCCTTTCTCATTGACCATCAGAAAAATTATCTGTTAAACATCATGATATGCGAAATTCCCGGTGTATGTTTTCAGTCTTAAAAAAATCAACTGGAGAAAATAAAATATATAGTTTTTCTTTATTAATATTAAATTTATATTAAGATATGCCTTTCCACTTGAAGTGTTTATTCAACTCAATATGCTATTCATTATATCGCTCTTAATTGACGTTTTTATTAATCATTAGGAAATATTTGCATCGATAATTTAGACTAGAAAAATATACACTTACGGTCGAAAAGGCCTGATTAAACAGAGTTATTTACTTGAGTAGGTCAGTAGGAAACATAATTTCACTATTTTAATCTTACAAATATAAAATAAAAGTTCTATAGAGGCCATTTTCACCTGAAGTGACATGTTTTAGTAGCATAATTAGAACTCATTATGTGAGAAAAATGTGCTTGGGAATACATTTCTTATTCATCGTCATCGCTTATTTTAGCATCATTTAACGTAATAAATCAAAGAAAGGTAAATTTTTCATGCGAATTTCATTATCTTATTCATTATAGTATATTATTAAAGTCGAGTGTTATGAATTTTCAATTTCAAACGCTCGCCTTTACAAATTCATAAGAATGGTCATAAAGACGTAAAATATTTTACCGTTGTGTTATTGCAAATAATTCCCTAAGCTAGGATTTTACTTCACAAAAATATTCCCAGTATACGAATTTCTTCCCATAATTACTAGATAGCGCACGTATTCGCATACTCTCCTCCCCTTCTAGTTGAAAGTTTAACAATGAATATACTTCCACTTCTAAATTTAAATATATGTATCACTATACAAGTATGTTATAAGCTACAGAATTAGATAACTCTTCATCGAAACATGTGTACTGAACCTGCTCTCCATGAAAGCGAGACACACACGATGACATGGAAAAATGAAATGGGGGCCTACAGAAGAGTAATTAGGATCAAATTAAGGATTCAAATAACTTACGAAAAAATTCTTGAAAGACCGAGAGAAGACATCTGTCGGAAACTGTGGAAAGGGAAAAGGGAGAAATAAATAAATATATAAATATATATATATATATATAATGTAAATTCACTAAATAGTCATCACAAACACAGAAACTAAAACATATAAAAGAGGGACTCACTGGTTCTCGAATTTTCGGTGGTGCAACCACCTTTCTCAAGAGGAATTAGGAGCAGAACTCAGTTCTGTTCCTAATTCCTCTTGAGAAAGGTGGTTGCACCACCGAAAATTCGAGAACCAGTGGGTTCCTCTTTTATATGTTTTAGTTTCTGTGTTTGTGTTGACTATTTAGTGAATTTACATTATTGTGCACGTTCGTGGGTTTTTCAAGAAAGTGACTTTATATATATATATATATATATATATATATATATATATATATATATATATATATATATATTATATAACATTTTAAGAAAAGATAGCTTGCTAAAAATAGTAGTTCAAAGTGACATGGACGGAGAGGACAACGTAGGAATAGAAGAATGATTTTATAAAAATTATGGCAGACATGAAGCCAAAGAAATATGCAAGAATGAAGTTAACTGATCATTGGGAGAGCTCATAATTGCCTCATGGTTATCTGCTATTAATTACAATAATAATCAGAAATTTAATACCATCGTCTCACATCAGAATTTTTTGGGTTTAGTTGTTTGACGGAAATTCATTTCAAGCTAATTATTGTGAAAATCATTTTCTCCCGCAATCTTTTTTATCCGCGAAAAATGGAGAATTTCATTAAAATTGACAAGAAGTAATTTCATCCAAGTTTTAGGTATCAATTAATGATGCAAAAATTGTAAATAAATATTTCATCTGCTGTTTAAAAACTTATCACTTGATTCAAAAACTTTTTTGTGCAAATTTTGAGTCTTTACCCGAAGAAATCGATAAAATACAACATTAACGGACAGAAAAAAAGACACTCTCGGCGGATCTATTTTGGCTAAAAGCTTCAATTTTCTTATGTGCGTCAAAATATATTGCCAATAAAATATTATTCTGCTGAGATTAATTATATTTGGACATACCTCCTACAACTCTGTCACACGCACCGCACAAAGAACCTTCACAAGTACAAGCACAAGTGTTATCAGGAAAATCGTTTAAGGATGTTCAAATGCCCGCAAAACGTGTATTTTCCTGAAAATGTAAAAAGATCACATTTTCATGATTATAACTCCACTTTACGCATGGAATATTAAAAGCACACATTAAAGATGGTATCAAAAGCATGTTCCGTTTCATAGATGCAGTCATGAGATAATTTAGTCACATGGTGTCTAGTCACTATGTCACTTGGCCACCGAGAAGACAATGAACGAACTACCGTTTTATTTCTCACTGCGAAATTTTAAACGAAAAGCGTGCACATCTCACACACGTCACTCAGAAAGGGAGAAAAAATGCCTGTGCAAAAAATTTGGGGGATACAAAGCTGTCATTTCCGCACCTTTTTTTAAGTGTCTACATCTACATGGTACCGTATATCCGACCGCTAGGATGTGTGGCAGAGGGTGATTCTACAACAGGATATACTCGTATATTGTCTACTGCATAACAGTGACATCATCGCTTTGATCTTCTGCACAAGCGTGAGAGTCAGTTGCGGTACTTTTCTCCAATTATATTTTTGTTTATATTCGTCATAGAAACTTTTTGCAAAGTTTTCAAACCAACAGCATAGAGCATTACCTAATAAACTCATAAAATTTTCAAGTTAATTTATTAGAATACAATGGCCATTGATAAACGTACAAATTATCAGTGTGATTCTGACAATAATACAAGGTACGTCCAGATAAGTTCCGTTTGGTAATAAAAACAAAACGAACACAGATACAGAAAAACTGTTTATTGAAAAAAAATCGCCATTTGAGTATTTTTCTACTCAGATGTTTTCACTTTATAGGCCGTTGTCATAGCGAGGCACACGTTTTCATGTGCCTTCCCATAAAACGTTGCCACCTGTGAGCTCGTATTAAGCGTGCGTTAGAGTAACTAGCGTTTTGAGAAAAAGGATGAATAAAGAACTGGAGGACTTAATTAGGGAATGTGGAAGAAGAAAGGACGAGGAAAGACGGATAAAAAAACTTGAGTATAAAGACAGGTGTAACAAGATTCTGATAGGGAGTGAGAAGAACAGTTGATGGAGGAAAAAAGGAAATAGAAACATTTAGGAAAAGTGTGTAGCACGTTAGAAACATTTAGGGAACAGAGAAACTAGATAAATTTAATAGGGATATGAATGAAATGATGTTGGACAAGAGAACAAACGAAGCGACGGCAGTACCAACTGGTCCCCCTACCTTGATGTGTGAATTTCACTCGCCGTTGGGCTAAATAAGCACAGGGTGAACTACCGACGCCTATCAAACCAACCTTCGCATTGATAACTGTGTTAATGGTTTTTTTTATTATTGAACGATTTGAGAACTACTGAGATGGTCACGATGATGGTCATACTTTGGCGAGAATCCGGTGATAGACGTCAGGGCGAGAAACAATGAAGGAATGATATTCCATAATAACGGTATAACTTGGAATGGTACCAGAAATTTATCCTCCGGTTGATAACCAACGCTTGTGATGATAGTTGGTGTTGACATAATGAGAAGCTAATGAATCCAGCAACCCAGGATGCTCTTATTACTGGAAAGTATTTCATAATTCTTGAAGAATATTAACTATATAGTTTTCACGAAACGTCTAAGTACACCTCTTAACTGTAGACTATCAAATAAATTCGCAACCCAAAATAGGAAATTGACAACTTCATTCTTGTCTTGCAAATGATTTGCCACATGGACAGGGAGGTTCTTGAATGGAATGATGTACCACGGCTTCAAACTTTATGCCGTCGAAACATTAAAACATAACCATCCTCAAATATTAACGAATAATAGTGGCTCCAAGACACCTCTAAAGGGAAATGGCATTTCCATATAGGTATGAACGAAAACAAATGCGTTAACCTTTCTTTCCGCATAAAGTTTTAATATCGTATTAAATCACAGTGATACACCAATTTCGACATCGCAGTGCAGCCTAAAGTCGTTAAATTAATGCTCAGGGGTGTACCTCAAGTATTCAAAATTATGTTCGCACTCATAATTAATATTTATTTTGAATATTATTAAAACCACGAGTGTTCCCCAACTGGGTGTTCGGGGGAGGGGGGGCATGAATATGCCCCCATTAACACATATTTTTTTCGAAAATTACCGTGAAATTATTATCTCATATCACGCTTTATATTTTGAGTCCAGCTTTTCATTCGCATATTTCATGTAAGAGATAAGGAATTCAAATGAGGCAATTTTGACAGTGATAACAATGTAATTTCGGATGACCTTGTCAGTGATTGGAGGTGATGGGAGGAGGGAGGGGGAAAAAAGATTGTTTTTCTCCTTTTCAACGATGCAGCTAATGCTTTCGTTCTTGCCACCGGGTTTCCCTCCCTGCCTTCCCCCGCCCTTGCCTGCACTCTCTCTCTCTCGCTCGGGGAAGCGGTTCCATCGAGCGCCCTCCGCTTGCTTCCCCTTCTTTTGTTCTGAAGTCGTCGCTCAGCCAACGGGAGCATTTTAAGGAAAGAGCGGTGCTCGCCTCGGAGAAGGTACGAAACAAAAGGTCTCTCCACACTTCTATCTCCCACGGAAATCTTTTAGCTCATTGAAAACCATTCTGGAAACGATTCCCTCGTTCGTTTCCCTACCTCGGCGTCACCCTTCCGTGCCCCCTTCCATTGTCATTCGCTCCGTCGCATTACTTAAACTTCCCGAGTTACTCCCATATCCTTCCTCAGAATTGCAAGTTATCCCAGGACTTGTTTCATTTAAAATTATATCCCCACTAAATATGTATATTACTGTAATGGTAACTTTCATTTTACCTTGAGGATTTTAATTAGTCTCTCTCTCAAGGTACATTATTCAGCCGTTTCTCTAATGAACTTTGCGCATAGCTCTCCAATGTTAGAATAATAATCATGGCGAAAATGAATAAATCGTAAAAAAAATTATTTCATTTACACTAGTCAACAAGGTTAATTTAAGAGAAATTGACGGACGAAGAGATCAATGTAAGCGATCCTTTCCCCCATACAATATTAGGGAACGTAATCTGCGATTTATAAACTCTCCGGATATAAAATTATGACCAATTTTATTATCCAACAATCATTATAATGGCATATGATGTAACACCTCGCGCGAAACACTCTCGTGGTGGCTTGCAGAAAAGCTGGAGGTGATTATCAAACTGGAATTTCAGAGCAAAAATAAAAGATATTTTAGGCAAAAATTATTTTTGCAAAAACCTTTATTCCGAATATTTTGAGTGATTCCTTCAAATTTAACCAGAGGACACTTCATTTTCTTGGTGCTTATTAACTATTTAATTCATTTATGCCACTTTCACTTTACATAAAAATTTTCACCGTTGAATTCCAACAATCGATGTCATATTATGCTTTCCCCAATGTTGACCATTCTATTTGCTTAAGCAGTCGTTACATTTTAATTTTTTAATACACATACTAAAAAAATTTAACTATTTTAAAATCTGTTTAGCAATAGTCTAATTTCCTTGTGAGTACTATTATGTCCATGCATATAATTAACATTTATAATAAAATCAAGAAAAATAATGTCTCGGTCAAATTATGCAAGTAAATACAAGTTCCCGAAAATGAAAAGGTAAATGTGCATGTTCAGAATTATTTTTGATACCACATCTGAAATTTCATATGATATTTCAGATTCATAAATATTATCGTTTTCTTGGTGAATTAATCTGTTTACTTCGAGTGTGTTCCTCGGAAGGTGTTGATATTAAATTTCCATCCACTTAACGCGAAGAACTCCCCAACATGATAAATAACATCACAGATTCATCTACCGCAATGAATTCCGTTGCCAACTGAAGTCACCCAGATGAAAAGCAGCGCAGAGGTCGTCGCTAAATTTACGCATATCCTGCTTTTACCCGCGCGGAGGGTGGGAATGCTATTTTTTTTAGTGAGATGGCTTCTCCGTGACCACTTACACGCGAGAGGTGTCTCTTCTCATAAGCGTGCCGACAAAATAAAACCAACAACCTCGACAGCCGAGGGGAAAAAAAATAAATGAAAGGGACATTTCGGAGCCACCTACCGAAACATACTAAAAACACACACACGCGCACGCTTCCCCGTTGTCGTTTTGTTACGACTCGCCGTGCGTGCGCACTCTCGACAGGGGAGTCCACGGGAGCTTTTGATATTTCCACGTCCGAATTCGATAGCGGTTAGAAAAATTGACCGGTGGTCGTTTGGAAAGGCGACGTATCTCAGCTGTCCGGGGTGATCATTTAGGACGCCACTTTCTGAAAAGGAGAATCAACTTGAGGAGGGTGTAGGGTCGGGGGAGGGCGAGGAGTGAAGGGGTGCCGGCGGAGAGGTGAAAAAAGAGGAACTTGAAAAAGTGGAGGCGGATAGGATCCGATGAAAACTCCTTGAAACCTTTTCGGTGACATCCCAATCCCATAAAAATTGCGCGGACCATTGTTTTCGCTCGGTTGAAAAAGTTTCTACCTCTACTCGCGTTAGGATGTCATTCCCGTTAGAGTTTTAAAGCAGGCCTCTCAACATTTGTTATTCCCTTGAAACGGCCCCACTATAACGCTGAATTAAGGCAAGAGATGAGGTATCACTCTCACTTCTTGGATCCAACATTTCATTTTTCTTCATAAACCCAGGATTTTATTTTGTTGTCTTTAATTTCAAAATGCAATTTCTTAAATCCACCCCCCTGAATCCTTCACTGATTCATTTCTTTTATTTATTTATTTTAAAGAATTATTCACACACAGCAGTAGTGCCAATTTACAGTGAAAATATAACAAAAACAAACATGAAAGAGGACAAAACACAATAACAGCATAACAATAAACAACGAGAACCAAAAATGGGCAGGGGAACTATTTAATTTGTTGACAGGTGGTATAAATCTTGGGTGGTGAAATTGTTGCATGATAAATGAAAATAGCGACAATATGAAGGAGTGAATTTAGAAGGGTGGAGAGGCGAAATAATAGTGAGCTCTTAGTGAAAGATATAAGGGG
The DNA here is from genome assembly GCA_037158775.1 of Hetaerina titia. Lineage (NCBI taxonomy): Eukaryota > Metazoa > Arthropoda > Insecta > Odonata > Calopterygidae > Hetaerina > Hetaerina titia. Next base: position 65,364,199 of record CM073778.1, on the reverse strand, counting down.
ATTTATCATTAGTAATTATCATGCGGATGAATTAATATATTATTAATACATCTGCATTCTAAAAGTTTCAAGACTCCCAATTTTTCAATTTTAATTAATTAATTAATACATAAATATGTCCATAAATGTTGACAAATGAAGCACAAATGACGTGATTTATAGGTGGAAAAATGTTTTCCTTCTGGACTAGTAGTTTTAGAAGAAGAGGATATATAAATTTTTACTCAAGAAATTATCAGGAACACATATGAAAGTAATTAATTTTCTTTATCTTTTTAGTATTTTTATATTAAATGAATGCATAGTTGCCATCTATAGATTACCTTAATCTATTTTGAGCATGATACAGCTTGTCAACATAGGAGTTAAACAATGTGCTTGGTTCCAACCTTTCCATTTCCCCATAGCCGAGGTGAACTGAGAAAGAGACATTATTTCGAAAGGTCTTGGAAAAGGAGATGGGATATAATTGGCCCTATAAGGCAAGAAATTTTCAGAATATTGGACGAGATTTCAAATATCTTGACATTAGTTCGATCAATGTCCAACTGTCACTAATGTAGGCTAATGACAACTATGTTACGTCATTATTCATCCTCATTATTCCCTGCTGAACACTCCACAACACTGTCTGTGTTTAGGCTGTACCCATGACTTATATCGAAGTTTATTTTGCTACACAAAATATTTCCCCAGAGGACTTTTTTATTTGTAATAAATAAAGCATTTCCAATGGGATAATATAAATTGTTTTCCTCAAAATTTAGCAAACTTTGTAACAATTGTTGACGATTTCAGATATTATCCATGTCATGGCTTACAGAAACAATTCACAATAGTCAATCTTTTAAATAAAATAATCGGTTTATCTGCTCTTATTTCCGATTGAAGTAATTTGGTCGTAACTCTCCCCAGTTCCTTTCGAAAATTTTCCACGCACCAGTTTTGTATTCAATTCCTTATTGCTTGTTGAATACTTTGCACTTTAGAAATACGTCCAATTGCCAAAGTTATTTCTTTTAGAGTCTGTTAACTTTGCTAAGGTTTTAGCGATCGCAATTCTTCTCTTTTCTTCCCTTCGTTAGATAATATCAGCTGAACTCATTCTAACGATCATTTTAATTTAAACATTGTGGGCGATTTTGCCTACTGTGTTACCTTTTTATCAAGATTAAAAACTGGAAATATATTTACTGCTACTCCCGTCATGATCTATCCAACTCATTTTATGCAGTCGCTGCAATTGCTATCGAGTGCATTACTAACGCTCGGTACGATCTAATAATTTGTGCTCCACGGTTATCGGGCACACTCGGTGCCACTTTATCAAACGCATGGAAAGCACTAATTCAGCGCAATATAATCAGATTAATTACCCTTTGGCAATTTGAGGGAGGAGACTTATTGCACACACCGCTGAATGAGTCCGCCGTGCCTTTGGGTTAATGAAAGGAAAGACACCGCGAGTGCAGAACTTTTAAAAAAAAAAAACGGTCTGGAACGACCTTTTGTCATCTCGCATTGCCCTCTCCGTCCTACGCCTCTCATCCCCCAACCATTTAATCACCCGATGCCAACAGCAATTACAGCCAATCACGACAAGGCACTCAATAGATTGTGAGCGGAGGAGTTTAAGTGTGGAAGGAGGGGGGTAAAGGAAACGGCGCTCTATCCATCCATTCTCGGGCCAACTTCCCTTTGTCTCCAGCCACGTGCCAATCGAAGTATAGGTCACGACCCTTTAATCAAGCACTTTCCGTTATTGTGTTCCCTGGACTCTTTCACCCTCGCTGTGATTGTGCCCTCACCCTTTCGTCCAATCCCCGATCCTTTTCATCCTTTATCTAACCCCTTAGTTCTCCTCGGTTTCGTCACGAAAACCACTGGAAATCGAATGGCATCAATCCGTGCGAATGATTTCTCGTCATATCATTCACTAAATGGATTAGAAAAAGCAAATGGTTTGTCATCCAGGAAACCGTCCTGAAATAAAAATGTATTAAACACTGCAAAAAGAATCTATAAAACTGCTAAATGAGTAGGATGAATCCTAGTATATGATAAATATGCGAATAACACTGATTTCATTCTGTGCGCTAAGTCATGTACTTTCATGAACGTTTTACAGAACAGAAAACGCGAATTTAATTACTTGTAGGATATTTTCCTCGAGGATAAATCCAAAATTAGTGTCGTATCAGTAAAAGAATGCCGAAGTTCACCTTTCATCTACACTTGCGTTACCGTCTGCCAACATCTATGGAGCATGTGCCTGGGGGGTGGGGGGGATTAAACTTTGATATATAAATTAAAGTTCCTGAGTTGTGTTAGTAACAGAAATGTAATATTAAACTCTTATCTTCCGCGATCATATTGGTCTGAGTGCTTAACCTTTTTTTTGCCGAGGCCGAGTACTGCAGGTGTTGATAATCGCTAGTTACATCCGTCCACGTTGAAATGTACTTGTCACATTGACGGCGTGATCTGCTGATAGAGTGTGTAACTCTAATAATTACATCACTGCTACAAGTTAAACCGAGTTTCCTGTAACATTTATTTAAAATAGCCTTATCATATCCCACTCTGTTATTTAGTCATGATTTTTTCTCGTTATTGATATCTCCTTGACGTAGACTGAACCCTTTCCGCGATATCCCCGAAAATGTTTAGATTTTTAATCCAAAGTGTGTTTCTTTCCCTTCTCAACTTTCGCCAAAGGAAAAGATTCTCTTTCAATTTTCTCATTCCTCTCTCGACTTATATAAATCCCTTCTTATGCCAACTTACATTCCTTTAGCTCTTTAACCTATCTGGTCAACTTAGCTTGCTGAAACCTGTCTCCCTTCCAACTTTCAACTACGGTCGGTATTCTTGCTGTTGTCTCTTAACCGAACCATTCCACTTGCCTTTCGTATAAGCAGACTACTATGAGTTTGACTCTAGGAATAACTTTTTCCACCCCCTAGCTTTCGTCTATTTCCATCGCAGCTTTCTTTACAATTTCTAAGAGAATCAGTTATTTTCCATTAGAATGGAATGACCAGGAGAAACTTCAAGTATATTACGTTTCGCAGTGCTTGGGATCCATGGTAGAAATCATTAATTCAGGAATTGGGAAAGGTTTAGCAAAATTTCGTCATGGTTTGTTAAATATTGCTACGAGAATGGAATAAGCATCAAGATGCTGGAGGAATTAGTATTTAGCCCCATGATTTACGAAGACTGCAGGCCAGACTGATGCTACGCAATCATAAGAGAAGCGAACCCAAGCACCCGGTGTACGCCCGTACTTAAAGAGAAAAACATTTAATGAATGATTTATTCAACCATTGCATGTGTGTATAATGTTTACAGGTGAATGATTGTTTATTCAGATGAGCTAATACATATATGTATATATATATATATATATATATATATAATTAATTAATATTATATTAATTATATATATAATTAATATTATATTTATAATTAATGTTATTATATTTATATAATTAATATTATTTCTATGTATATGTATTTTTAAGCAAGAAGCTTTGGTGCATCGGTTGCTGTAAAAACGCTACAATTACTACAGTGACATTCTTTGGCATCTTAGAATTGATTTATTTGTTTATTTTTCGATTTATATTGTGATTTCAATTATTTTTCTGACTTTCTCAATGCATCCGTATGACAGTTAATAGTTGCAATGTTTGCTTTATTCAATATTTTATAGGTAACGTGAAAATCAAAATTATGTCTATAAATACGTTTAAGGCTTGAATATTGAATGCATGCTACAATGGAGCTGAAACAATCTCAAATAACATACCGCGAATAGAAAATTTTTCTTATGGGTTATCTTACCGGAAATACTATTTGAGTGATCACAAATAGAATATGAAATCTTTAAAATACTCCGATATACAAATTGTAAAAGGGTCATCATGCGACTTGCGATCATATTTTCTCCCAATTTTCTCAGAAATTATATTTCTAAAATTAACGTTAAGGGCTTCTTCTTTAAAAAGGGCATTATTTTAAATTATAATTTTGTATGTTTAAGATATGAACTGTATGCATTCATAGATAAGCTCCTCTATAATATTATTCATATTTTTATCGTTAAAATTATTTTTATGCCAAAATATCAAAAATTTCTTCGGCACGTGTCGTCATCTAATTACTAAGGGTTTCTAATTATCCAGTCGTTTCCACTTAAAATTGATTCGTGGGGACCTCCTGCGTTAAACGTGAAAGCTAGGCTTGGCCGATCGCCTTCATCACAATTTATAAGCGTAATAATTCACGAAACAGGTTGAAAGTCCTTTCTTATCGCCCGTGCACCTCACAACGTTATTTAATTAAATATTAAATTAACCTCCACGTTACGCGGCGAACCTACGATTCTTGCGTCGTAAACGAGATGCGATTTCGTTCAATTGATATGATAGTCTCGCTTCTGCCTTTGAGCGTTAACGGTCGAGCGCAGACTTATAATCTGTCGAGCGAAAAATATCTTCCCTTCGATGAAATTTTCATGGCCACCTCCCCCAACGAGAGTCAAGGTTTCGCTTTTCAAAAATAGCCCTTGTGGGAGAACTGCAATCCGGAAAACACTCGACGTTCAAAAAAATTCCTCTGTGTGTTAAGAAAGAAATGGGTTTTCTCTCTTGTGCAGTCTTCTCAAAACATCTCCAATTGATAGTTCGTTACGAATCCGTAAATTCCACGTTTTCCCTTAGTGATGCCAAATAAATAAACGAAAATAACTAGAGGAAAAGGGGTAGAAATATGATAAATTAAATGTTATGGTGAAACGAAGTCGGTTCATTAAAGAGTAATAGTTATTTCTTTATTCATTCAATTTATTTTACAAATATTTAGTTTTATATTGTACTATTGTGGGCGTAGTGTGTACTGGATTGCAGTACAAGTTTCATTAACTCCAGTATTGCGTCAGCAGAAGCCGTTGTAATTTGAAACAGGTTCGCCCACGAAGACGATGGTGGTAACACGTGAACCTGAATGGAAATTCAACTTTTGTTCGAACTAATCAGTAGCCGATGCCCAGGTAATACTGCAGGAGATTTACGGTGAGCGCGTTCTTTTCTGTATCACACTAAGGAGATGATTCAAATAGTCTCAAGAGATAAGGGGAGATAAATGCATTTTAAAGGAAGGTGCTCCTGGAGTTTCAGTCATTGGCTTTATGGGAATAAATATTAATTATACTGCTGTAATTATGTGAAAAAACAGCAGAATAATATCGTCAGTGCATTCGGCATTATTGAAGATTTTATTGAGTGCCACCCAAAAGTTTAACATAATTATTTGCAAATGAAACGTGTTTACTGGACATGTTTCAACTTACAACGACGGCCTCTCAAGCATTACCGTAATCGAAACAATGAAACTTTTACCTTATAGTTATTACAAATTCAGCTAACGATATAATATAGCGTTAAAGCTATTTACAGTTAATTATGTGCCAGAAAAAAATTAAGATACCACTCGTTGAACTTCGCTCGAATAAAAGTAGAAAGTTATCGAAGGAAACAAATAAACGGGAAATGAAAATAATTAGTGACTACCCTAAGAGTCACGTAACGCTCATTACAATATAATATGGTATGATCTTACGATAATATAATATGAAATCAATATTATTGCAAACAACTTATAATTTGTCAAAATAATCATTTGTATGTAAACATATTATTTCTCTCTTCTTAAAATATACTTATATAGACAGCCTACTATCCATATGCACGGTTTGAGCAAACTCTAATGCAAAATAATTACATATACTTTGATCTAAGAAGGTTAATCAATAGTTTGTCATATCTATCCTCGTATTCTCAAAATCACTAATGGATTAGATTAAGCACTTCCTTGAGTTGATAGACCTCCGGCTGAGTCGTCTAGGATTGCTCCATCAACAGTGAAGGAAATCAAATAATGTGAGTTCTAATCTCATCTTTGATAAAGTTGATGTGTGATCTTGGTGCTTGAGCCTATAGACGACCAGAGAATCAAATGAATTCGGACATTAGAACTCTTCAGAGCGTAGTATTGCGACAACCACCTCGACACTGGATATCCAGGTTGAATGCTGGTACTTCTCCTTTGGAAGCGTGAATCTTCTTACTATTCCTTTTTAAAACTAGCAAAATACACATAATATCTTTCCCCAGTAACTTCTGTAACACGTATTCACGGTATGGCTAATGGTCAATCTATTATGTGCCCCCGACTCCGATTTTGACCCCGCCTTTGTACAAGCCCTCGCCACCGTGCCCCTTCTCACTCGATCCCCCAAAACCCTGCGTCTCAATCATACAATCCACCACCCCCATCCCACCCCGATCCCGCGTGTTTTCCCCGCCCGCCCCAAGTTCCCTTCGCCACCCCCATCACCTGAAGACCTCCCTCCCCTACCCAATCGGCAATCCACTCGCCTCGCCCCGGACGCGGCGAAAAACTAACAGCGCCACCTAGAGGCGCCTCAGCTAAGCTTCCCCGTCACCACGCTCTCCTCCCCCACCTCCTTCCCTCGTTCGCCTTCCCCTCCGACTCCCTTTCCTCTCACCCACACCATCCCTCGCCCCTCCCCCACCAAAAGCCTTTTGATAGATGTTGTCCAGGCGGACGATTGATGATCGGCCGGCAAGAGCAACCCACCGACCGACCGGCCTGCATAACGGTTTTCGCCCAGTTCGAAGGGTTTGGGATGTTGCTCCCACTCCCTTTTATAGCGAGTGTCCCTCCCCGGTCTCCTCCTTCGCCCACCTACTCCCTCACTCTCTCTCTCTCTTTCTTCTCCACTCATTCCCTTCGCTCCCTCTCTGCACTCTTCCTTTCTATCGTCCACTGTTACTTTTACGTCCGCCTCTTTTCATCTCACCCCAAAACCTTATCTCCAGCATCCGTCTCATTAATTTGAGATCATATTGCCTCAGAAAAGGGAGCACTCCCGTTTTCCCCTCATTTTTTTTTCTCCCCGCCGAAGGGACACTTTTTCTTCACCGAGATTTTTTTTCCGACGACAAAATGGGCCCTGGTTAAAGTGTGGATGCGTGTGTGTGTGTGTGTGTGTGTGTGTGGTGGAGATGGTACTTTCGTGGATGTAGGACGGAATCTATGGTAGACCCCCTTGTGCCATTTGGAAACAGCCGATGAGAAATATCAGCGGGTTGTGGTGCTGATAAATTTTTAGTTATCTCCTGCAGCAAATGATTATAAAGTCATCTATTTCGGTTAGGCACGGGCTAGACTTGTCCCGATAGATTTGCAGACGGTTCAATTTAGTGCACATCTCCCAGGATCTCTTGAGACACGCTGGAAGAGTACAAACAGCCTTTGCTCTACATTTGAATTCTCTGGCTCCTTGTAATATCTACTTGAGCATGCACTGAATGGTTGAGGCCTTAACTTTGTAGAAATCCGTGTTTAACTTAAGAAAATAATATTATCTTTGCTTTCTACAGAAATTTCTGTAGAAAGCAAAGATAATATTATTTTCTTAAGTTTTACTTGAGCATGCCCTCCAAAATCTTTGTTTTCTTCGATCATCTTCCCCATTTGTAATTGTTAAAATTCTTCCTTCTGATTGTAATAGTATCTTTGCTTTTTCTTTGCGAAATGTATTCATATTCATTTGAAAAAAAATTAGCACTATCTCAGATGTATTTGAAATGCATTCAGCCTAAGTTTCAACGCATAACTTTAAGACATTGGCGATTAATCTGAAGCCTTTTTTTTAATATAGTTCGAAGGAAATATTTTTTTTAACTTGTCTAGAATCTTTTAAGTCATTTTCATGTTTTTTATCGAGTTTATGCGTGAGTAATAAATGTAACTCAAGCAAAATTGAGGTTTTGAGTTATTTCTCGCGAGGTCGTCAGTACCCTCGGGTAGGTCCATTAGTCTCGGGAAGATGTACCCTAAACTTGAGCCTTCCCGACTGTTCTGCATCTGTATCCGAGGGAATTATTAGGACTCCACTCAATCTCCACTCTGATGGATCAGTCAATTGAAATAATAAAATACACCCACACTTCTAAATTTCGATTTGTATAAGTACCCGTCCTTCCACAAGCTGGTGACCCATTACAACACTGGTCAAAACACAATTGAGTTTTATATCCTTGAAAATTGCGATAAATAACGTTGTTATCCGTCCTTCCTTTTTCGAACACTTTACATTCACTCAAAATAGCACACCTTAAATGAGGTGAAAACACAGTTGGTGTGCCAGAGTTCTTTTGTTACAAAAATTGGTTCCTACCTTGGTCTCGAGTCATTTTTAGGTCAGTTTCTCGTTCAGAGATCACTGTGATCAAACTACAAAACCTGCGGTGAATAGCTAAAAAATCATTGGATAGCAAGTGGCTTTTTATGACAATTTCAGAAAAATACATCAAATTAGGGCCTGATAGCATTATATTCACATAATTAAATGAGGGCGTCCTGAAAACTCCCGTTTTCGCGCGCATATGTAACGGTACAGAAGGTGGATACCTATTGTTCTTCGATCGCCTACACCCCCCTGCCCCGCAGTACTCTCTGTTTACTTTCTTGCCCCAACCCCAATCTTCCCGTCCCTACGAGATTTCATGTGTCGCTTTGCCACACCAAAGCGCGGATCCTCCGCAGCGACTACAAGAAGAGTCCGTCGTCGCGACGCCATCCAGTTCCCGCTCTGTCTCGCGTACAATTCCCGCGTTCCACGCCACGAATGCTTCCCTCGTGGGGTGATTGGGATCGTCGGTGCGGGGGGTTTGACCAACTTCCACGGTCGGTGTTTGCGGGAGGGTGAGGCGGGGAGGGAGTGAGTCTCCTCCCCGCGCCCCAGTGCCCCTCGCCAGCTGGCTCCGCGAGGCGGGCGTCCCGTCAGCTCGCCGACGCCCTTCCCAAACCATCGCCCCTCTTCCGTCTCACCGAAGGGCGAGCCGAAGAGACCAAGAGCCGCGACGCCACCGCTTCACGGCATGACAGTTCTTATTTCACCCTTTTCGAGCCAAGGACCTCACTTCAAATCCCAACCAATATTCTCTCCGTGGCCCTAAAATTGACCCGAAAGCTCGTGTAATATTCTCAAGGCCTTAACTTTATCTTTTATTAACGTTTTTTGATTAACGTCGCCCTTGACGATAAAAAATTTTAATGCCGTTGAAATACCGTCGTTTGAGAAAACGAATGGTGAATATAAACATTTTTTATTTGTCCTTATTTCACATTTTATCGTATATTTGTTGCATCTAGCTAGAGGTAGCAAATATTTGCCCAAAACTGCAATCCCAAATTTTATCTGGAACACATTCAGAATACAACCAAAATGTAATTTATCGTTTTAGGCGTAACTTTATGGAATTATTCCATGGTGAATAATGTCAAAATAAATTCAACCAAAGTAGTAATTCCTTCAAATCAGAAGAAACTAAATTTGCTAAAATACAGTTATTTCGTTACCTTCAATGTGATTCTAATGTGAATAGAAATACTAATAGAAACAAATGCAAAATTGAGATAGGCTCCTTATTCCCCTAGGCCAATCAGCTGTTGGATTGACAGCAGGTGCCGGTTAAACAAGAAACAAATGATTTTACAATGTAAATTATTTGTTGTGTCAAAGAAATATTACTTAATGTTTTACTCCCCTCCGTCTGACAACCACTTTTCTTTTTCACGTAATTTATAAAATCCAACTGCCTTGGGTCTTTAAGGCATTTAATTAGAAAATAGAAGAACAGTAACCTGGCATATTACCCCTGAATTGCCCCTGCATTTGGTGCACAAGGGAATTTTTTTTAAATACGCTCTCCTTGGCTCTTTTAATCCAAGGCTATAGGAGTGCTATCCTGTGGAATAGGTAAGAATTATAGTGTAAATGCTGATGGTTCAATAAAAAACGAAATGGACAAAAAATTCGCTTTTCTAGCTCTTTGAGTATTGCTTTGAATAATGATGTATTGCAGAAGCTGAATTAGTCGATAATCACTTAGGTTCTTTGAGTTCGGGCGTTACAATGCGCGGTGACCCTCAACTCCTTCGCTTGGCGTGTTAACTTGGGACAGAGGTATTCGAGTAATTAGGTGGGCAGCAGATGTTCTACCGAAATGGATGTGTGGACGGCAAAGGGACCGTTAATTCTCGCAGCGAGATCAGTTAATGTTCGCTTGTCGTTTGAGGGTTTGGGTCGAAAGAGAAAGGGGCATACGTACGCATAATGCTTAAGACGAAGACCAACTTCCGCTTGAAGCTATTTTTATATTTCTGAAGTTAATAATTTTTTTTTCAATTTCCGAAAACTGATAAAACTTGTCATTCTACTAGTGGAATAAACAAGAGCAATAATCCTCTTACGCACTTTTAAAATAAATAAGATCCATTCAGGTTGACAAAAAACAGCAGTTTGCATTAATTACAAGTAAAATATGAGTGTTTTTCCACCCAGACGGTTGAAATGACTTTTTTTCGGTTAAACGAGAAATAGCTATGGATATGTGGCAAATCGTTAATTAAAGTGGCGATATTATAGCCGCTGCTGGTGAAGCAGCGGCTGTAATATCGGCTATCCAGCAGCAGCTATCCATTTCCACGAGCACTACTGAAAGTAAGAATATGTGGTAGAACAATCTTAAATCGTCGGCATTGTCCTATGTCCATGTGTCAGGAAAGAATGAAGGAATCAATGACAATAAATAAACTTCTCACGGATCAGTGCTTGTAATTTGTAATGTAAAGATGCAAGTGTAATCCTTACTCTGGGGTGATTACAATGCCTGCTCCAAGTTTGGTCTAAATAAAAGAAGAAAGGGAAAGGGCCGTTAATGCCTCGCGTTATATGAACAAACCCTCGGGGTGTTTGCAAACTGCCAATATATTTCCCATGCCTTTGTGCCTTGATGCAAGGACTCTTAAATGATATATAGAGAGAGATATAGAGAGAGTGTAATAAATAATTTAGTTTTTTTTTCAAACGAAACAAACTTGGTTCTTATCTAAAAATTTTCGATCCATTCGACGATTTTTAAACTTTATTTATTGCCAGTATTTTGTGACTATCCTCGACACTTATCTTTTCAATTTACATTCAAAACAAGGAAATTACTTTGGCAACGATATCATCTCAATTATAATATTGCTTTGGTATTTTTGACAAAGTTACTAATTTTATCCATTCACATTGTTTGCAGCCGTTCACTCATGAATATGATATCACTTTCCAAAATTTGAAAAATATTCTTCGTTGTAAAGTATTCTTTTCGGAAAGTATTCTTCGTACGTGACCATTGGGAGATACGAATATTATCATATTCCTCTACTCACGTTTGGCAATATGTATTACTCTCTTGTGCATTGAAACATCAATTTTATTACTCCAAGCCATATTTTAAAAGTGGAAAATGGATTCAAGAGAATTTTTCAATCAATACTGGAATGGAAAATCAATTCGTTTCGCTTATCGATGCAAAGAACATTTCCATCACGTTCCAAAGGAAATTGGTTATGACTTTCAACTCGATAATTTATATATCTATTGAATGTCATTCTAATGCATCGTTGTCTCTTCTTATTAGGCGAGAGAAATGGCTACATTTATTGTGATTAAAGGCCCAAGTGACGGCTTTTGTTTCTGGCCGGGACAGCGCTCAAATAAATGAATCGTATTTACTTTATCAACAAACGAAACTATTCGGGTGAATTGGTTGGGGATAAGAAATTCAATGCTTTCTCGTGGATGACCATGCGTTTATCACGGCTTTGTTGAAGCAATCGTGAACAAAATTTAAAATTCCTTGTAATTCATACGTTGCTTGAAACTGTTTTAAGGTATGCTCCTATTAAGATTGATACGTTGAGGACAATCGACCTCGGCCTAACAACGGTGGAGGATTTTATATATTTACGCGGAAGAGTAATCAATTACGCCTGTTCGAAGGCGTGAACGATCTCCATGCATTGCGGTGCATAAATATAGCTCCGCGCAATGACGAAACTGTTTGTATCAATCCCCACCTTTGGAGGGGGCAGCAGTCGTAATCCTACTAAGTATACAATTCAAACGGGCCATCGATCAAAAGCCAGCGTTGAATGCTAACTTCCTCCGAACTTAACATAGGAGCAAGGGTGCTCGTCCAAGTCGGAGCCTTGACTGCCCTATCTTTCACCCTTCAAAGGGACAGGTCCCTCTTCTCATCGGGAAGACGATTGCTCTGCGGCATTGGGGGAGTAACGGGGTGATGGGGGGAGGGGGCTCGTATCGGCTCTCGGTCAACAATGGGTCCATTGTTGGCCATTTTATCGGACTCGTCTCTATCCCTCTATCTTTTTGCCTTATCCCCCCACCCCACCTATCCAGTGATCCTTTGAAGCTGCTGCGCGTGGGGAAGGGGGCAATGGTCATTGTCTTATCCCGTCCTCCCCCCCACCCCCGCCCCAACCACCCACTTCCGAAGAGAGGGAGGAGAGGGGTGCTGATAAAAGGTTGTCATGGTGCCCGCATTCCTATAACTCCGATCTTCCGCAGTCGGATTTTTTTCTCTCTCGTGCCCCCGTGTAACGCGGGATTACACGGTTTTGTTGCAATGGGGGTGGAAGGGTAAGAGAAGGGAGGCTGCGAGGGGAGCGGGAGGGGGTTCGGAGCGCCCCCTCGGGATCCCGTCAACGTCGGCCGCCGCTCGCGTCCCTTGCCGGCCCGCATTCATCGGCCGTGTCCGTGGCGGCTGTGGGCTGCCCCGCGCGTCCGCTCTCTCTCTCTCCCCCGCTACGGGCCGGACGCCTCGCCGGTGTTCTTCCGCGACCGCGGCCGGCGCGACGGCCATGCGACTCCCCTTGAGCTGTACCTCGCACGACACCAGACGTGGAACTACTTGAATTCATTACAGGAGTGGGACGTCAAAATTAAATTTCTGCGTTTTTATGTCCGTATGCATAGAGCGTTTGTGCATATTCCTCCTGTTTTGCATATGTAAACACATCGCTTCTAAGCGTAAATAGACCGCAGAAGCATATGGCCAAAAGCTGAAAAGCTTTGTAGACTAGGGAGAATATGATCTCGTATGAAGGGTGTTAACTACCTGCGTACATCGTGGAAATGTACCGCAAACAAAAAGTAGATCGTAGGTATAATTTACGTCTAATGGGCCGTGTCTGTGATCTTAATGTGCATCGTATTTATCTATTTGAACTTCCTCCGTTTATTGGCTTTTAGACTTTAATGTTCAATTCTCTTAATTATTAATTCAATGAATGATTGCAATTATTTAGCGAATACATCATTATAAATCAAAATTAAGAAAATTTTATTTCTTCCAGAGTACTGTTCGAAAATATTTCGCGCTAAAAACGTAAATGCATGCTCAGATAATGAAAGCTGTTGAACAAACAACCCCTGCCACACGCCTCCGTGGCAGCTTGAGTGTGTAAAGATTATATCAATAGATCTCGATGGATGTTCTTAAGTCCGCAGTTGAATGCATCGCGAAGATTTGCGACTCCATTTGACATTTTAAATGCGAGAACTAAGGAAAATACCGACGTAGAACATATACATGTATGTACATCTGCATGTGCAATTCCCTAAGATGGAGTGCGGCGGGATTTGCTAGGATACCAGCATTCTATGTGTAAATATTCGTTAATACATAAATCTAAATATATATTTTGCCCAAATAAATAAACAATCATACGATTAGATACATGTGAGCTTATCTACGCCATGAAATAAAGATATGTTCGAGTAAATCTTTAAATTTTGCTTTTCAAATCAAACAAAGGGTACTCAGTTTTGATTTTTTAATTATTTGGTCACTTTACCGAAACCATGTGGGCTAATGGATAAGGTTTCGGACTTCGAATTCGAAGATCGCTGTTTCATGTCTTGTCGCTGTCCATAAATGTTTGCCGAATTAAAACTCAAGCAACAACGAATCTTCGTAATATCAAGAGAAAACGCTCAGTGAGATTTTTTACGTGGATGCATCGTTCGAGGGTAGAGTGGGGTGTTGACTATGTCAGGGATGGTGCTCATTTCTCATTTATATTTTTTATTCAGGTGGTCCAATCAGCCAATGTGAGGTCATAATATTTCTCATTGGCGACACAAGTGAACTTGGGTGTTATGAAAAAAGCTGCTCAGTCTGTGGAAACAGCTTTGTGGGAACATGAGTGAAACGCATTATGATTACAAAGCCGATCGGGGTGGTGAGTGCACGGGGGAGTGGAAAAAAAGAGCTAAGACTTTCTGTCATTGCTACATCAAGCTTAAATTATAGAAATTTAATTTAAACAAAGACAAAGCCAGTGGAGATTTCGGCAAATCAATAAACTTGGGTGTAAAAGGAGGATTGGAATGCTGTCTGTAAAGGTTTTCGATGAACATTTTTCCCTCTCTTAAGATTTCCCTCCCAATGGAAGCCAAAATTCTCGCTCGATGATAAACTAACCTGGTTAGATGGAGTTTCTGTGCCAAATGTCTTTTAATATCCCCAAACCTTCAACAGCTGGTGCCCCAACATCCTCAGACGCAATCTAGTCGTGTCTGGTGGATAGAGAATGAATGGTATTGCTCAATAATCTTGAATTACGTGCTCCAGCGCGTAAGGTGTTGCAAATCATATGTGCTTGATGATGATGTAACCGGCGACTACATCGGTAAGATTTCCATTGGAATCGTTGGTTTAAATTTACAATGAATTTGTTAAAATATCTGTCAATGCCACCATCCAGTCTATAACCAAAACGTTGAGAAAATCGTTGGGTGTAGTATGTCTTGTAAGCCGTAAGGTGTGTAAAATTCGTGCATTCATGGTACAACTATATCCCATCTTGTAATCCGTCCCAAAGGCATGTGGCAGGGGGGTCAGGTCACTAGTTATCATAGATTAGTTTAATTATTTAGTTTTACAAGAAATTTGTAACAGGTTCAGTTACTTTAACTGTGGTACCTGCGTATTCCGAAAATTATTTATTACATATTTATTAAATAACACAGGATATGTTTCCTTTGGGCCCTAAAGAGGAATTGCAAAGATTTTTTTTAATAAGCCGACGCCCTGTCAACCTGGCTACCCACTGGTTAAATTTTACAATTTTGCGTGCAGTATTCCCGTGCATACATCGTTATTAGTTTATCAAAATCTCAGTGGCACTTGGAAAACATAATTTTGTTGGATAGGTAATGTAAAAATTTTATTAGAAAAACTCGCAGAATTGTTTTTATGTTTTGCCTAAATTTTTCACCGCGGTGATTTTCATCTAATTTATAAAAATGTCGAGATTATTTTATTGAAAAATTCTATTCGCAGGTTTGGCTTGATACCATTTTGCACGATCGGCACCTGAAATTATATACTCATCTAACCACGCATTTTCTTTTCTGTGTTTTGCGTATGAAATTTTGTGATTCTACATCTTCAAATCAGATATACCTAGACATTGGTATGTATTTTATTGCAGAGATTTCTCTTTGGGTGCTAGGACTGAAGTTTTCCAAAGAATCGGCAGACCTTTTCCAGTAGGAATGTGGACCCTCAAGTATCTAACACAAGTGAACATTCCTCAAATTGACAGATTCATTTAATTAACTGTTTTATATTACGTAGGAGTGGGTCGCGGTGGTCTGGTGGGTAGAGCGTTGGACTACTGACCGGAGGGTCCCGGGTTCGATTCCCAGGCAAGGCACTTTGGGCACCTGCAGCTCCACCCAAGCTAGTTGAATTTTCGGGTACCAGATCTTCCTGGGAAACCATAACCGGCACAGGGAAAGGAACTGGCCCCCCTACCCTGATGTGTGAATATTCACACGCCGTCGGGCTTGGTACACGGGTGAGCTCTACCATCACCTACTAAACCGACCTAAGAGTTGATTACTGTGTTTATGGTTTTAATACGTAGGTAAGCTAAAATGCGTTAGAGTAATTCGTTATAGTCGTAGAAAGACCAATGATCAGAGTGTTTCAATCCTTTATCCTTCACAAATTTTGTATACTTGTATCAGGCATGCTTTATTCTAATTACTCGGTGAGTATTCAATCACGCTGATACTGTTCTCTTTATTCTGTAAATACTCTTGTGGAAAAGTGAACTTCTTTACTAAATTTCATTTAATATCTTGAAAGCCAATTGAAGGCATTAAATACTATGCATTTACATAAATGCCTATAGCATATATTTTTTGAAGTGGTTATGAACAAAAGATGAGGACTGTTTATGATCAAAGGTGTCCAAAAATTGAAATCTCAAGAAATAAAGATAGTTCCTAGTAGCTGTAAAAATCGTGAACTATTTTCGTTGCATTAGTCCTTTTAATGTAATGATCTGAATGGCTTTTAATTTAGGTCCATGAAAACAATTTTATCATTAAAGAAAAAGTCTCTTTATATATAATATTTGATCATTATTAACTTTTCGGATCCTCGCATTATTATTTGCCAAAAACGACTAAACCGTGATACGGAGACTTTTGTCACCATCCTAGAGAAAAAGATTAGAAACAGTTTGAGGAGTTTAATTTAATAATAATTTTATTTAATAATAATAATTTTATTCCATATTAACAAGCCTGTGGCCAAGGAAATTTTAGCTAGAAATTTTTTAACCCTAATGAAATATGATAGCATGTGGGAAAGTTATACCGAAAGGGTGGTTATTTTTCCCAACTGCTGATATTGGGTACAGTGAATTACTTAGTGAAATGCTTAAGTTGATATCCATCACTCCAGTCATCGCTGCGAAATTGCAGGACCAATCGCTAAAATAGGCGTAATGCTCAAGTTACATGGGTTCATATTGCTTTCCGCCCTCCTGTTGAGGTGATCCCGAGCGAACAGGGAAATATTCGCACGTTGAAACGAGGCACTTTCATTTTGACTCTTCTCTGGAGATCGTTGGATACATCTCTCACTCACTTATTCACCTGCACCATCGTGCACACTCCAGAAGGGCCAACAATTTGTCTGATTGCGGCGCATGAGCAAACATTTACAGGGCGACGTAGTATACAAATTAGCCATTTAAGAGCATTGGCCTTATGTTTATTCCTTTAAAGGCCCAATGAAAATACAAACGCAGTAAAGTAGAAGTTTTTAAGAGGTGTCGTTTACGACCCACTCGGGACAAATATCAGTTTTACGACGAAAAACAAAATATAATCTAGGAGCTTTATCGCGCCGCGGGGACATTTCCCGTCTCGGGTAGTGGGAAGTATTATTTCGAAGGGGAAAGTAACAGAAAGTGCGTACTGAACGTGAAATCCTAAAATGGGAGGAAAGGGGGGAGTGCTTTTCAGTTAAGAAATGTTTCCATAAGTAATCTGGTGGACTCATGGGTCGTCTGGGAACGATCCCTTGAATAGTACTCTTCAAGGGATCTAATATACTAAGTCTTCCCATTCTACCGAAAACACCCTGGCGCGCTTTTTATAAATAACCCGGCCAGTCAAATCTGCCATCTCGTGCATGAGGTCGTCGACGAATTTTACGGTTGTTAGCCGGAGGGGAGAGTAGGTTTTTAAGTCGGAATGTTCACCATCTTTTTCGGTCGGAGGAGACCCATCCAGAAGGTTGAGGGGACCTCTGAAAAAAAACCGCTATCGCATTCGCCACCGAGGAGGTGGAGGAGACCGGATGACCGTGACCTTTCGACCCTCCCACAACATGGAAGCGTAGGGCACGTCCGCGCAGCCAGCGCACGTCCAAGTGCCCCACGCGTGCCCAAGGAGGGAGTATAACAGGAAGGAGTTTAAGCGAAAAAAATAAACTCCGCGGGGCATTTCGGAGACATTGGTGACCGCGGAAATCCGTTCCGGATCCAGACGCGGCGTCCCAATCGTCGCAGAGTCATCTTGCGGGGGACTCCTCGAGACTCTGCTTCCCCTCCCGTCCGGTTAATTGGCTGCGGCGCCACGGGGCGGGCCGGCTAATTCTTGACGCGCTTTGGTGGTTCTTTTTACCGTGGGGGCGAGTCGGGGAGAGGGGGGATAGGGAAGAGGGGTGTGGGTATGTATTTTTTTTCACGTTTTTAAGGTTTCGTCCAATTATTTCGGCCGATCCGAGATGCTGGTTTTTTGCATTTCAAAAAATACGGTCGTGTTTCATCGACCGAGCATTTAAACCCGTGTAAATGCTGTGTCGTTAATTATTCAGCGTGACGCAGAGGGACTTATCCGAGGTGGGAGTGCTTGTCAACTGCGTATATTTGTCGTGTTCCCGACCTTAGTGTTCGCTTTATTTTATATTTCAATTTTATCGCTCAGGAATGTTTTAGATTCAAGTGTTTATATCTAAACGGTGTCACTTAATAACCTTCTTTCCAAGTCATCAATATAATTTCATGTGTTTTTTATTATGAGAAAAATTATCATTTTAAATATTGAGGTGAGTTTTCATTGCTCCGGTTATCTGTTAAATGAGTTACTTCCAATAAAATAATCATGGCCATTGTAAATTTTCAAAACACTTGTCATAAAATCTCTATTATTTCCATTGATGAGCAATATTCGCTCAGTGTAGATGGTGTTATATTATGTTTTTGTATTGATTCTTCAAGTATTTCTATAATTAAGTTTATTGTTGACCAAGCAGTTACTAAAATGTTTCATCAGCAATGGAAACTAGGGATAAAAATATACTGAAATATTACATCTCTCATCTGAGAGGTTACCTCTATGGTTTCATGGTTAGATAAAACAATAGCTGGTCTAAATAAATCTTTAACTCAACCACTCATGCCAGACGCCATGGATATCTACTATATTTTCACAAGACTGACACGGATCTCGTTTTTTAATTCACTTCAGTTTAACCATTTACACAGCAACATAGTTTCATCTGAAATTTTGATAACTGACGTCTCTTGACAACATATGTTTTTTCTTGAAAAACATTAAATCGTGTCCTGTTATTGCTAGTTTCTATTTGTCTAAAAGGGGAGAAACGTGTAACGTAATCGATTTACGCTTGTTTTATTTCCAATTGTGTTTGACGCTAATTACATTTATTACAGCTACCTTTTATTTATCAGATCACAATACTGGATGGTGAACATTGTTCATTTTTTCCCTTCGTCAGGTGGCGGATGTATATTTCGAGCAGTTACTCTCGAGTCTGTTGCCATGGGAGAATTATTCTGGAAACCTGGAGGGTCGGCTCCAAACAAGAGAAATTTTAATCGAAATTCGACATTTAAATATCCCTATTCACTCGCGCGGCTTTTTATTCTCGGATCGTGCGGCTCGTCCCTCCTTCAAACGCTACTCAACCCTCCCTCCTCTCCCGCCTCCACCCCATTCCTCGTCCCCCTTCATCCAATGGGCGAGCCTTCTTTTCTTTTCCCTTATATTACGGCGTCCCCTTCCTCTCTCCTCTCCACTCCTCAACCTCCTCCTCCCCCCTCCGAACCCAACAATCCACTGACGTCAAGGCCTCCATTCCAACTTCCGCCCCGGCTCCGCCATCTTGTCAATACTCGCGTGCACCCGCCTTATTTGCTCTCGGCCCACTAATTGCTCGCGTGCCTGGCTACAACGGGGGCCCTTTGCGTGACGTCGTGATGGGGACGTGGGTGGAGGAAGGTGGGAGGGGGTGTTGGTCGCTGCTAGGCAACTGGGAAATGGGAAGGGGGTGGCGAAGAGGGGAGTAAAGAACGGGCAGCGGTTGGAGAATTGTGTGGGTGGGGTTGGAGAAGGTTAAATAGTAGATAGAAGATGTATCGGCCAATATGAACCATATTCTATTAGATGGGAGAGAATTTTTAAGCGCGCGCCATGATCCCGTAATGTTATGTACCGTCCCTGACTCCTCGATCCTAGAAAAGAACCATGCCATTGAGTTTACAGTACTTGCGCCGTTGAGTACCAGTCAGTTCTTAGGATTCAATTCATTTTAGGGTTGTAAAGTAGGTAACTATTATTTCGTTTAAACTTCTACTACTGAAGTACTACCTGAAGCCAGAGATAAATAGGAACATTTTGGGGAAAACCTAATGCAGTTCACTCGCAATTTTATATAGGTAGATGTTTAGGTGATGCCTTCTTTGGGAATGTGAAATTTCAACATTGATTTTCTGTGTACACTTAGATTTTTCTATGGGAGTCCATTGGAAAAGGTTTCCTATTCCGGGGTGAGAGACAGAAAGCAGTCTTCGGTGTGGATACACCCCGTCGAGTACTTCGGCTCACCAAGTGCCACAAAATGGTTCACGAGTTTTAAATTTAAATCCATTGATCTTTTAAGAACATAGTTTCCTCAATAGAAATGGCCTTCCGTAAATACCGCATTTATTCTCATCCTCGTTCCCATTTCTAATGGAAATGTTGTATTAATCCTTCTAAATTTATTTTTATTCCAAATATTCATAACCCATCGAAGACCTTTACTATAGCTAAATTTGAGGATTTTATTAAGGAAACTGTCCCTCACGCATTGGCAATTGATTTGGACCGAGGAAAAGAAAAAACATCTATTCATTTGCTATGTTGACAGCGTTGATTACGTGTGTAGATCAATGAAAAATAATTTTGACATCACCCAACAAAGGACAAAGTTGGAAACAGCATCCTTAATTAAAATATTTACGTTTCTTTGCCTCATATTTTTGGACCAACATCCTACTCAAGAATATCAAATATCGAACTAAAAATATGGAAGAACATCCTATAGCGTGAGGGACTATTTGGTGTCTCTAGTGTGATAATATCACATGAACACTAACTAAAATCAGAGAATTTATTTTCTTCCAAAGGTGTTCTACCTCAAAGCAATGAAGGGTTGTAAGATATACTGCTATTAAACTAGTGAAAACATGAATACTGCAGCGAAAATATTCTTAAAATTTTTGCTTTTACATAATTCTTAGCATACGTTTATCAAGCGTCGAAAAGAGTTGAAATATTATATAAAATATCCTTGAGCACTGCCATCAAATTAAATAACATTAACGTCCATTATTATTGTCAATTTACTGTGGAGACCCGACCTATTCAAACCGTCCGTGGCGTATTCAAAAGCATCGGTTGGATGATTCAGGTCCACTCACTAGGATAACTAAATTGATGCCTATTTTTGTATTAATATCGAGAAATCTCATGAACATAAATCATAATCTTATTCAACATTTCAACAGGCGGTATTAGACCTCAAGGGTTCTTTTCCATTTAGCCTGAATACTAGAGATATCTCAGAGCAAAGCGCTTCGAATATCCTTTACAGATTCTGAACTTAGCAAATATATTTTGTTCTCCATTACTTGTCCGTAAAGATAAAGTACACATCTTTGAATTTCGTATTTGCTTAGTGAATACAATCTAATATATATCTATTAAAATGAATCGAAACATCAATTGCCGATGAAAAATGCATTTCTCCATATTTGAATGCATGAAACATAACCTTATATACGAGTATGATAATTAGTCATTTTACCTAGTTCATATTGGCACCGAGATACGCAAGTAACTCTGTCTCATTATCTGTAAAATGGCAGAGAAGGCGAGGATATGTGATAGGAAAAACAAACTGTTTATCCAGTGTCGAAAGCAATTAAACGCATTTTTATACAAAATATCATTTCAGAGAAAGTACCCGAAGTGTTCGCCGCGGTTGCTTGGGAATCTGTGACAGGGACATAAGCTTAATAAATTCAAGGTATTGATAAAATGAATGAAAATGAGGATAATAAGAGGAAGTCCAAATGGACTCGAAGGCTTTTCTTTGGATGGTTGAGATTTCTATTCCAAGCACCTGGATGTGCCTGTCTCCTGAAATCGATTCCTCTGAGCTTTAAAGCAAATACCTCCTGGAAACCGGCGGTCGAAGGGGCCACGCTGATGGGAGTCAAGTGTGAATTACGGAAGGATTAATTCACTTCAGAGTATTTTTTCGATATTAATTTCCCATATTGATTTCCAGAAGTTTACTTAACTATAATATTTTTACAGTTATCACTCGACACGTACGTACATATATATTATGACCATTGCTTTAATGCTGTGAATTTCTTCTAGCATAAATGAGAGTTGACGATTTATTGTTTGGAATATTTGATTTGCTATTAGCTTTCATTCCTTCTATTATTTATTTCCATGGGACACCCATTAATGATTGCCTAAATATTTGAAAATGAGTCATTAAATTTGGGCAAATTGTTGAAAAACGGAATTTGGAGTGACATTTACGTATTTTATTAAAGAGTTAATTTTTACGAAAAATGAAGAATCAGGCGTGATATTGTGGAATCGAGACATAATGAAAACTTTGTTGCAATTTTCCACTGTTAAAACTTTATTGCCGACCATGGTTTCGATACACTGTATCATCTTCAGGTGCTGAAGATGATACAGTGCAGTGCAGTGCAGGACCTGAAGATGATACAGTGTATCGAAACCATGGTCGGCAATAAAGTTTTAACAGTGGAAAATTGCAACAAAGTTTTCATTGAGTTAATTTTTATTTGCGTTGATTTCCGCACGAATACAATTAAACCTAATGAAAATGTGTAGTGTAAGCAACTTGAGAAAAATATGTATTTACGTGGGTGGTCTGAAAAGTTTCCGACTCAGAAAATTTCAGATAAAATTACTTGTATCTTTGTTAGGTAGGAAACATTTCAAACCACTCTTGTACTTCTATAATTTCAAATAATTAATATTGAATAATCAATTACGACATTGATTGAAACTGATTCTTCCCATTTTAAGTTATTTTTCTCAGAAGGGAATCAAGCATTGGTTAAAGAGTCGTCCACTTGATTGGAAAAAACAATTTTCATTACCTTTGGTCTCAAAAGGTAATTATTCAAGGCAACCGCAAATTGCCAAGGGTAAAGTCGATTCTTAAGTTACCTTTACACTTCTTCTCGAAGCATATGAAAAATTCAGCAAGAGCATGGTAAATAAGGTCACGGGGAGGAAGGAAGGTTTTCTTTGGGGAAATTGCTGGTCTAGATGGTAGGTATTCATCTCCCCAATGAAATTGACTCGGGAGAGAAGCGAAGGGAAAGCAGAGACCGCTTCACGAATAAGCAAATTGGAACGGGAGTCGAGGGAGGAACGGACGGATGTTTCGAAAATGTTTTTCATTTTTTATTTAATTTGCTTCCCCTTGGTCTTTGCCTCCCACCGCCCCCATCTCCCCGACTCTGCCACACCCTTTTCCTCGCCCCCACCCACCCAACCCCCCAGCGCTTAGATTTCCTCTCCCCACCCACGCAATAGACCCCAACACGCTACTCTCCGAATCCCCGCGCGAGCACCACTCCCAACGAAACACACCAGCCCGTGACCTCCCGACCTTCCGGGTGTTGCACGACGGCACGCAAAGGCCTCCCCCCAACCCCCCCGTGGGCTGCCGCAGGAGGGGGGCGCAAGGGAGTGCGGCCTAAAGGGTGGGGAGAGGCCCCTGCGAGCGCGCACCCGTCTTCTCGTGGATGCACCGAGAGCCTCCTTTGACAGAGGCACGCGGTTGTATGGGAAAAGGAAGCGGCATTTTGGGTGGCGGAGGAGGGCGTCGGTAAGCGAAACAAAACGACCTGCTTGTTCCTGGGCGTCCGCGTGTCATTCAGCGGGGCACCTGAGCGGCGCGGACACGAGGGGGCGGACGGGGGTCGAGGTTCCCCGCCGGCAGGACGGGCGACAGGGTGAGAGAGGCGGAGAGGGAGGTGTGGGAATGGAGCGTCTTCATGGCTCCCTTGGAGGGTGAAACCGCGGCAGGAGGGGGATCTCCCGTCCCGGCGGACGGTGGTCGCAATGCATTCTCTCTCGCGAGCTGAATGCGTGATCCGTAGCAACCCTCCGAAGGCCACCCTCCTGCTTGGGTCGAGGTTCTTAAGACAAGCGCTCCCGATTTAACATGAAAAAAATTCCTAAGTCACACATATAACCCAATTCGCTTTGAATTTTGGATATTACAGTTCCCCCTCCTCGGAGTGTGACTCAAACTCATTGCCAATAGCTGGGATCCTCTATTACCCCGCGAACATTATATCAGTGAATCCATGGAATATATAAAAATTTGTATTACTATCGTTGGGGGACGTAGCAGTCCAGTGGGTAGGGCGCTGGGCTACCGACTGGAGGACCAGGGTTTGATTCTGGGTTTGGCCTCTGGGCGACCACAACTTCACCCAAGCTTTATGATTTTTCGGGTACTAGATCTTCCTAGGAAACCATAAATGGCACAGGTTGTAAGGAAAAGGTCCCCTTATTACCCTGATGTCTGAAAATCAAACTCTGAATGGAGTTTACTACTCCTACGATAGGTGAGCATAACCTTCGCCCATCAAATTCCTTCGAGTTGATACGCAACTGACTTTTTGATCATTGTGTTTCATTTACCTTTGTTCTCTATTTCGGGCCTGCAAATCATGAGATTGTTTTTTGATATCTACTTCAATTTTTTTTATTTTATGTACATATTTTCTCGTTTCTGTAAATTTGGAAACTAAATTCCGGAATATGGGAAGGAAGTGAATTTGTTTGGATTGTGTTGATTTCTGTCGGTTTTAGCGTGAAGCTGCTTTGAGAGTCAGCTCTGATCTTGCCCATGAAAACTAATATTCAGGTTGATTCCTGTCAGTGTATGTAGAAGTCGTTCTATTTTAACTATTTTCATTGTTGCTATCATTCAATTTTCAAAGTAATTTGGTAAATATTTATTGCCAACACAACAACTTCCGAATAAGGTTAAATTAAAATAAATGAATACTTGCGTGAGAAAATGATTGCTCAATAGTAGATACTTTATGCATTTTCAATGATCTTCCTTTGTTTACGTTTGTCATAATGACAAAAGAAATAATAGCAGGTTTTATATTATTTTAACAAGAATATTTTTTATCAGAATTGAGTCTTAACATTTAGATTTGTAAAAACCTGTGGAAACTAATTATTAATATAAGTTTGCGTTTTTATCGTGAACTGATAAGGATACCCGTTGCGATGAATATCAATGTTCATAGATGCTAAGATGCAAACCTAATGAAAACATGACGAAAAATTGTTAAGAAAAATTATCCCATGTAATTAGTATAATTAATCAACTCATTTCCTTGGGGAAAATGGCGTTTTACTTCAAATTACTTGCGTAATTTTTAGATTTTCTCTTTATAGATATTGTGCGTTTCCTCTACAGGAAATATTTACTGTACTTTTGAAGCAATTGTTTGTATTAAACTATCTACCTGCTTAAATTAAACATCCTCCAGTAAAACTAAATTGACTAACATCAAAGACGCCAATACAATTCATGATATTACTGTCCAATTGAGAACGTTTACAGGAAAGAAAAATGGGCAACAAAAACATCATGCACATTAAATAGAATTACCTCAATCGATAATAGATAATAAATTCTCATATCTGGGAAAATTTTCCAACTTGAATATAGAGTACACTGTAATTGCTATGCCTAAGTTGTGATTGGTTGCTCTCTTGGAACGCACAATTAAAGATCTAAGTACCCATACTAGTGTAACTTTAATGCATTCCCTGTCCTTTACGATACACATTTCTTAGGGATTAATTAATTTCCTTCATTCTTGAACTTCGTTCGGCATTCGACTCCCGTTAGCATTTTGTTTATATTTATGCCCACTGGAATCATTTTTCACTCCAATTAGTGGCCAATGCCATTGCGGTGTCTCATTTAGACATGGGTTTTCTCTCCAAACTCAGCGCTAATCCTTTCCATCGGCGGCCGTTAAAACATTATTCAACGTTACTTTTTTAATCATAGGCTGCAAAACCGCCTCGTAACTCAAAATGAGATATCCCATGGTCGATTATTTATGTCTTTTCGTACGGATTTATGAATGCACCCGACACCTCGTCGAAGAAAAACAAAAGACGCCGTGGGAGCCCGCTCCCTGCTTCAATATTCCGATAATCTTGTGATGAAGCCATTTCTTTCTCTCGATAAAAACCATCGAAGGCTACCTGATAACTCGAGGGAAAGGATAATTTCGCGAGGCCATGTCACCCGAAGTAGCACCTCTAGATAGTAGTGGATCGAACCGCATTGGCACTTAGTTGATGGAGGTCGCGCCGATATGCACGGTGCAGGATGAAAGGAGTTCCCCTCGTTCCTTGACGGCGCAGGCAGTTGGGCAGTCGAGAGGGGGTGGAGGATGGGGTTGGGGGGGGGTGTGGTGCGGGATTGAAGGGGAAATGTGGCAGCATGAATATGAACCCACCCACCGTGCATAAATCCGCCCGCCTCCATGTCGTTAGGGTCATACATCAGCTGTGCTAAAGGTGGGGAAGCGGTTACAGCAGCTTTTACGGCTTCATCCGCGGCATGGGAGGGCTCCAAACACTTTCTTTAAGGAGGTGTCAATTAATCCATTGGCCTTCCAGATGAGGACGGCGGGAGGAAAGGCTGCGGTAGGGACGAGAGGGGAAGACCGAGAGAGTGAGAGGGGTGGAGGAGGAATCAGCCGCGTTATCTTTTAGTTGAAAAAAAAAGAAACATCACTCTTTTCGACCCGTTACAACTTGAGGTGAGGTTCGATGGTGAGGGCCTCTTTATAAAACGCTGACTCGAGATGTCTCATCGCTTTTTCTCACAATCTCTTGTCGGCTGTATTTTGGGGCTCTTACCCCACGCATACCCAACACTTCTGCCACTTTCAAAGACGCTTCTATCAAAAAGAGGGTTTGGATCCCTAGGAGTTCTTTTGTTAAGTGATAGCCTCGCTCCCCAAAAGCAGTCTAGCGTTGAAGTCTCCTGGGTCGGTCGATACCGAAGGCGACGTCTCGTTGTTGACTGTCGAGAGAAAATCGTTTCCAAGGGGTCGCTATGGTAACGTCTTTGTTTGGATCAATGAAGAGGTACGCTTTGGCGGCGTGAGAACTGCTTTTTGTTGCATTCATTTCGGATGAAAGTGGTTGTTTTCTATTGAAAGGTAGCCAATTTCCTGAATGTTGATTGATAATTTCCAGAAGACTCTTGGCACGTGTCACTTTTAGTGCTTAAAGTGATTTCATCCTAGTTTAAATCGTCTCACTGTATGACGCTATCCTTTTACAATAATAAGAAGTAAATATATAGTATAATTATCTTTCTTCTTAACCTTCCGAAGATCTTGGACGCATGAAGATTTTATAAACACTGATCACCTCTAAGACTGGTTTGATGGGTAATGGCTCATCTAATGCAGCTAATAAAATACATGCTAATTAAAACGGCTAGTGTAATTCACTATTTGGAATAGTAGGGTCAGTTCCTTACCATGCGTTACCTATGGATTCCCAGAATGATCTAGCGCTCATAAATCACGCAGTTTAGGTGAAGTTAAAGGTTCACATACGGTCACCCAGAACGGAACCGTGATCTCCAGTCATCAGGCCAGCGAACTAGCCACTGAACTGTTACATCACCCGTGAAAGCATTTGAAATTGTGTATATTGTAATAAAATATTAGACGAAGAATTCTCAGTCAGAATTTCAAAAAAAAATTTTCGGCCTCTCATCACTTACATTGCTCATTCTTGGTTATTTTTTTAATTGCATTAGGAAGATGTGAAACATTTGGTGCCTTTTTTTGGAGAATATGGCTGAGTTTAGGAGTATGCATAGAATGATCCTGAGAAGCCTTAATAAAATGTATGGCTTGTAATTTCTCACGATTCCACATTTCATTGGAATACCTAATGCATGTTAACACAGATCAAGTTCAAGTTCTTCGTCTCTCAAATCACTGTATCTGTCAATACCCCTCAAAGGTATTTGTGGGAAATACGCACCTAAGGGATCCGTTTCATGACAATAGTTTCTCCAACGAGGTCTTGCGTTACCCCCAACACAATGTCCGCCCCGCGGTGCCCTTTTAGCCTTTCTTCCCCTCCTCCTCCGTCTCGGTATCTTCCCCACCCCAACTGCCATTTGCCCCCGCCCCCAAGAAGAAGAGAGCCCCCCCCCCCCCTACGCTCCCCAACGTCGTAGGGTTTCCCCTCCGCCTCATAATCCCAAAGCCCTCCCCAGACCCACTCCTCCCCCCCCCTTTTCGCCCTGCGTTTCTTTTGTCTCAGCCAGTCACGATCGGTGGATCTGACCAGTCACGATTATTCTCGAAGCTCCGAATCCGCTCCTTGCCCATCGTTCATCCTCCCACCCACCCACTCCACGGCATCCTCAAATTAAGCTTGCCTACCTCACCCCTCTCGGTCCCCACGTCCCAGTCCGTCCACGGCCCCGTAACTCCGCTCCTCTCTTCATGTTCTCTCCTTACACCCTTACACGCTCTCGACGTCTTCTTCCTCCGCCAGACTTCCACATCGCCCCTCCCTCACTGCCTCCTCTGAAATGCGTTCGGCCCGACCCACTCTGCGCTACGCACACCGACCGTTTTTCGACCAACTCCATTTGCTACACTCCATTAACTTCTCTCCCCATCTAACCATCTTGCTTTCTCTCTTTCTTTCTTCTGCCTCTCTCTCTCTCTCTCCGTTTCTCTGTCCGCCGCTAATATCTTCTCACCCCTTCACTCCGCTCCGTTTTTCATCCCCCGCTCTACATCGCTCCTCACCAACCTCCTTAAATCGACTGCTCCTATCGTAATTTCGTCCGCATTTGCACGTGCTTTCCCTCCCATCCTCTCCGGATTACACTGCGCTCCCCTTTTGTCTCATATTCACTGAATCGGGCCCAGGGACTTCCGAATTCTTAAGTTGCGAGCCATCTTGTTGTTTTCCCTCTTCCTCCTCTGCCTCCAGATTTTTTCCTGACGGAATCGTTTTCTTTTCCGTGTTGTGGAATCGTTCTGGAGTTCTGAGCGCTATTAGCTCTCTCGTGTTTCCAAGCGATGTGCGCCCCAGAGTGGAGCCCTGAACGTTGTGTAAGATGTGACTAACAACATGCGGTCCCACTCCCCCGCTTCATCGAGACATCATTTCCATTACGCTGCAACAACTCACGCTTTTCATGGATGCTAAACGTTATCTGACGAAGTTAAACTGTGACATGATAAGTCTGATATCCTCTTGAGGACCATAGGAAATATATCGTCGCAAGTAATATTATCGTCCGTCGCCAACTATCATGCATTATTCATGAAGCCGACCCTATGCTTTGAGGCCGGCGGTCAGTGCCATTCTAACAAATGCTATTCTTAAGGATAGAGGGTTATTCTGATTCAAAATTAATGCTTTCAAACAAGTCAGCTTAAATTTAAAGCCATTGGGCCTTAGAATGGATATATCAAAGCATTTTCAATCGCATATATCCATGGAATTGAGTCGTTTTGGTGCTTACAGCCTTGCGTCGCTTAGACGAGACCTCTCCATCATTCACATTCCCGAGATCTCAAAACAGATATACAAAATGCATATACAAGGGCATTAAAAGGTCTTCAATCCTTGTGTCTAAAACTTCTGACTTTAATTTATTTCAATATCCGCCACTGACCTTATCAGTCCTGTAGAAAAATCTAGCGTCTGTATAGTTTCTTCCTAATTAGCGTCACATTCATTAGATTCATTTTCACATTACTCTTCAAACTTCGCAATCGTATTGAGCATTTTTCCTTGATCTATTATCTTTGACTTTGCAAAATAATTAATATCCTACTCTTTTCTTTAATTTTCCTTTTTGTGTTTCGTTACGCTTTTTAGTCTGCTCTATATCGCACTACTCTATTTATTCATTTGGATCGCATCAACTGCCTTAAATTTAGCGTTCAGAAACCTGCTGTTTGTGAATATTTCGCGACAGAAAAGTTACTTAGGCGCTGTAATATTTTGAAGAAAAATATATATAATTTCATAGTTCATATTCCAACATTTCTGGCGCTAGATTGACTGGCTTGACTGGCTGAAGAGGTTTTTATATTACATGGCACAGACTTGTTACTTAGATAGCGTGAAAATTGACCGAGAACAACCACAAGAGAGTTGGTACAAGATCTTTGTAATACATTTGCATTTGAAAAATGCTTGTACACTACTGATATGAGAACTTAATGTGTACCTATTGAGTCCATAACCCCCTCTTCAAATTTGAATAAAGTGAAATGTCAAAAATTACATTGACTCAGAGTACGATTGAGGTAGGGTGGGTGTAGGGAGCGAGTGATTTAGAGGCAGGAAATGTGTTCTGAAAAATACGAAGGGCATAGGACAATGAAGAAAAATGGATTAAATCCGGGAAGACTTCACAGATCTCTTTTCTCCTTCTCTCGAGTCCTCTTTTCGACTCTCATTGTTGTGAATCTTTTAAATTTTACTTCCATCCTTCCACAAAATGGTTTCAAATGTCGAAATGACTTTCCGGGGGAACCTCCCACTCTTCGCCTTCGTGAGGGTCGTACCGCCAGCCGTCCTGGGAAATGGAACTCATCGAGGACCCCACAACAAAGTCGTAACACGTGGAGTGTTTTGAAAAACAGACTACATTACGTGCAACGGAGTGCCCAAATGTGCGAGCGTGTGTGTGTGTATATATATATATATATATATATATATATATATATATATACATACACTTTTTTGGAAAACCCACAAACGTGTAATGTAAATTCACTGATAGTCATAACAAACACAGAAACCAAAACACACAAAAGAGGGACTCACTGGTTCTCGAATTTTCGGTGGTCCAACCACCTTTCTCAAGAGGAATTAGGAACAGAACTTAACTTAACTTACTAACTTAACTTAGGTTCTGTTCCTAATTCCTCTTGAGAAAGGTGGTTGGACCACCGAAAATTCGAGAACCAGTGAGTCCCTCTTTTGTGTGTTTTGGTTTCTGTGTTTGTTATGACTATCAGTGAATTTATATATATACATACATATATATATATATATTCACTTTCTTGGAAAAGCCACGAACGTGCACAATAAAATTCACTAAATAGTCATAGCTAACACAGAAAAAGTTATATATATATATATATATATATAACTTTTGGACGGCACAATATAATATATATATATATTTATTCATACATACACATATACATACATATGTGTGCGTATATGTATATTCATAAACACTCTAAGGGTCTGAAGAGCACCTGTTCTTTACCGTAAGTCTTTCGAAGAGCACGTCTGCGCAAATAAATTATTTTCTTGTGTGATGAATCACTCTCGTTTGATGCTCATGGCCTGTCGCGTACCCAATCCTGGATAGCCTCCGCGAGCCATAAATGACCACATGACTCTTAGCTTCACTTGAACAATGGCTAAACTACCGGAATTTTTTACCTCTGAATTGAAAAATCGTGTAGATAGCATCAAATTGTTTACCTTTAGTAAGTTGGGATTTATATTACAGAAATGTTGAATGTCCTTTTAACAATATTGCACTATTGAGTTTCATACTCCAGCGGAGAATATTTACCCACTTTTCTTAGGTTCAATACAAATTTCAACTATATTTTAGCGTGAATTTTAATGATCATGTGCCCATTAAGAACACTGGGTAGTCATTTCAAATTTTTAAGTAGTTGCTTTTGGGTATTTTGGAAAGGCTCTTAGATATACGACTATCTGAAAGTTCTTGGTTTCGATTCACATTTGGAACGCTTATGTCGTCGCCTCCCTCATCCTATCAAGGTATTATAATGTTTTAAACCAAAATACCTGTACACCCAGTGCTGATATTGACTGTAGATTGTTTATATCCTCTAATAGTCACTCAAAAGAGAGACTAGATTTTTAGTGTGTCATGAAAATAGATTATTGATGAAGTTTCCTTGAATTTCTACTTTAATATTATCATTCACTATAACAATTTTTTTAAAACTACTGTTTTTTTTAATTTTTATTTGCGTTTTATGGATTACAAGTTTATTTTAATGTTTCTGTCGACGTATCTACGTTTTCTTCATCTTTCTCGGAGTAGTACAGGAATATGGAAGGAAGTCACGAACATTATCCGGCTCCTTCATTTGTATGCGAAACAATAATTAGATCGATTATGATTTTCCCAGAATTTCCATTAACTTTTCAATTAGATTTGGAAATAAATAAAGGACTTCTGGGTATTAAAGCGCCCCACCCCTTTCCCTTGTCTTTGCAAGAAGATCGAAATGTCATCTATCGTCTTGTCTCGAAGCCCAGTCGGCCTCCGGTATTATTTCGGGCTATTTCCTCGACCTACCCGAGACTACTTTTGCGCCGGAAACCACATTCATCGACCAATCCTTCTATCATCGGTCTTAAGAGAAACAGAGTTAGTTAGAGAGAGAGAGAGAGAGAGAGAAGGGGACGAAAGCGGTACTTTCTCGTTTCGACCCGTTCTACTCCTCTCTCTCAGAACTAGAGTCAGGCACGGGATAAAAAAATAATCCTTCTCTTTTAGTACCTTATTTTAAACTTCTTCGACCTTATGTTTCATCAAGCCCTCCTTGAGTTAATGGAATAAAAAAACGGATGTGTACCTGTGAAACGGAAAGACCTTTTTCTCT
The DNA here is from genome assembly GCA_037158775.1 of Hetaerina titia. Lineage (NCBI taxonomy): Eukaryota > Metazoa > Arthropoda > Insecta > Odonata > Calopterygidae > Hetaerina > Hetaerina titia. The sequence goes on along the minus strand of CM073778.1, from coordinate 65,331,814 downwards.
CTTCCTCAGCTCACAAAAAAAATAAATTAAAAAGACCACTAGCTCTATAATGGGATCGGGGAGAGTGTGGGACTTCGGATCAGGGCGTTGAGGGCTCAGGAGAGAAGGCCGGAGACGATGGGCCCCCAGGGCGAGGGGGAGGGTGCCCTCGAAAACGAGGCATAGTAAGGGGAGCGGCGGAACGAAAAAGCAAAGGCAAGTCGAGCCCATCGCTCTGGGTCTCTCGAGTGCGTAAAATCGCCCGCCCCGTGCCTCGCCCTTTGTCTGTGGGCCTCCCCTCGCGTCGGCCGCGGGGGAGGGGACGGGAGGGAATAGCGGCACCTCCGCGAGGGTCGCCGTGGAGAGATGGGACTGGGGTTTGGGAGTTTGGGGGGGGAGGAGAATGGGCAATAAGTCACATGGGACGCGCAGGAAATGTGTGCGCCCATCCCGTCGGTGAACGCTGTGCGTGCCTGCGTCGGTGAGTGCGTGTGGCGGTCGTTTTTTTCCGTGAAGGAGGGCGCGGTATAACGCGGGGGAGAAGGTGGGGGCTGAATCGTTATGGTTTGGGGATTAGAAGGAGACGACCGGGAGCACATTGCCTCAGGTCATGGCTCCTCCAGTTGGGAAACAAAATTCGACTGCGGCGGAAAGGACATGCATAAACTACCCCCACCCCCCGCACCGCCTTCAATGGTTTTGGCATACCTTGTAAATTTTTTGGCACTGAGATGCAGAATAGTGCTAACAAGTGGAGAAAATCTGATCCCAAATGAGAGTTTCAACTTGCAAAAATCGTTATCTACACACATCAAAATTTGAACTCGCACGCCTCCAATTCCAAACGAGTACTTCTGTCGGACAACATAAAGAGATGTCCTCTTACATTGGGAACATCTACGATTACTTGGTGACGCTGTAAGTACGGTAATTCGTCAGAGCATCTTGCTCATTTGAAATGCCTCAGAAATTCACAGAGCAATAGGACGCCTCAGTAGCATGTACCTTGAAAAATATCAGGCCCTCCTTTGGAAAAGAACAGAACATCCCGTATATGTTAAGTCCCTCAAATAAACCTGAACTCTATTTGCTGAAATTTAAACTATTTCGCGTTCTGTATGTTTCTTATGCTCTTTTTGCAAAATATCTAGCCGGCGTAATGCACACCGGCAATTTTGAAATTAAACGGGATAATAATAAAAGCTGGTCGTTCAGTGAAGGTTGGTTAAGAACAAACAGAAATGTTCACATTGTGATAGGAAGACCTTGTTTAGGAGACACTGGAGACAAATATGCATGCGACTTAAACTTTTTGAAAAAAGTTTATCTTGATTTATGAGATTTTCACGTTTACAAACAATGAGCAATCCTAGTGCCGTCATGCATTGGACGGAGGTACCCGAGTGAGAAGTAACCAAAAATGAATTTCACAGCCGATTTCTATACTTAAGGATTATTTTTCCAAGCACAATATGAGACCATAGCATTAGGAAATATAATTTATTATAAATTAATCAATAATTAAATAATCTGATGATTTGACACACCCTGCCACACTCCCTTGTAGACGGTAAGATGTACGATAACTGGTACATGTACGGTTGTAATTTTTTTTTTCAATTTTCACAAATATTTCCTCCAAGCGAAATCATATTATGTCCTTTGAAAATTCTTGATAATTCAACGGTGTTTACTCAAATTTTAATTTGTAACAGTTTAAAGTTCATAAATTCAAGGAGAATAATATTTGCTCTAACATATTGTAGGAAATAAAATTATTGTCTTTGTAATTTCACGCACTTTATTTTGTACATGACTCAAGATTCGACGTTGAGCGTCATCATCGTGTTACGTGTTGAACGTCGAAACCTGGGTCGTTTTCTAAATAGTGTGGAATTACAAAGTCAATAATTTCATTTCAGATCATAATGTCATGTAACTTCCATAAAGTTACGCCGGAGACAACACATTTTATTTACTCTAATTTATAACTGAAACAAGCTTCTGATATAAAATGAGACTCTCAAGTTTCTTAAGCAGCAATAAAAAAATGAGAAAAATCATAAACACTTAAGAGGCACAGAATCACCGCTCCAACTACGCCTTTTTGCCTTTTTTGCTACATGTCAGTAACGAAAAGAAAGGTAGCATTGAAAACAAATTATTAAACTTGAGCAAATTTCAAATTATTCGACCGATTGCATTATGGAAATGGAAAATGAACGATTTTGCAAACGTATCTGTCGATCATGAGCTATAATGGTGACGCAATTATGGACAAAATGTCATTTTATGTAGTTTTTTTCAAGCTAAAGTTAATAAATATCATCATAATGCATGGACACAAGCGCTATCTATCCACAGCACACCAATATCCAATTATTTAGCTACTCTATAGTTCGTTAATTAACTATCGCAATTTTTTACTCGTGTGTCCCTCTGGGCTATAAGACAGATGTGATGGAGCGTATTTGAGAACCTCACGCCAATTAACAAAATCTAAGCAACCTTTCCAACTCAAATAACTTAAATAATCTGGTTAGGCATTTTGCCGCGTACAAAATTTAATATGGTTACATGAGCCAGGAAATGGGTGATCCATTTTATTGAAAAACGATCATTTTAAAAGTACGAGATCTAACGAATGTACCTCGTAAATACTATATAATGAGTCATCAAAGTTTCACCAAAATTACTTAGCTTCTATTGTATCCAGTTAAGTATGCACGTCATTTTATATTGATTGGAGTTATATGTAGTTTATTTTCGAATAGAAATGGTTCAATTCCACCAGGAATTTTTTTGGGACTTCAGAGACTCGAATTCAAAAAATCCATTTGTTTCATACTATTCAGTCAGATTTGCACCAGTCTGCCGTGTGACATGGTTTCTTTTGCAGACGATTTGGCAAAATTGTGAATTTTGCCTCATCATGTTGGCCAAAAAAATTGGTCTTACTTAAACTTACTTTGGTTTATGCTTAAGAATTCCCAACCCAAGTCACTGCCTCGTGAATGAATTGGCATTTTTGGTAAAATATGTGGCTATTTGGCTCTATAAAACAATGTATGTGCTATCTCTTGAGTTGATTCTAGTTTGCGTGTCCTCCAGAAAAGTAAGTCATATTAGAAGTTCACCTCTGAGTCAAAGACAAAAAATATTCCAGTAATTCAAATTTATGAATACGAAATTTAAATGGTGTAATAACTGCTTGACAACATCTGGGTGTATTTTATTCCGTAAGAATTTCAGTCTTCCTTATCCATGACCATAGACCCTCTTATATCATATAATCAACATTAAAGAGGAAAGTATTATGAAGACATCTTTAGTTTTATGATTTTCCAATTCAAAAATGCTATATGAAAGGTATTATAAGTTCTAGCAGAACCCTATAGTGGAAATAAGACGGCATTGTTGTGCTTCTGGATCCTCAGTATCCGTAGTTCGGTGTTCGGCAGTGCTAATGGGCTGCTAAGGTCTCAATGATGATTTCATTCCCTGCTGAGAATTTAGCAAAAATCAAACGTGGACCTTGACATTCTTATGCACATATGTGTCATGAAATAACTATGGCTGATATTTTTTTAACTTTGACGGCCGTTTCGCAACCTCACTCGCAAAGCGATTGCACTTCTGAATTCCGCATGTTGAATTCTGTCAAGCCACCTTCCGTTTATCACCTGTCGCTGATTGGTATTATTTCAATGTCTCACTTACATCTTGACTGATTTTCCCACTCGGTGGGGTAATGAGGGGCGTGGCAGAGAAACACAGTAGTTCTACTCTCTCTTCTTCAGCGTGGACACATTTCTCAATGAAAGAATAACTTTGGCCGTGGATATTTTAGGAAGAGATTAATATCGTAGGCAACGATCGTTATCGGTTAAATAAAAAAGGAGCTTATTAGTTATAAACCGGTTAATAATCAGTCTTTCATTGAGTGAGGGAAGAATATCACTCTTAGCATCGTGTGTAGCCGGTATTCTTCCTCTGCCCAATTTTCCCGTGAATTTTTAGGACAATTTGAATGTAATTTTTTCAGTCATTTTAAAATTGTCTATTTATAGTTTTATTTGCTCTACCTATTTACAATTGTCTTTTTCAGTTTGCTAAATATTCTTCAGAACATAAAGGAACCGAACGATTTCGGAAGGGAAACGAACCTGCATGGTGTGTCCGTCCCTAAAATAAGTAGGATAACTCTGAGAAGTAATTTATTGCAGACCTTAGTACTTCATTTAAATACTAAATTTATCCGAAAGAGCATATTGGTGCATCGACACGTCGAGAGACCGATTGACACACCTCTCCCAGTGGCGGTCCGCTTCCTGGAAGGTGTCGACGGGAATCTCGTTCATACCCCTCGTCACGGAATCTTTGACGTCATCCAGCGTTCCAAAATGGTTACCTTTCAAGCTCCTTTTAATTCTTGGAAACAAAATGAAGTCCGGCGGTGCCAGAAAGAGGCTTTAGAGCGGCTGGGGCAGCGTTGGGGCCTTGTTCTTGGCCAAGTTCTCGAGATAGGTGGCGTGGGACGGCGCGCTGTCGTGGTGTAGCCTCCTGTTGTCAAAGATCTCCTTCCTGACGCGCTGCACTCTTTTAGAAGCTCTCGAAGCCTTTCGAGAGCTTCTACGCAGAGCTTACTATTCACTAACAGTCCCTGAGGCACAAGCTCTTTGTGGAAAAAGCTCTTTTAGTCGAAAATGACGACGAGAAAAATAATACTTATTTTTGGGACAGACCCTGTAGGTTGTATGACTTATAGTTTTATTTAGTAATAAATGTCAATTATTTTTAACACGTGAAATAAACATCTTAAAGTGCTGAGATTCTCCTGTTAACACAATTTGCAAGCATAGATCATATTGATCCAAATATCATTTTATTTCGTACTTTAAACCGTTGTCACTTTTATTTCGGGAAGTATTTTAGTTATTCAATGTAGTCTTAAAACAACTTCACTCACACTACAATTCCACCAATCCAGTTAAATTGCCACCTAGTTAAGTATAGTTTATGGGCATGTGTACTGCCTTGTGAACATTTATGGTAGACTAGTAGTACTAGTAGAGTAGTAATGTTTTTCTAGGTTTAGAAAAGGATCTGTCGTTGGAGCACCATAATCATCCAAACATCCAGCCCTTCTTTGTTTTTAAGAATATAGCGTGTTAGTAACCTGATTCAAAATGGACGTCGCGTTGAAATCTGCTCAATGATCATCATTAGGCGGTGATAGCGACCAAAATAACTTCCGGTTCTGGGACATACATTCCTGTGAATCAATTGCAGATTAAAGCAGTCTCGAGGAACATTAAAGAAATTCCACCAAATAGCAAGCCGACTAAACGAATAATATCCTACTGACAATGGCTCACAGATTAATTATCCGGGGCCGAAAGCAGTTATCGGGAGCAGCGTTTAGAGCTTTGATTGCCAAACAAATATGCGTAATTGCGTTCCCGTCCGAATCCAACCGTTCGAGATGGCCGATACCCCCCCCTTGTGCCTCGATCGCGTCCTTTAAAATCTCGCCGGTCATTTGTCAACGTCCCCGCCGAAGCAGGTGGCGTGACTGAGCCCACGGATGAGGGTCACAGGTTTGAGTCACGGCGGGGTCATTGGCGCTCTGTTATTTATAAAGTAATTATTCATGGCCGGCGTGTGTATGACTACATTTCCTTCTGGGTTGCGCGTAATTTGATTCCCGCCTTCTCTTCCATCATTTGATAAATATAAAAAAACATAATAATTGGGGTTGAGTTCCTTAATAACAAGCGGGGGTTGGATGTAGCGTCAGTCAAAAATTCACGAACCATGAATATCTGTGAGTATCTTTGTTATTCTTTGAGTTTTGTGTTCTCTATGTACAGCGAAAGGTGATGCGCGGTTTTAATGCAGTTTTGACTGCGGTTGAAGGCATAAAATCAAAATACAATACTTTCCCTACCTTATCGATATTTATAGTATTTCTGAGTGAATATAATGTATTAAAAGCATATTGAACAATCGAAAAAATAGTCGCACATATTTTATTTCTAAATGTGTGATGTGATAAAATTAATTAGTTTGAGAAGCCCGAGAGGAAGTGTAAAAATCTTAATCAAATGTTCGAAATCTCTCTTTGCACTTAAGAAGTCCAAAAAATATCAGATAAGGAAGGAGAATTCATTACATAGATGTATGGTATCCTTGTCTAAAAAAAACCAACATTGCATGACAATTAAAAATGTTCAAAAAGGCATGTGTATAGCACAAAGAAATTAGTGAAGATAACAAATGAAGATACATTATACTTTCAGGCTTCTCTTCGTGGAATTTTTTGATGTCCATATTAAAAGAGCTTGTAATTTTCCACTGTCTTTATTTCACAGTACAACCCATTTCACCGACTTGAGGCATCATCAGGATGATTATGATTTGATTCACCAGATGATGCCGCAAGTCAGTGAAACGCGTTTTACAGTGAAAAAAAACTGTGTGGAAAATTAAAAATTCTTTTAACATGGACATAGCATATGAAAATGAATCAGTGAAGATATTTTCCAATCGACCCAGCCATAGTATCCTCCAGGAAAAGCTAGTACGTGTATGTCATTCCATTTCCACTAACTAGTTGTCTTTGAAATGGCCTCTTTTGCTAAAATATAATGATGTGGAATTACAAGAATTCACCTTGTTCATCCTTGCTATTCGTTGAAAAGTTTTAGAATAAGTTTCCCCTCAGCTATCTAATATTCGCCTCGGATACATACCTTGGTTTATAATGCACATATTTACTATACTGCTATATATACGATACGACTCGTATATTACAGGATTACCTGTATATTATCATATATTTATATATGTGTATATAAAAAACCAGAAACAACCATATACCAAACAACAACAGTAATCAACCCGAAGGTCGGTTTAGTAGGTGATGGTAGAGCTCACCCATGTACTAAGCCCGACGGCGTGTGAATATTCACACATCGGGATAGGGGGGCCAGTTTCTTTCCCTGTGCCGGTTATGGTTTCCCAGGAAGATATGGTACCCGAAAAAATCAACTAGCTTGGGTGGAGCTGCAGGTGCCCAGAGCGCCTTGCCCGGGAATCGAACCCGAGACCCTCCGGTCAGAAGTCCAATGCTCTACCCACTGGACCACCGCGACACACACACACACACATAATATATATATTATACATATATGTATATATATATATATATATTTTAAATATAAATATCCACTTGCTTTGACATTAAGAGTTTTACATTCTGTTGCTTTAACAAAACAATTACAGTGTTTCTCTATACAGCTACTTTTATCAGTTGTTACGTACTTCAAAGATTTGGTTTGATATTTTTTAAGTGATTCAATATGAATGAAAGCAGTGTATAAGAATGTAAGCGATAGCTAAATGTTTCAACCTGAATGTTAAAGCGGCGAGCGGTTAGCTTATAAAATTGAAAAATAGTAACATTGTCCTAAGGAAAATGTCACTTGGAATGATTATGACTTTTTTCTAAATGTCTTTATCCCTGTTCTCTTGATAAATATATAAAAAATAATTGTTTTTGTTGCGCAGAATAATAAGTGCCAGTTATCAACCACAAAATCTAAATTATGGCCCATAAAATTACTTGAAAATACTCGCATGGATATTTATAATAGGAAAATTGCTCGACTCGTGTTCAGTGTACCGTCAAGTGTGCATTGAAATAAATTGATTGCCAATACCATGCATTTGTAATGAAGAAAATGCCATGGATTTTTTTATGAATGAACTACTTAAAGGTACTTATATCATAAATGATACCGTAAGGAGAAAGTTTACAAACCTTTCTAGAACTCTAGTTCACTAAAATAACTATTACACTAACACTCATATACGTAGATGTTAGTATACTTTTGCCATTAACACTTGATCAAAGAAATACCACGGACCTGTTTCTAGAAGCCACTAGCTATTTTATAAATCCTTTTAGTTTGCTTAGGTCAGAGCTTTCATATTTCAGCTTAAACTTATTACTTTGCCCTTAGGCACCGCCTATATTTATTATTTTTCATACAATTAAGAACATTTTTACGTATGAATTTAAAATAACTTTCGGAGGATTTTCAAATTTTCTTTTTTCTCGTGATTCTCGTGAGCGGAATGTTTATAACAAAGATCTGAAAACTATGTTTGTCAAACCCAGAGCTCTACGATGTTAGCGCATTTGTGCATTTATATTAAGTTAGTCGCAGGAGTGGAAGAAGGAGACGGTATACTACTAGTACATGTATTCAATCATTTAATCACTCTTTTTGCTTGAGACATAAAGAGTCAAAGGGAAAATCTAAAAGTATCAATTTGTCGAATAGGCACATCAAGAGGACAGAATGATTCTTATTGGTTTCAAGTAGTGCAGGATTGAGAAGACGAAAAAAGGAAACTGACCGGCTGTATTCAAATATGTGTAACTACCATAAACCATAAACACAGTAATCAATCACAGTTTAGTATCGAATGTAGAGTAGACGTTTGAATAAATCAAACCACTTCACTTTTCCACATAAACTTATGTGGAAAAGCAAAGTGGTTTGGTTTATAAAAACGTCAGTATGAAGATTTTCCACCAAGTTACGCCAGAAACTGTTTTATGTACATAATTCCATATTTCCGCAGCTGTATTAAATACTGATTCGTAATTGGTAGGATCTGACGACTTAATGAAGAATGTATCCATTAATTATAAAACCAGAGAGATGTTAATATTAAATGTAATGATTTCACTTCATTCATCAACGGCATTATCTCATGATAAGATTTTGCATTCATTATTATTTTTTATTCTTTTCTGAATGATTCTTGTGATACTGTCTCTTAGAATTCAATATACATTTCTAAATTTATTGATCCCAATTTCTATCAATTGGATTTATTGGAACGAAACGCTTGGTCCAGTGAAGCGATAAATAGGGTAAACCAAAAAGGATAATACTACACTCTTAAACCCTTAAGGTGGTATTTAATCGTATTGTTTATTCTCCCCGGGTTATTTAATTCCATTTTTAAATACCCTATGCATGTATATGCATTCTTGTTTTTCTATCTAGGTACCAAATCTCTTTTATTTGAAGGTTTTCACGTTTAAGTCATTGATTTTGTTTTTAAAACTGGTCAAGGGGCTTTTTGTTTGTTTCCCAGTTAGTTAAAAGTATTACTGCATTTTTATTTTTCCTTTTCTTTAATAGCCCCTGGATGTTCCTTCCTGCGATAATTTCTATCTTGTGAAAAGACTTCTTGAGAATTAATCACAGTAGCCATAAAAGACATGCATTTTAGTGACATAGAAATAAAATAAAAAGCTCACGACTGAACTCAGCATCTCGAGGCAAAGTGGAGTTGAGAGCAGTTGTAGAAATACGTACACCCGTTGGAAATTCACGCTGTATTAAGGCAATGTTTCAAAAATTTCGGAAAAACCGGAAAAAACTTGAGTTTCCTGTGGAAGATGAGTGAGCACAAAACTAGCGACGCTCAGAGTCACTTTGGGAAGTGAGGGTTGGTCAACATAGCCAAAATTTTCGTCACGTGTTATGGATGGCCCTTTAAAGGAGAAAGCATTCTCTGTTCCCCGCCTTCTGGTTGAACGTGCGAGAGGCAAGACGACCCCCTGGCCCCCCCACCCATCGTGTCACTTTCAACTTCGACTTTGAAGCGGAAGAGGTGTGGGTGGTGCCGGGGGAGCGGCACCCCCTTCGAAGGGGGATCGAGGCGCCCCCGACCACCACGCCTGCCCCCGGAATCTACACTACCACCACCCCCACCTCTCTATTCTCTAAAAGAGCTCTCGGCTGCGATGCTTTGATTGATATTTCCTGCTCCGTGATTCGTTGCCCATGAGAAAAGCCTGATGGGAAGATCTCAAACCATTCAAGGAGATTCTTAAGCATGTGCGGCGATTATCGAAATGCTCTCGAGTTTACGGTCGGTTAGCTGCGGGGCCAATCATCTCGGCATATGCCGAAACGTTGGAGACTGATTTCCGCGCCGGGAGATAATCTTCCCGTAGTTTCCTCCTCTCTAGAGTTACCCTCTTGGACTTAATGATGGTCGAGGAATCCGCGCGTGTGTGGGAAGACGTGGATGGCCTTTGAACCTGATTCGTGTCGAAGGAGAATGAGAGGATTTTCGGTTGAAATAATTCAGAATGAATCCGAATAAAAACATCACAGTCTAATTTACCGCCACATTAATTTCTGAAACTGCTTTAATCGAAGGTATTTTCGGTCACGATTATTGAATTCTCTCTTGGCAACATTTCTCCCACATATATTCATTTATTTGAAGGTAATCTAGCGAAATTGACGTAGATGCAGGAAAAAACATCCATTTAAAAAAGTTTGTGGACGGTCCCAAAAAACTATTATGCATTGCTTACCCCTTTGATTTTTTTCATGTTTTTCCATTGTCATTTCTTTCTTCAGCCCTTCGTACCTTCTTGGTTCCATACTACCCCTAAATGTTATTCACTTTTTCTAGCGCGCTGATCTTAGACTGGAGGGTTTTGGGACGTGTGTTAAGAATTGAGAAAATAAGATGGACGGGGAGGAAGACTGACAAGGAGACTTTAAAAATGGTTAGCTGGAGAGTAAAAGGTGCTGAGTGAAATTTGCAGATGACAAAAAAGTGGGTGGAAAAATATCTATTGAAGTTTAGTGGAAGGTTAACTTCGTGTATTCTACGAAAATCAGTCAAATACATAAATCTGTATCTGTAATATCTGTATGGCCTTGGGGATATTCTTTGGCTGGTTGCTTATGACAATTTTATAAGCTCATAAGTATATTTGGCAATATTTGATTAAGGTTTTATAAAAATTTTCGGTAAAGACTCTTTCAATATCTTCCCTCTTTATTGTTACTTTTTTTTCTGGAAATATCGTACATTTTATGTGCAAATTATATTTTGATTTTTACTAAATTTTGTACAACATTGAATTTAAACATAAAAGACTGTAAATATAAAGTGCAATAAATAGAAAACATTCAAGCACTTTTATGAGTAATTGATCATGGGAAACTAATAAGTATGAATATACCAGAGTCTTTCAACTAAACTTGAGATCAATAGACGGTTGGTTGAATTAATGGTTTAAAATATTAAATGCGATATGTTGTATTGCATTTGAGAGACCACATTTTGAACAAAAATGGAAAAGTATTGAGTGCCATCAGAGGAAGTTCTAATCATTAAATCAGATGCATTTAAAAGAAGATTCGTAATATTTTGTTAAAAATCAAGACAAGAAGGACGTATGCACGGCATGGTAGCTGCAGAAAATAGAATGGGGACCCTAAGGTCACAACAAAATCAAATTTGGTATTATTTTGAGACATACAGTATAAAATTTTCTTATGTCATCAAGGGAATTATACGCACTGGTAGATTTAAATACTTGTTCTTAGGTCACAAAATTCACAACCAAGCCAAGTTTAGTTTAAGCACCCCCAAATTAAAAACTTCTGACGAAATTCGTCCTCACTGGGTATGGTTTAGGTGCATGTATAAATCGGGTTCAGAAAGAAGGTTGAAATATAATACAGCCGTAAATGCCCATAAGTATATCTTATTAAAATGAAAAATCCATTAATTCACTACTCGTGTTACTTTTATCAAAAACCTACAACGCAGCATTGAATTAATGGAAATAAGATCTTTATCAAATATTGAAATCCGGTTTCTGAAAGAGGAGCAGGTCAAAGCAAATTCGCGTATTTCATTAATAAAAGGGCACGCATCCGAGAATTTTAAATGAAAGATAAAAGCGGCGGAAAATAAGAATAGGAAAGAACCTTCAATAGTTTTATTCTACCCCTATTAAGTTAGGAGAAATTCCGAAAGGGAACGTTTAGACTTAAAAGTCCAGGAAAAAATTACTAAATTATTAAACGAGCAGGGAAACTATTGAAATGTATTTGTTTCCCACCAGTTCCCGGAAGACCAATTTCAAGAAATATTTTTCCACGAAGAATCCCCCTAATCCTACTGCTAACTGCGCACCGGTTAGAAAGGGTAGGCTTTAACAATGAATTCGTCTAACGAGCGGAAAACTACGAGACCATTTGGGCCGTAAGGATTGTTTGATGGCTCGAATGAGCGCCCTAAAAGAGGAGACGACCTCCGGAGTCATTGTCGTGCAGAAAACCGCAGGAGAGGAGATAGAGAGAGAGAGCACCGTTTTATAAAGTTTTTAGGCGTGCACCCACCCACCTGTCGTTTCGTGTTGCGGCGTTGTGTAGCGGAGCGTTGCGTCCGGAGCGATCCCTCCTCGGCTCAAAGAGGCCAATCTCCCGCTTCCCATTCCCAATCTCCCCGACTCCCTCGCCCACCCCCCTCCCAGCCGTCCCGAGTAGCGCGTTGAAATCTCCACGCGCACGCGAACCCACCGCACGGAGCCATCGGGACTTCTTAAAGAAGTCCGCCCCCATGGTTTTTCCGTGGTTTTTCACGACCGCGGGGCGATAATTCATTACTTGCAACGCAAAACGGCATCTTTTTTCAGATGCTTTTAACCCGTTTATTGCGATCGTTATATCGATCGGGGAGAGAGGAGAAAAAAACGTCGGTTATAAAGAAATTGCCTTTTTGCGGCCGCCGGAATCAATGCTGTTCCGCTATTTTTTTTTCTGAAGTCTTCATGTGCGAAAGGAATGAAAATGGAAAATTCTTCTCATTTTCAGTGTTCCATTTATTCTCTTCCCTCTCTTAAAGATGCTGGAAGAGGAATAAACAACAAGAAAAAAGTCGACTATGTAATAAATAATAATAATCTTCTTTTTAAAAACATTCATGTGAAACATTAAAGAATCTACACGACAGCCTTCATGATATCTTACTCATTAGCTATTGCGGAACTCTGCCTCAATTTCATGAAAACAATTTATATGTTCATTAAACTTCAGAAGTAAAAATATTTAAATTTCCATCGAATGTTAATTTATTATATTGTTATTTTGTGAAGATTTAGCTCAGTCACAGCTAGAAAAAAATACTAAATATGACTTCCCAATTACCAAATACAATAAGACTTCGCGATAGTTTTGCGGCATCTTTCATATAAAATAATGGGGAGTTGTTTTAATTTGCTCGTGTTCTCATATTTATGCGTTATGATCGCAAAACTTCCAAGGGCATAGTGTTTCTGAATTCTACACATTTTTAAAGTTATCTTACCTGTCACTCGTACCTAATATACCGACGTAGCATAGAACATCGATTATATATTTTAATTTTCGGTTACACTAAGTATAATAATAATCTGATAATTTTTCAACACCGAGTCTGTTTTTGTCTTTGTTATTCCATTTACTTTCCGATTCCATTTCAGATTTCGTGTTAGATAACTGTCCCATGTACGGCGCGGAAACGTGGTCGCTAAAGCAGGAGGATAGACGTAGATTGGAGGCTTTTGAAATGTGGGTGTGGAGAAGAATGGAGAAGGTGAAATGGACCGAAAGGAAAACAAATGAGGAAGTACTAGAGATGGTGGGTGAGGAGAGGGGTTTGTTGAGAGAAATCCTATGGAGGCAGGAAAAATGGATGAAAGGCGTATTGAGCGGTAGTGGAATGTTGAAGAGGGTAATAGAGGGGAGAATGTTGGGCAAGCGAGGTAAGGGTAGGAACAGGATAGGGATGTTGGACGGGATGAAGGGAGGAAAGAAGTACACCGAGATGAAGAGGGACCTGATATAGATTAGTTTGCTAGGTGGGGAGTCACAAAATGTTTATTTGATGGTTGTGTCCATCCAAAAACCTACCTTAAACGGTAGATAACCTAATAAAAAAAATAAAACTGTCCCATATGGATTTTTTTGCGATCTGGACAGATAATTTGCACACTACTTTACTCATTGTTTTCTGATTTGGATCGCAAATCCTCATACGACATATTGAATATGAGGTTCAAATAAGGAGTAATTGGTGCTCCTTCAATGTATCCCGTACCTGGTTTATAGACAGTGTTGAGTAAATCCACATGGCATTAGGGAAGCTAAAGCCTGGGAACGAAGGTGGTAGCAGGTAGCTGATCTAAGGATATTTGCAGACGATCAATCATTAATTAGCCAGATCACGGAGGGTTTTCAGTTAACGTTGGGTGGAATACAAGATTAATGTATGAAGTGTGGGATGAAGATTAATCACAAGAGAGTCAAAAAATGAAATTCTCAAGAAGTCGTAAGGCTAAATTGAGCTTTAAATTAGGAAAGGAGACTCTAGAGCAGGGGGACAGTTAAAATGCATAGATGTGCATCAGTCTATTGAAAATGATATAGGAATAGAGGTATTATGATATCAAAATTGACAAAATAAGGGTTAACAGAAGGAAAGGATTTGATAACTGGTCCGTTGAGTAACAGCGTGAAAAAAAGATTAATGAAGACTTAAAATGGAACACCGCGAAGTATGGAACCATAACAAGCAAGCGGATGAGTGAAGACGGAAGATTTTGAGATGTTGGTAAGAAGTAGTAGGGAAAGAGGAGAGATAGCTTAATGAAATTTGAATAAAACAGAAAAAATTGTCTGGTAACACATTAATAGGGATTGGTGTGTTGGAAAGGCCGTGATAGAAGGGAGAATGTTATGAAACCGAGGAAAATGAAAGAATGATAATAGGTGTTTTTGACAACATGACGTTAGGTAGGAGGCATCAAGAACTGAAGTAATGGATCTCGATAAAATAAGAGTGAGTCCACGTAATACATATTACGTAATGATATTAGTGAACGAATCCTACCTTTAGTAAATAGATTGCGTTTTGTTGTTTTCAAAAACTTATTACCGAGCATTTGTTTTAAATTCTCTAAGTTATTCTGTGTTCGTTCGTTCATTCGTTAATGCTGCTTAAGGCTCTCGAAGGCTTTTCACCATTGTTTTTGTACATGACCCTCGGGATGTAAATCACGGTATAATCGGCTGTAAAAACAAACAGGCATTTTAAAAAAAGTTTACGACCAGAATAATACGGCGATGGGCGTAAAGATACGGAACGTGAATGTTTCGAATCCGATATGAGGAAATTGGTAATTGGACTATTTATAGCACGAGTATTAAGGTTTCGTCAAACTTTCCAAATAGAAAATACTTTTACTCATGTTGTATGTTCATAGTTCAGTCACTTTCAGCAAAAGAAACTCTCCAGTTCACTTGTTCTAGATTTTCTTGCAGCTCTGATTTCTTCCTTCTGTAATCTTCGAATGGAATTGTGAGTAAACTTGGCATGGCCTTACGGAAAACTTGCTGGTGGGATCCACTACCTCCGGAGTTTCTCCTACGTTCCGTGCTGATGCCGATGGCGCCACGTTACAGAGACTTGATCTTTGACGCAAGACAGGACCCAAAATTTGATGCCAAAACCTCGGCTGCCCAATAATCAATCACTCATTCATTTTGAACTTACGTTAAGTTGTAATAATTTAGCATTTTTATAATCAAAAACACAACTACTTTGGTCGATTATTAATGATGAAAAGTAGTCCATTTTCATACGCTGCAACTTGATTGTGTGTTAAGTTTGAGCCTTTTCCGTAATTTCTCTCATTATTAAGACATACTTGAAAACAAACATTTCCCTAAATCCTTTATAATGTCTGTCACTATTTTCTGGGTTCCGTTTAAGTCTGTATTACACACTCTTGTCCTATTTCGTATGGTCATAGAATAATTTAGTGGCTACGATATTTCCATGTCTCTCAGTAGCTGCAAGTCTGACCCTAGGAATTATGAACAAGAAAAATATTTGTTTAGATTTATAAATGAATATATGGCGTGGACGTAAATAATTTATATTCCCAATGATATTTCTCCCTCTATGCCTAAGTCGGCCTGGAAATAGAACTCTTAAAGGGGACTCCGTCCTGGCTCACTCATATCTTTTCACCGAAGAGAAAACTCCACCTTACATTTTGAGTGTGGGACTGCTGACGGAGTGCGATATGTACCAGGATCGATATGGCAGACATTAAGGGAGACATTACATGTGATATATATCAGACATAGAAATACGTATACAGGTATATAACACAGACTTTGATCATCTATGCAGAAAAATGTTGTTATTAGAATGAAACTGTACTATATATTTCTATGTAATTTGCAAAATTACATTTTAATTTTTTAATTTATTTACTTTAATATATGTGTTGTTTTAGAAATTTAATATTTTACTTAATAAGGCTAAAAGAGGTACAAAGTGACGTCTGCCATCGAAGCACGCACAAAATCCAACTACTAATACATTCTATGAATGGAACTGTTGTCTGTAAATGCCCAATACCATTTAGATACTACAGTCCCATATGATCAAGGGTAAATCCCTTCTCTTCCGCAGGTTGTCAGTTTTTTTGCACAACCGCGTCCGAACATTTCCTTTCATCAACCTTAATCATTCTGAGCTGGTCTTTTTCCTTTACATTGTCCGTAAGAGAATACCAGATGCGTAATGATAAATCTTCAGTATGGTCTAAGCGTTAAAAAAAACATCTTGTCGGAATATTACCTGTTATATTTTTCTTCGATAACATAATGGATATTTCTTCAATGCATGAAGGTTGACTCTGATATGGGACATGTTCAATTTCAATTCACGGTTTATCACTGTCCATGAACTGTCACTCCAATTTACAGGAGAACATTCAAGTTACGAAAACAACGCACTACCATAGCGTACCATATCAAACCTAGCACAACCATAGCATGCCATATCGTGCTATAGCACCACCATACCATATCTACGCATCATTTTACATTTTTTTCAATTTTTAAAGTGTGCATCGACAAATTAAATGGTTTCATAACTGATTTAAGCATGTATAAGTACATAATTCCAGGATCCCATCAACCCAATGAGAGTCACCGACCAAAAACACTCCAATAAATGTTGGCATAATTATACTAAAAATTCATTGTTACGGATCAAGCCTCAACCAATTACTTCTTTCTTTCAAATGCTCTGAGTTTCACTTTTCCTCTGCTAGATTTCATGTCCATTGCAAATCCTCATCATCCAACAGTTTTCTCGACGCACGAAGATAAAATTATCCTTCGCGAAGGCCCTCCGGAAGTTTGAAAGCAAGATGGCAAAAAAAAAGAGAGAAACAGCGTCCTTAACGACCCACAACTGTTGCAGACCCGTCAATAAACCGCGCCCTTCATTCTCTCACCCGCCCCAACCATACCTCCCACTCAATTTTCGTATTATTGCATTTTTTGTAATTTCCTCACCCCGTCTCCCTTTCTGGTCTCTTTCTTTCACTCCCTCTCACCCTGTCCTCCCATCCCACCCACTCAAACGTAACCCAAGCTCCCTTTCCCCCACACCAGACGGAATCACCTCCGAGTGAGCCTATACTTCTTCCGTGACAGGCGCACATATCTGCTCCGTCGTTCCCTCACCGCCGAGATCATCTGACTGGGTTTCCCTTTAGTCGGGCCCAATACCGAAAGGAAGAGCGCCCGGGTACCATTCCGTCCTTCCACCCACCGACTCCCGCTCCGTCCCCTCGCCTCATTCCACCCCCTCCCCCTCCGATGCCCCTTGTCACATTACTGCCACGGGCACTAATTCACATCGGGAAATATCGTCCCCTCTCCCGGTCACTGTTCGCCCATCGCCCCCTCCCATCCCTCCGCGCCGCGCTCCGAAAGAATTCCACCTTTTTCCGCTCCGCCCTGCGGTGAAAAGGCGAAACGGGGGGACGAGGGTGGGTAGGGGGTGCGGTAGGGGACGGGGTAGGATTGGGGGGGGGGGTAAGGAAAGAGAGAGAGAGAGGAAGAGAAATAAAACACGGGAAACGATCGAGTCGCTCTGGAGGAAAAGAGTTCGAATCATCCGCCGGACTAATGGTGAACCCAGCGAAGACAATCTGTTCGCGCACCAAATAGGGAGAAAATGTTTGCTTCGCCTGTTCCTTTTTTCCCTCCCCCTCCATTGCTCCTTTGCCGAGCGGGGGCATTACGTAGGTCGTTAAGAGAGCGAGGAAGGGGTGGGTGGGTGGTGGCGGTACAACGCGAGTGGGAAGGGCGGTAAAGAATTCTTTGTGTACCGTGTTTGTGTGGGAGTAAGGTTAGTATGTGTGTGCGCGTATATTTTCTTTTCTAAATGAGAAAAAAAGAAATTCTAATGGTCGAGAACAGCCTCGTTTGTCAATTCTTTTGAACTGTTGTGCTATGCGTAGATATCGTAACGACGGCTGAAGGCGCAATTACCTACCTCCCGCAGCGGTTTCATATTGAGCACACGGGTGATTAAGTTCTTCAAAAGCCAAGCATCCGGATTTCTTGTGAATAGCTCGGACTGTTTTTTTGCAGTAAACATATATTTCTATATATATATATATACATATATATATAGATATATATAAACCATAAACACAGTAATCAACCCGAAGGCCGGTTTAGTAGGTGATGGTAGAGCTCACCCATGTACCAAGCCCGACAGCGTGTGAATATTCACACATCAGGGTAGGGGGGCCAGTTCCTTTCCCTGTGCCGGTTATGGTTTCCCAGGAAGATCTGGTACCCGAAAATTCAACTAGCTTGGGGGGAGCTGCAGATGCCCAAAGATATATATATATATATATATATATATATATATATATATATATATATATATATATACGAGGGTCATCCGGAAAGTAGTACCCGTTCGTGAAATAAAGACACAAAAGTAAATATTAACAAACATAAAAAATTTTATTTGAAAGAGGATACTTTAAACTACTTCTCAACATAATCTCCAAGCAAATTAAGGCATTTGTCATAACGTGTGACAAGTTTCTGTATTCCTGCTGCATAGTCCTTCGCCGCCAGCTCATTGAGATACAGGGTCACTCCTTCTTTAAGTTCTTCATCGCTGTCAAATCTTTTTCCTGCCAAAAAGTCTTTAAGCTTTGTAAAGAGATGAAAATCTGAAGGGGCCAAGTCCGGGCTATACGGTGGATGGTCGAAAGTTTCCCATTTGAATTGCTGCAAAAGTTTTTGTGTTATCCCAGCTGCATGAGGCCTGGCATTGTCATGAACGAGAATGACACCAGTAGACAATAGACCTCGCCGCCGATTTTGTATTGCCCGCCGTAATTTCTTTAATGTTTCACAATACGCATTGGCATTAATAGTGTCTCCACGGGCCATAAAATCAATAAGCAATACACCTCGTCGATCCCAGAAAATGGTTGCCATGAGTTTCCTGGTGGACAGAACTGTCTTGAATTTTTTTGGTTTGTTTGGTGAATGAGCATGATGCCACTCCATTGACTGTCGTTTACTCTCAGGTGATGCATAACAAACCCATGTTTCGTCACCAGTAATTATGCGAGTCAAGAAAGAGTCTCCTTCATCAGAATAACGTCCCAAAAACGTCAGTGCTGCAGCCATACGCTTGGTTTTGTGCTCATCTGTAAGCATGCGAGGGACCCATCTTGCACAAATTTTTGCATAATGCAGATGGTGTTTAACAATTTCATGAACAATTGTTCGAGAAACATTGGGAAAATGCTCACAGATGTCATCAATTGTGACGCGCCGATCGTTCCTCACGAATTCGTCAACTGAGCTCACCAGTTGGTCTGTAATGACAGACGGTCTCCCCGAACGCTCATCGTCGTGTGTGTTCCCCCTCCCCATGTTGAAGTTGCGACACCACCGCCGAACAGACGACTCGTCCATTACATTGTCTCCATACACCTCCTTTAATTGGCGATGAATATCACATGGGCGAACGTTTCTTGCATTGAGGAATTTAATCACTGCCCTCACTTCACAACTGGCGGCGTTCTCAATTTTTTTAAACATTGTAAACAATCACAGAAACAACACAGGCAATGCTAGCGTCACGCAACTTGGCTCAGAGAAGGCAGACAAGCCACTGAAGCTATCTGACCTCGTCCAGCGGCTACTCGCGTCGTCAGCACTTCATGCGGCACGAACGGGTACTACTTTCCGGATGACCCTCGTATATAACGACGGTTAAATATATATTTTTATAAATTAAAATTTATTTAGATGTATATATATATGCGTGTATATATACGGTACATAAAAATATAATATTTTTAATTTTTTTACACACACACACGTGTAGTTCAAGGAGTGCAACTCAGCTCTTTCTCTCCCTTGAGAAAGGTGGTTTGGCCACCGAAAATACGTGTGAGTTTCATTTGTGTATGGTTTTTTCTCTGTGTTTTTGTTCGCTTGCGCTATTTTGCTTCATCGTTTACATTATTATTCACATCCGTGAGACTTTCCTTCAAGAATATAAAGAAATGTTTTCAATGTACCACCTCTATCAGAAAATACCAAAATACATAGTATATTCTTTAGAGTATTCATGTCACTTCCCTTCTCACTAAATAAAATATTCCCTTCTACAGACTATACTTGTCATCATTAATTTTTAGTGACTAGCAAATTCCGAAAATAATTTTAAAATACACAATTATTTCTAAGCATTAGTAGTTGTTAGATTCACGATGTAATTGCTTACATTTCATTATATTTTTTTCCACCGCATGAAGTCCAAGTTTCCACCATTTTTCCGACTATCTAATCCCTCACGTTCACTTGTGTAAAGTTACTTCAGTGACTAGCCATTCGTCTCACATCAGTGTTTACGTAACGTTATAAAAATGTTCAACATTCGTTCAAATTATATAATTGAAGCTAGTCCGCCTCCATTTCTCTTTTCTTTGCATTCCTTTTGATAACTATTAAAAGGAAGATGGAATATTAAACAAAAAAAACGAGATTAGCATTTCAAAGTAATAGTCGGCGAATCAGGAAACGAAAAAAAATTCTCATCATCCGTCGAAAACCTGAGAGGGGAGGAATATTTCCCGAGAAAGACGGAGGAAGGATTTTTGAGTTAATAGGAACACATGTGGGCTCTTAGGGAGGCCACCACACGAGTCCCAACTTATGAAGCAGTGACCACACATCGGGAGGTATTAATTACAGGTTCCCGAACGAAGGACCCAGTGTGTGATTTTTGATGGAAATTAAGGTACGGAGAGCGTAAAAGGGCCCAAACCAGTCCCTTGCGGTACGCCATAACACCGGGAGGAGGACACGCGGGAGGGGGGTCGAGGGAAAAATTGGACATGGGACGAAAGGGAAGATGGAAGTGAAGAAAGAGGGAATGGAGAAGAGTAATAAAGAATATGGGACGCGGAAAAAGAATAAAGAATATGAGGAGGGGTGAGGGGAGGAGGGAAGGGTGTTATTAAAAGCGATAGAGAGGGAAAAAGGAGGCAAAGGGAGTTGGGAATAGTGGTAGGGGAGGCAGGATGAGAGTTTAAGAGAGGGAGAGAGCGCCGGTCTTATGCGGAGGAAACGAAGGCAAGGATGACGGAGGTTTTTGATTGAAGAGAGGCGAAAGGGGAGTGGTTTTTTGAAGGAAATGGGTGGGACGAAGGAGGAGGTGTGTTATTCTTTATGGGATGGCGAGGAGAATACAAGGGTGCTCAGTTTCCATCTTTCTCTCAAAGGATGGACGGTCGGAGTTATTTGCATTTTATTTTTTCCCCAGTTTTTCCCCCCTCTCGTCTCCAGCTCTCTTCTTTCGATTCTTCTTTTCTTTTTGTTCAATTTTAAATATATGTCTCACTCTTTCTCGGCACTCGAGACGATGGCCGTCCATGATTTTACTTTCTAAGAGAATGCATCTCTCGGAGAGGTACATCTCTCGGCAATGGTTTCATGGTTTTAAAAAATGATTTCTTTGGTTATAATAAAGTTGCTGCAGCTGTTCTGATTTTTTTTATTTTATTTTACAGAGAGCATTCCCTTAATCCATGAAACGTTTTACCCTCTACGATGTCGAATTTAGCATTCCCGGTGATAATCACATGCATCCGTTTCTGTGAAAACATCTGCGTCCGAGTACCTCCAAATGGTTATCTCCTTTTCATTTTCATCTCACTCCTTCGCTTTCGAGCTGTTGGAAAAAAATCAAAATTTTTAAATTTTAAAACGCTAGATTTTTAGATTTTATTTGCAATTTTTTTTTAAATACTGACGTACTTTGAGCAGCTTTTGACTTTTTATTACTTTTAAATTATTTCTAAAATTTATATGTTTTACCACTTTAGTATATTAGAGTATGTAAAAAGTATATAAAGAAGTATGTAAAATATCAATACATTAAACGGGAAATTACGCAGTTGTTGAAGCAATTATTTATTGGTGATTTGGTATGGGTATAAAAAGTTGCATGGAAACAGTTACATTCACTCGTATATGTATTGCACCATCCGAGTACCCGTGTTGCCGGAACATTTTCATGTCACGGTGAAATTTGACGCGACACGTTTTGAAAGTTGATTCTGCCATGCAACTTTTAGTTGCACGTGTACATAATCGTTGTTTCACAAATAATTTTATTCGTTCCGATCAAATTCGAACCTGAATATTAGATAGGTTGGCCCAAATCTTCGCAATTATGACATTAAATTCTTATGCGTTTTTGCCTAGTTTGTGCATGGATACCCAAAATGCAGCTTGGGTGTGCGAGGAGGTAAGCTTCGACATTTGATCGAGATAAATGAAAGGGAAAAAGTATCATAGGATCCACGCTTTATGCGTACTGAGATGTGCAGTGACATAAAGCCTTCACCAGCTTTTACATGCAAGTGTCAGGATTGGATCCCTGATCAGTTTTTACGGTAAATTTCACATATCCCACGATTCTTACTCTTAGTGATTCGATCCCGGGTCATTTAGGGCGGACCCCGATGTAAATCACAGTTCGTCCACCCTACTGGACCATTTCCACTCCAGAATCGAAAAACCTTGAAGTTTATATTCTACACCAAAATACTACTACCCACCCTCCTACACTCACGCATCGGAACGGCCCCGTAAAAGGAGGGAAGGATTTTGACAGATAGGTTCCGTGGCCCGACTTATAGCTTATATGTATATTTTTTTCCATTCTCTCTTATTCCCCGTCTCCCTCTCTCTCTCTCTCTCCCTCGCTCCTTCGTTCTACCTCACTCGATCTCTTCCTCACCTCGAAAAACCTCCAATCCCATACCATTCCACTCCCCCTTCCCTCACACGTACGCACACATCCCTCCGACATCCGAGAGCCGGCCTCCTCCTCCCATCCCATCCCATCCCTCCACACCCTCGTGGCTTAGGAAACAACAAAAAAATGAACATTGGCGCCCGCAACATAAATTGCCTTTTGCTCCTTGTTAATAGCCCCGGACTTTTTAAAAAAGAGAGGGGAGAGGGGGAGGGAGGTTGCTGGCTGAGCCTACCTTCCAGCCCGCCTCCCTCCAAAGAGATTCAGTCCTTTGCCCCGGCCTTAACTTTGCTCCTTTCTCGTTTGGCCGCGGGGGATTGTGGGCAAGCAAGCGGAGAGGAGGAGACGGCGGTGGGAGGGAGAATGGGAATGGGCTGATGGGGAGGGTTTGGAGGAGGGGGAGGGGTTCTGGGGTGTCGGGGGAGGGATGGGGGGGCCTGCCCACTTCCCAAGAACGCCCTTCCCGTCATTCCGCCGGCCCGTCGGCATCCTCCTCCTATCAAGGAAAGCTCCTCATTCTATATAGCATCCTCCCTTTCTTCCTTCCCTTTCCCCCCACCGCCGCCACCACCAACGTTCCTCCCCAAGACGCTCGAGAGGGAGAAAGGGAGAAGGGGAGGAGGTCTATCCCTCTCCCGAGTCCCATTTCCAACGCCACCGCCGCGCCGCCTCCTTCCACATGTCCTAGGAGCAGCAAGCTTGCTTCCATGCCTACCTGAGGCCGTCGGACTCGGAGGGAAAAACACCGTGGATGTCCCGTGGAGCGGTGTGTTTTCGTCTCCCCGCGCGAAAACTTCAAATGGAAAACTCCTCGAGAGAGAGAGAGAGAGAGAGCGTAGAGCGTATCTCCTACAGTAGGCACTAGAGTGAAGAGAGACCTAGCACAAGGGTGGGGATGATCGAGAGCGGTTGAGACGTCCTGAGGTTGTGGTCGGGATTCTTTTTTGTTTCAGGAATGCGGCACTTTCAAAGTGTCTTGAAGTCCCAGCGTTTTCTTTTAACAATGCAGATGTATACATGGTTGAGTAGCTGTTGTGACGGTTGGCGGTGTTTTAGTTCGGGACCCGATGCTTTTGCCATTTGCATAGAGCGTTTCATAACTCCGCTTCCACAAGTGGGAAATAAATAGTGAAACGCAAAATAGTTTAAGCGGGGTGAATAATATAGAGAAGGAATCTTACTAAGAAGCTCATTCCCTCTAAATATTGGTTCATTTTATTTTCTATACTTCGACAGTTTACTAATATAGCAGAAATTATATCTTCGACTTTCTAACTTCTGGACTTCTCTTCGCACAAATTCGTTGGCAGGCTTGCACATATATTTAACGTGATGCGTTTTCCTGTAGTTATGTGAGGCTTTAGGAATATTTCTGTTGAATGAAGTATTATTTTCGTTGCACATGCAATGCTAAATCCCTTGCCAAGGCTTAAAACTTTTGCGGTGATACCTATTAACCATTTTACACGCTTTCCTGTTAATTTAGAACCATAACCGTAATCACTTCAGAGTGGGCTTCATAGGTGAGAGCACATCTTATATCAAAGCAATATTTAAAAATTAATGATACCTGTAATTTATTAAATACGCAACGGATTCCAGACTGGATACGGCAATAATGAGAAAGACTGAGAAAAGAAGACTGAGGGACAAAATAAGAAATGAGGAAAGAGAAAACAGTTTAAAAATAACTAAATAAACTCATAGGTAAACAACAAAAGGCTTAAATGGAGCAAAATGTCATCCGTTTGAATAAAACAGTCATAGTAGAAATATTCAAACAATTCCCAACGGGATATCGTTCATCGGGATGGCTGAAGAAAATATGGAGTGATATGCTTATCACCAGGAATAAATAGGCCAACTTCCAATTGTAGAATAAACAAATTTGTTTTTGCTTCTATCTTCACGAAAATTCTCCAAAATTATGTTCCTTCAATCTATAAATGTTCTATTATTACTTATTACGTCGGCAGCCTCTTCATAATGATTCTGAATTTCTATAAATAAATTAATAATGGACTAATTGAAATGAAATGAGATTATTGACTTTGTAATTCCACACACAAAAGTGTGCGGATTTAAAAAGTCAATAATATTATTACATTCCAATATGTTATGCAAATTCCATAAATTTACGCCGTAGACTACAAATTTCAAAAATGGACTATTTCCACCATTTTGCTATAAAAGGATGCTTCAGCCATTTATCAGGAAAATATCTATCCTTATACTGTATTAAGGCTTTCCTTACTTTCTAATATCCTTTACTTTATGCAGTTTAATTGTTGCAATACCGCTATCAGCATATATATTCCACATTTGGGGTATTTGCTAAATTGTGTACATTTTAAATCCAAGCAATCCTTTTTTAATCTTAGTCAATAACGTTTCCATTCCGGTGTCCAAAAATTATTTTCCGCAAAGAGAATAACCACTCATTGTTCTTTCTGCAAAAATATATTTCTCAGTCTCTTGTGTAATTATATTTTCCTTAACTTATCCTTTTTTCGCGGGAAATGGTATCCAATATTCTGTATGAGCACCCATGGGTGCCATTGTAATTACTAGTAGCATTTTCTGAGGTCGATAATATTAAACAGAGGGAAAGCACGAGTAATTTCCTCTTCCGCAAGATTAATTGTCTGGATTTATAAACGTGCCCACTTCAACGCTGATTACTTCCTTAAATAGACTTTGATTTCAATCGATTGCCATTCACGTTATTTGCATAAATGATTGCTACCGTTGATGAGGAGGAACTTTCCCACAAGCCACTCTCCACTTTCGATTCGATCACTCGATAGAGAGCTCCCTGTGAGTCCACTAAGCTGCGCCGTGACGGCGAAGTTTTAATTCCGGAGCGAGAGAGCATTGACTCCCCCCGTCCACCATTCATTGACTTCTCTACTTCCATCTAGGATAGTCCCGAGGATGACTGTGCAAAACCCTGGGTCGTGACGCAGAGCCCCCATCGGAACATCACGGTGAACACGCGGAAATTTCCGAATTCGTAATACTTTCATTTTCTATTCCTCACGGTATCATCATAAGCCGTATTTTTACACAATCAACCTGTCAGTGTCCGTTCAAGTTTGACGACACGTTACATCATCATCCACCCTGAGTAATTCTAATATAAAATAGTCCTGGACTAGCAGCATGTGCGGCTTTAAACTGGTATCGGATGTGCTGATTTTTTTTTCAATTTTTTTGCGTTCCTCGGCACTTATCCATTAGCTCCTGGAAATAAAATAACATGAAATGAAGGGATGAACGGATCACTTCATGCTACTATTGCTAAAACTTGCCGACTTCGGCCCCGAGAACCCTTTGGGTTTTTTTTAATGGGATGTCTGGAATGAAAGAGCGAATAAATCGAGGATGAATCTTCTTTTGACTGAGAACACTCAGCTCCCACTGACTTGATTCCCATACTCTGCGGGGAAAACTCTTAGTTCAACGCAGAAAAATACAGAGCAATCAATTTATGAACGCGAAAGTTTCCGCGAATGAAATTAACCCTGGACCATACCTACACACATGCATATACGTACTTACGTATGATGGTTGAATCCTTAGTTGATTTGAGTAGGAATTGTTAAATTTCAGGAAAGTGAAGATCATTATTTTTTAAGAGCGATAAGTATCCTTTCATCTTTTACATTATACTAAAATATAGAGAGCAGAGTTGGAATATTTGCTTATGGTTGCAGTTGGTATTCCATGTCAAAGTCTGAATAGATCTCTCTCCCTGAAGTAAGGAGGGCTCTGAAACCTTATGTTAATATTTCCTCTGTGTCGATTCGACGGAGAAGATGAGGGCACCGCAGTCCGCGAGTCCTGCCCTCCGCAGGTGAGCCCCCCATGCGGATGAAGCGATATCGCGTCCTCCTCGTGTTCGTCAATCACGTGCAATAACTCACCATCTATTCGCTTCGCTATCTCCAGTTCCGCAGACTCCAACCCCGGTTTCCGGGACGTGAGGTCGTGGGTTCAAACTCTGCCTCGGGAATTTGATGGAGAGGGTTACTAGAAAAATGTGATCACCTCTCAGAATTCGTCATACCGTCTGGTGACAGAATAAAGTATTCGTTCTTCCGTCGCGCGATACGCAATCATAACAAAATCGAACCCAAACACCCAAATATATTCACTTAAAGATAAACATTTCATGGTTTAGTCAAATGGTGGATATGGGCATGCATGTATGTATGTGTGCTAATGTTTTTTGTATGAACTAATATTTATTCAATTGCATGAATGAACTAATAGTAGTGCGCGTATATTGATGGTGCAGTACCACACCCCCCGCCACCCGCCTTTGAGGCGTCTTATGGAGTATTACATGTCTGTAGATTCCTTACCGAAGTTTGCTAGTGATCACGTTTTTTCGAATCGAAGTAAATGAATATGCATATTAGAGAACTTGTGAATTTAAATTTAACAGCACTGCATAAACTACGTCAACCTAAACTCATTGGCAAATGAAGATATGCAAGTTTATGAGATATCTCTTCCTCATTATTAATATCACAACAAGTCGATTGTTTGACTACTCGTACTTTATGGATCTGTCGAACATGAGTTGTAGTAATATTTTAAATTTTTTGTAAATTTTAAATTAAACTTTTCCTGACTTTTGCATAAACACAAATCAGCTATGCTGTGGAGAAAGTACTCCGATCAAGGCAACCTCGTACAAATGGAGACAGTATTTAATTACTTACATGTACTTCCTTATACATCCACATAACTCAGAAAGCACACACCGGGAAGTATGTCAGGGGATTTTAAGGTTACCAATAATTAAGGGAAATATCTTACCGAAACAAATAACATAGAATATGCATAGTTGTTAGTTCAGGTTTCGGTTAGGTGAGACATTGGGCCATATGCGGGCCAATGTTTTCATCGCAAAGAGCGCACGGG
This sequence comes from Hetaerina titia, assembly GCA_037158775.1. Lineage (NCBI taxonomy): Eukaryota > Metazoa > Arthropoda > Insecta > Odonata > Calopterygidae > Hetaerina > Hetaerina titia. The sequence continues at coordinate 65,303,845 of CM073778.1, read as the reverse complement.
AAAAAGGATTCCTCATATCCTGTTCTCTTTAACTCCTTTTTCTGGTCTTAACTAAATTCGGTGCATAAAATATTTTGAACGACGGTTCTAAAATTTTATATTAGGTGATTTTTCCTGTGTGACTCAATTCCGAGTTGGTAATATTTCGATTAAATATTAAATTCGATTTTTTACGGATAATTTATTTAGGAGGCGGATGAAGAAACTATTGCTTTTTTAACCCTCGATCATGATGGGCAATGACTCACACCTCAAAATCCCGGGTCAATAATTTGCAAATGGTCGATAGGTTAATCATGACCAGTGCGAAGTGTTACATAAAATAGTCATTCTCTGGAATCACGTCATAAGCCGGGAGTTGTATGAGAGTGGTAAGACTAGACAGAATGACCAGTCTTTATTTTTGTACGTTGTGAGTAAATTTTAAGTGCTCGAAAAAGGAATGGCCAAATTAAAACCAAGACTCTTCCATTACTTTTCACAGGTGCTTCACCCGGGTTTTATGCGACCGTAAATCAAGGATTATTATACTCCGCTGTCCTGTTACTGTAATTCAGTTATTTCTGACTGCTTGAAAAAGTGGTACATGCCGTTTCAAATTTCCTCAGAAATGGACAAAGGGTGAGTATATTTTTATTTTTTACATTATGCGTGAGTATATTTTTATTCTCCTGCGCTTTGCTTGCCAAACGTGGTAGCATATTGTAATTTTTTCAAATATTTATAAGTGACTTCTATCATTCCCGAGACAAAATACCCGGAACAGTATGTTCTCGTGGGCATTTAGACAATGTTCTCATTCGATAAATTTTTGCATGTAACTCTACACAATTCCCCGCAAGCCGCCGCAAGGGTGTGTGGCGGGGGGTGTTAGGAGACCACCCGCAAAACATAATAAAACCACGTGCAAAACAAAATATTAGATTCCGGAAATCCAGGCTTAAGTATACGAGCAATATCTGCTTCTCGATCAAAATATTTTTTGTCATCTTTTGAAAACAAATGCAACATTGATTTTTTGAAACCGTCAAGCTATCTGCATCTGATTTTACTACACCTGAAAGATGCACATGTAAAACATTTGCTAACTTTTATTCTTTGTACCCTATACAAATTTATGACCTCTAATACTTCAAATTTTCTTTGTTACACATACTCGTACACAATGCAATTTATATATATATATATATATATATATATATATATATATATATATATATGCATATAAAAATAATATAATATAATATTCACATGTACATGCCTATAAAAATAGTAAAAGAATATTTTGAGGAACAATAGAACTAAGCATTATAATAAAAGAAGACTTGTGAATCTTAGGGTTTTAAAGCCAAGTTAGGTTAATTCTAATAGCCAATAAAAGGAAATTGGAACTTTTTTTTTGGCTATAGAAATTAACCTAACTCTGGACAGCATTGGAACTTGAGTTGATCAATTCATTTTTCATCTTTCTGTTAGTGCTTATAAAAGTGAAATGAAACGCTTTGCGTTAAAACATTTGCGTGGTAAAATCTGCCATGGTAACAACGAGGACATCCTTATTTAATGACACCTCAGTATATTTCCCCCCAAAACGGTTATCTTAGCCTTGGAAATTTTTCACGAATGATTGAGAGCCTTCAGCTCCATATTTATGTATTAAACTAATATTCTCATCAATGAACAACATAGATAAATTTTTAATAATGTTATTCCAATCTGAGTTGGATCAGTTAAAGTAAATTTAAAACCGGTTTTAATACTGAATGTAGGCTAAATGTTATCGGTGTGAATATTGAGATTTATTAATAAATGACGTGATGACCGTGCTCACTTGACGAATCATTTTAAATTGATATTAGGTAAGTGACTGAAATATGAAAGCCAAACAAAATACTAAATTTATAAGACATGTCATGAGTAAAAATTCATTAAATAATCCAACGCCATCTCTACAATGTCTTTTAGAGCCTGTGTTCATTTCGTAACTTCTTGTTTAAAGCATTTTATTGTGAAATTGCACCTCGCTTTATATGCCATATTGGTAAACGAATAAATTTGATGTGAACCTATCTGTTTCCTTCTCTCCGCTTGAAAGGTGGGTAAGACTTTTATTGGGGGATGAGAATCCTCCTTACATGTTGCTGTGGCCATCGTCCAAACTCACGGGGAGAGTGGCGATGAGAGGGCCCGGGGATGAGTGAGGGAGGGTTTGAATATGTTCAGGACTGAGCGGGCGGGGAGGGAGGGGGGTGAAAATGAACTTGAGTAGGAGCGTGGGAGGTTGTGTGGGACAGGGTTGGAACTGCGAGGGGTACAACACCGAGATGGGGATTTGGAAGAAAAGGCTTTGGAGCGGGAAGGAGGCAGGTGGAAGGGATGGGGTAAGGGGGTTGGAACCGTCCTCCTCAGAAGGGGTCGGTGGCGGAAAGAAAATGTGTTCCTTTTTCTTCTGCGGGCACAGCATGGGGCTCCCTGCGGGTGGGAAGGTAACTGAGTGACTTTTTGACCTTTTTCGTAGGAATTCTCCTCCCCCCCCCTCTTCCAAAACTCTTCTCTCCCCTTCCCCCTATCTCTTTCCGTTTCTCTTTTCATTCCCATCCTTCCATATCGCTCTCTCTCTCTCTCATCCCCTTCCTCTCCTCAACCTTTTTCCCGTTTCTTTCTCTCCGGGAATCGCTTTTCGTTACGCCCACGCCTCTTCCTACGCCATCGCCACCCCCAATAACCCTCACCTCCTCCTCTTCTCTCAGGGAAAAAAAACAATCTTTAAGAGCGTTAGCCATCTTTTTTTCCTTTTTTCCCTTTTTCCCCCTCCTCCTGTTTCCTTTTGGCCCGGGTCTGTTTTGACGAGGTGGCTGCGGAATTTGCCTGTCTCCCCACCCCCTCTCGCTCTCTCTCTCTCTTTTTCACCTCCCTCTGTACGAGAAGAAGGTGGGGGAAGGGGTCGAGAAAGAGGGGGAGGTGACTTTCTCGCGCTCGTGCTTTGTTTTCCCCTTCCTCCAGGTTCCCAAAGCTCCTCTCGGGAATTCACGTGTTGCCAACAACGACGACGAATGGACTGTGGGAGAGGAGACGGGACAATCCTTCAAGTGAGCAACCTTGTTTTAACCAAAGGAATCATTTGATTAAGATAATATCTCAGTGGATATTTAAGAATAGCATGTTGTGCAACAATGGAACAGGATGGGTGTCGGATTCATTTATTTTCACTGCCGTCTCTCCATCACATGAGTGATAGATATTTCTGCAAATGATATCACTTACGTCCTCTATCTTATAATTATGATGCCCAAATAAAATGCTATGAAAAACTTTTATTAAAATCTGAGACACTTAATTCTTTACTATTTGCCGAATTTTGATTCCGAAATGATTATTTAATATTAATAGTTGTTCCTAGTTATTTCTAATCATCATACACAGTGTTAAAAATGTTCTTCAAGTCTTTTTACTGTAAAACGTCTTAACAGGGAGCTGGGAGCCACTTGAGTTACGAAGAGAACAGGCGAGACTTAGACTTTTGGGAAGACTCAGAACAAACGAGTTTAACGATGACAATAAAGGAACTATTTTGGTCCCACACTGCTTAGGTAGATCAGACCACAAAGATAAAATAAGGGAGATAGATTCCAGTACAGATAGATACAAATACCCTTCTTTCCCCGAACATTCAGAAACCATAACGGTAAGAAACGGAAGTCAATTTTAAATTTTAAAAACGTTTAATTTAAAAGTTGGAACAAAATGGAACATTGCAAAGATATCAGGTATATTTGTAAGTGCATGTGTATGTTATTTGGTATTTTGCGTGTTTGCAAGTTTGTGGGTTGTAAGGGTTTTTGCATGAATGTATACCGTGTTTTGTTGGTGGATTTTATAAAAGTGTAGCTTTATCATGCGGTGTTTTTCTTAATTACGCGTGGTGCTGTAACACCCCCCGCCATACACTCTTGCAGCGGCTTGCGGAGCATTAAGCGGATGTAGTTGTAGAACAGTACCTGGACGATGGCGCCATAGCCTATTCCCTCCAGGCTTCGCCATTCTTCTCTGTCTTTCCAACTTCCCTCCCTTGCGTATCCTCCCACATTCTTACCCGACACCCCTAAATCTCATAATGCCCACTAAATTCCATTTTGACACAGTCCTTGAAGAGCGGGATGTGAGGTCCGGGAAATGGAGTGGTCCGAAAACGCCTCCCTGCGGTACTCTTCCAAGAGGTATCCGGTGGGTGGAGAATGATACCTTCCAAAATGGTAACCCACAGATTTTTTGGGTCGCCACGTCGTTCCTTTGAGGCGGAGCGAGAAATGCGAAACAGATTTCCTTGAGAGACCGGAATATCGGATGAGAGGAAATAAAACTGGAGAGTTTTTTGAAACCCAGCGATTAAAAATCTATACGAGCGACATAAAATACCTTCAAAAAATTTCGTCGATAAAAGCCAACTGAACAAGGCTTAAAATTTTAATTAAATATTTTGAAGAAATTTGTCCGTCGAGGAGTTGCTTTTCATCTAAATAGAATTACGGCATGAATATCTGGACCAAAAAATCTTTAAAAACAAAACAAAATTGAGATGTCGTATCATCTCTCTTGAGGCTAACATGTAACATTTTTTACACTTTTACAAATTTACATATATTTACGACCCTTCATCCTTTCCTGTCGATCCCTAATGGTGCAAATGACATAAGCTGTCGGTCGCCTCCCCTAAAACTACTAATACTAATATTATTTACACTTTCACCGGAAATAGATTTCATATTAATGCTTCTTTTCCCAATTTTATCTTGCAGCTTGGGGAGGTTTCCCAAAACGTTATGTTTTGAGAGAATTAGAATTTCCGACTGAAAAAAATCTAAGCTACACTTTTTGTGTGAAGTTATTAAATATATATTAGAATAAATTCGACCCTCTCTCAACGTTATGTAAAATATAATCCTCGACTATTATTACTACGATTCCAATATCAATAACTCAAGCTGAGCATATAGTATGCTTAGAATCTAAGGTCAAATTAGTCCCTAATTTCGATCATTCATGAAATATCTGAGGCGAAATTTCTCCCCATTCGTCCCCCATTGTGGCTTAGTTGAAGTCCAGTGAAAGGTTTCGCTCTCCCATTAATGTCTACGCTTGAAAGGAGCTGGTGAGCCGTCGGAGGGCCTTAAACGAAGGCTCTGCTTAGCACCCCTTTTATGTGCCACTCTGGGACATTGACGTTTAATACGCCAAAAAAATAAAATAACAGGTGAGGTTCAGTCATCCGCACCACACCCGCTGTGAGAAGAGTTCTCCACATCCATCCATCCATCTGCCCGTCCATTCTAGTCCAGTTTTGTCCCTGTCACTGCATGAGCACCCACCCTCCCCATCTCATACCTACCCCAGGCCCAGTTCTTGTTTGTATTGCCACCCTCCCTCCCTCCCCTTGTTTGTTGTTGTCCCGTCATGAGCGGGAGCGGGGAATGGGGGGGAGTGCCGCCCGGGCGCGCGCGCTTGGGCCGTTCGCCCGAGTAATTAATGAACGCGACGGTGACTTCGGAGTTTGGCGGGAATGCAGCGCGGAGGTATCGGTAGTTGTTCCCCTTCCCTTGAACCTCCTGCTCTCGCACCCTCCCCCTCTCCTCTCCGCACACGTGGGAGTGATTAATAATATCGTTTGTGAAAGGGTGAAAGGAATGGTGGCGAGTGGGGGGCGGAAAGTCGGATAGTTATATCGATCATCGACTCACTGCCCTACAAATCCATTCAGTTTTCGTCGTCAGCCTCCTTTTCGTTGAATGGAATTTCGCTCCGCGGTTTTTGAATCTCTCTATTAATTGAGAAACCCTGTTTTTTTAATCCATTCTTGCATTTACCCGCGTTTATTTCGGCTGATATTTCATTGGACCAAAAGTGACGCTTTGGATAAGTTAACGGGAGCTACCTCTATGAAAGAAATAAATTTGTTTTGTGAATCCGTAGGATTGATTACCCGAAAGATTGCGGATCCCTTGTACCTAATTTGGTCGGTTGGCGGCAGGGTAACGGCCACGTCTTCCAGCCTAGATGTCGCGGGATCGATTCCCGTCTAGGTTGATTTTTCTCCGTAAAGGGCCTACGTGTTTGTAAATGTTAATATTCTCATTCAACGACTCACCCGAAAAATGTTATTTAGTTTCAGGGCTATTTTTATATATTGGGAAACTATTAAATTTTGCATTCCGAAATAATAATCCGTAAATAAGTTCAAGTTTTGGAAAAATTAAATGAATCCCTTCTTGTTGATTTGACCGATACTCTCTGGGTCAATACGCACTGGTATAGCTCAGTTAACATGCTTATTTGTTGAAATTTAACTCGACCACTTGATAACTTATTTTCCATGAATGTTGAGAATTTTTTCACTGAATGTAATGGTTTCATGATTAGTTTACAGAAATTATCACCACCAAGCCAATTTAAATAATTTTAATGCAGCATGATATTAAAAATGAACATTTCCCAGGGTCGAGTATTTTCCCCAAGGTTATTTTGATAAACGCAGCAGAGACTTGAAAAACATCAAACATTTCTTTTTTTCTAATTTTACTGCTACAATTACATTTTTTTTAATTTTTTCGTATGAAAATTTGCTGAAATATTTGGTTCTTATCCCAATAAATTACGAATTTATTCCATACTATGTTTCTGATCATAAGTTAATGTGATCTATTGTAAAACTGGAATAAAATTACCTGTACGTACCGGAAGTGTTCGATTAAAGTTAGCTTTTCTCGAATTTGACGAGTTCTGGCTTTAAAATATCAGCGCTTTCCAGTAAACAAAAGATTTTCCTTGGTGCTCATATATTGTTTCACTACTTTCCGTGCTCGTATTTCTATCTAAATTGAGATTTAATTTACAGTTAAAGCATCAAGTTTTCTGAACGAATATATTTTTTTAAGTTTGAATATTGACCTGGCATAAGCATTACACTACATCCTGGTATCATAGTCGTTCAATTATTGCAAATTAATCGCATGGAGTACATTTCCGTTCATTGGTATTTGGGTCATACACATTGACAAGTCTAAGAATCTCTTTCCACAAAATTCTCGCAGTTCTCTTCTACTCTAGCACTTTCAATATGAATATGAGCAAAAAACGAGTCAACTCAGAGAGCCATGCAATATTAATGCAAAATCATAAAGCCAGTCTTCATATTCTAGTTTTCATATCAATTTCTTTAAAGTTTAATGTTCTCAATGGAATCTTGGATCGAGAATTTACACGTATCTTTGATCTGATACAATGTCAGCCGCGAAATAAACAAAAGTTAATTCTTATTCGTGAGAAAAGAAAGCATTCCTCATGTTCGTGATAGCGTTATGTAAACTCCAGCCCCAGCAAACAAGAGTGTACATTTTGAAACGTTCCCAGGCAATATTTCAATGCAAATCTGCCGCTGACCATCAATATCGACGGGGAACAGTCATCCGCAAATGCTATTCGGATCCGAGCAAGTCAAAAATCTGCACCAGGAGACGTCGACATCTCTCCGTTCGACAACCAGGTACAAATCAGGAGCGAGGGTAGGGAAGGCTTGCAGAAGAAATCTTAGGCATCCGATCGCCCTGAAATATATTGCCCCCACCGAAAGGAGAGGAGCGTTGTGTTGCGATGATGCCCTTTCCACCGCGTGCACATGCACTCGCGCGTTTAGCGTGTGGACCATCCCACAAACAGTTTCGATTCCGTCTCCCACCACTTTTATCATGAAGACGTCATCGTGGCGGACATGCCAAGAGCCAGGGTATGACAGAACAGTGGAAGGGCAAGAAAGGGCCGCGGGTGGGAATGGGAGGGGAGCGGTTGTAGGGGGGAAAGGGTAGGCATGGATTGGGAGGTCCCAACGGAGATGTTTAAGAGGGATGACTGAGGCACAGAATGGATGGATGGAAGAGCTGTCAATAGGGACACGGCGCTGGAGTTCGCAGCGGGACGCCCATCCGAAAGAACGCCATCTTGTAGTTCCTTCTTCAACTTCGTCCGACTCGTTATCAGCTTAACCCCCTCTGGTGAGGGTTTCCTTGAACCATCTTGTGGAGGGCGATTATTTTTTTCCCATTCGTTTTTTTCATCCCTTACTCCTTCCATCATTTTTAACCGCTGCCCTGCCTTTCCGCATCGTATGTGCATACTTAAACGGTGAGAATTTTTCTCATTTTTTTACGTCATTTTCTGTACGCCGCAGGTGGGGTTTCTGAGGTTATTTTGCGATGAATGCTAATTTTAGACGGAATCTCGGGAATGATTTACTGCCGTCACTCTCCTTATTACGCTCGCTTTGCGTTCGCTGTCTTAGGAATTAAATAAATTCTTTGAATTTGCCGCTCTGGGATCTGGAATTTTTTTTCTGATCGTGCATATTTTCTTCTTCGGTCTCCCGAACAATTTGATCAGTGGAAAGTTGTTTAGGAGGAATGTAGAGAACTACAAAAAGTTAGGAAAAAAATATTATAATTATCCCCCGCAAATGATAACCATCATCGCATTGGGTGCTACCATTCCGCGTCACAGGTAATTGCAGTTAACATTATTTCCTTTTTTTTTTGTGAACGAGCTGCCTGCCTAATCGCTCTAATCTACCAATATCTGACTTCACGAATCTAACAACCTTTTTTTGAAGACTGAAACGCATGTGTCTTCTATGAATGTTAGTTCAGGTTTCTCAGAGTCAATCGGGGCAACTGCCATGGAAAATACAAGAATAAGTTAAGCAAATCGCTAGCGAACTATCTTCCTCACCGACAAAATGAGTCGAAACTTCGCTTTCCAGATGGATAACTTTAGTTATGTAAATAAAACTTTGAAACTATATTGTCACACAAGAGCGAGAGAGAGAAATGAGATAGATGACATATTTTGAGGGATTCCACTCGATAAATTCTGCGTAATAATTGCTAAGGATCGACCCTTAAATGGATTATTGTATATTGATAAATAAATGTTCTCCTTCATACTACAGGGCGCAACCATCTTACTATCTGTGATAATAACTCTGCATATCAAAACTGATTTTTCACACACGTAACGGGTAGTATCCAAACATTCACACTTAAGAATGATCTGGTACTTAGCCGGCGAATAATGTTTTCCAAGGTTATTCGGGTCTCCCACCGGGTCCACGTTCGTAGAGTTGCCAACTCTACGAACGTGGACCCGGTGGGAGACCCGAATAACCTTGGAAAACATTCACACTTAAATTAGCGAAAAAACAAAAGACGAAGATACCACTTTAACTTCCTCACCACATTTCGATTTCTTCGTCACTATCACCTAGAGTATTATATGTGACTCCAAAAGTGGAACGCAGCAGTGCTTTGTGGATCTAGGCCTTTGCAATCGTTATGGGATTGAGGCTTTCATTATTAGAATTACAATGAAATTGGTTTTCCTCTCCTAATCTGTTCCGAGCGAACCCAGACCTCCAATATCTCCATCAAGAACTCCTTGATTGGATCTTTATTATTCTGCGAAGGAAGGAATGCGGGCCAGCCTTTATCGGGGATGAAAATTTCCCTTATCCTCGGAGGCGGTCACGCAACTATATATAGAAAACTCATTTATTGGCTGCGGCGGCCGGACACATGATGGAGGTTCTCCTCCAATCACTCAACCCAATTTTTCTGTCCTAGCCCCCAGTCCCAACCCCCCGGTTGCCTGGCTCCACCCCCTCTCTCACCCCTTTCCTCTACTCCATCGTCGCAACCATCCCCTCCACTTCCACCCCCTCCCAGCCATTTCCCAATAACCAGGACGACCGTTTCCTCCCCGGCCACTTCAATTTCCATCGTGCCTAGCCGCTCACCAACCCCCTTCCCCTCTCCTCAGTCCCTCCCAGCGACCGCTGCTTTTGTCTAAGCCTTACGGTTCCAACTCTGCGGCTTCCCTCGCTTTGCGTGTCTCTCCTTCACCGTTAGCGGTATGTACAGGCGTCCCGTATGCCACAGATTCGATCATACTTTTATTCAATTCTCTCGGAAAACGATCAAGCCCCATTTCCACATCTACAATTTTGGATTATCAGTCCTCTTTTGTGAGATCGGAAGTCAAATAAGTCTTAACAAGGAATGAATTGTTCTACAACCAATATTTTAATGATGTAGTACCTTAATTATTTCTTTGGTATTAACGGTTTGTCCCAGAAATAAGTAAAATGAATCTGGGTAAAATGTATATTGCAGATTAAAGTACAAATTACTAAAAAAATTTCAAAATTTGATGATTCCTAAAAATCCCCTGTGTATCGGAATACCGATGCCAGCGCTTCTGTCAGTACGCTTCCTAGAACACGTCGACGGAAGCCTCGTTCAGGTACCACGTCGCGGCCTCTTTGGCGTTATCCAGCGTTCCACAATGGTTGCCTTTCAAGCTCATTTTAATTATTGGGAACATGAAGAAGTACGGCGGTACCAGATCGGGACTGTAGGACGAATGCGGCAGCGATGGCACCTTGTGGTCTGTTATGGCTGTGACCAGGTACTAGGTCACGAGGAAGGCGATAGGGGACAGCGTACGTGGTGCAGCCTCCAGTTGGCAAAGATCGCAGCCTTCCCAGTACTTCCACGTCAAATTTACTGTTCACTTTCTGTCTTTGGGTCACAAACTCTGTGGATAACGCCTTTTGAACTGAAAACGACGGCGAACATAGCAATCTCATTCAGTATCTCATTCTATATGTTACCCCAAAAGCCACCGGGAATGTGTTGTAGGTGGTATATCATATCACCACACCATAGCGCATGAACAGACAAACTCACGCCTCATACATGAGACAGATGGACGAGACATTTATGGGACAGATCCTGTAGACTTAAAATTTTATTTTCTATACCTATCTTTTTAATGTTTCATTCTTCCAACGAACTCTTAAAACTTAGTATCCATATCATTTTTCATCTCAGTTCCATCCACTACTCAAAACTGCCTAGTAAATCATTCACTAGATGGGAACACATGCATGTAGATCATATATTTAAGGCCCATTCTGGTAAAATTATTTCGCAATATCGTAGTTCTAAACATAACTGATTCAAATATATATGCTTTTATTTCTCAAAGGAATTATTTAACGAATACTGCAATTTTAGTTAAAAATTTATTGTTTTTTTCCAAAAATGACAAAGTTTTGCACCCTCTACTGCTGTTCTGTTTGTAAATAAAACTTTTCATTTCTGCTACCTGTTCAATTTCGAACCAGATAGTCATGATATACACCAAAATAATTTGCCTTTGCTGGAGTGTTGTATCCCAGGTCTCTTAGTATGATTTTTAATAAAAAGCCATCATTCCCAGTATATTAATTTTTTGTTATATTATAGCATATGTAATTGCATGCGTGTAAAATGAAAGGAGGTAGATATGTATTTGCATGCGTGTAAAATGATAGAATGTTTCTATTAGTGTATGCACCACTGTGGATTTGGGTTTGCATTTATGTGTTGGTTTTGAATGCGGTTTTTCTTTTTTCCCTTTTCTGGGTGGTGACCTAACACCCCCCGCCACACGCCTATGCGGCGGCTTGCGGGGTATTATGTAGATGATGTGGATGTAAATGCAGTTGCTCCGTCTTTGCTCGTAAATTGGTTTATTTTGTAAAATTAAGAAAATGTTCACGTACCATAGATTTGACATAATTGAAGAAGTCATCATGTCTAATAAATTGCATTTGTCTATCTTCATTTGCTTATCTTATCTCACCCAATGATTAGTACTCTTCGATGCATTCGCGTAATCTCGACAAAGAAAATTGTATGCTATTTATCATAACCCACGACTTCTAATCACTCCGCAATCATGTTATCATCCACTACCACCCATCCTAGTGATGGCTCGCAGGGTATCATGTAGATGTTACTTATTTTTTCTTCGCCAATTTATATTATTCTAAATTTTTGGCGAATGACATTACAAATTACATTGAATTTTGAATGCGCGTTATCGAAAATCGTCTCCTGCTCAAGTGTGTATTTACGTTGGAACAAGTTGAAGTAGAGGTGATGTGAATTTTTAAAACCTCGCCGAATTTAAAAAAAAAAATAATTGACGTGACGCAACACGTCGATTAAATTTGAAATGCTATTCTTTTGTGAGAGTTTTACGCATCGCAAAATATTGGCGAACTAAAATCCCTTCCAGCGTAAGATCTTGGAATCATCGGTCTCCCAAGCTGTTTTTAGTTGCGTGTTCGTATTGGTTATTACGTTGCCCACTTTTCTCAAGCCCTCCCGTGCGGTAACCGGCCAGCCATCCGCACTGCACCCAAACCCCTCCATCTCCCATGCCCCCTCCTCCCTTATCCTCCATCCGCCACCCCCGACCCGCCCCAACCTCCCACCCACGCCACACCCCTCCCCCTCCTCCCTCTTTCCCTCCCGTTTTCTCATCTCATTACCCCTAACTCAGTCTTATATCTAATCTCTCCAATCCAATGTCAAGCCGCCCGAGTTTTATCGCTCACGATTTTTCGAGTTACATTTACGTCGCCACGATGATTATTCCCAGCCGGAAATTGACTCGGGGATTGAAAGTCGTTACTCGTTGGTCGTACGTATCATGGAAACGCTACCCGCCCAATAAGTGGGCTGGGTCTGGGTGCCCTATCACGTGTGTGTTGACTGTGTTCTTTCCTTTAATAACAGCAATAATAACCATCTTCGGTGCCTTCGTTCATGTCCACCCCTCCCCACCACCCCGCGGTCCCGACTCGCTCAGGAAAATTAGTTTCGAATGATTTGTGCGCGGGGATCGGTGGCACCGTTCATTCCCTTAATTTGGTTTCCTACCCAATGCACACCCTCGAACTTTATGTTTGCAAGCGCGAGCAAAATCTTGGCTTTGATTTTGGCGGGAGTGATGCGGGGCCTTTCATCGGTTGATAGGGATACGAGTTCTTTTGGTACATTTCCGAAGACACAAGGGTGGTTTCTTTCGCCCACGTCCTCCCACCGGGGGGACGGCGCATTCATTAGCGATTCCCTTGTGCTTGTGGGAGAGACCCGTTGTCGGAAAGACTCCACACGGCAAGAACGAAACTTAATCAGCCGCGGAGTGATAAATGATGACGAATATTCCATGCACGTAGAGCATAAAATTTTACCTTGCGTGAAATTCGCAATGGTTATGGGATGGATGGTTGCCTAAATCCATTTCGTCCCCTTTTGCACTCAGTGAAACCGTTTTGCCAAACTCTCCCAATGCCGTCTGATCCAACTTTTTAATGATATCTTTAGTTCGTTATTTACTTTATAGATTTCTTTGACTTTCAGTCTTCGGTCACGTCAAATCAGTCCATATATTGAATGCTTCGTTAATGTTCATTCGCTAATGCTTCGTTCATCACGTCACTCACTAATAGACTATACCATTTGTAAATCATTGAGTCTAACATCAGCGTTCAGACCATTTTCAAATCTAATCTTTAAGTACTTGAACTCAATGCCGATGTTTTCGAGAGCTAGTTGGCATAGCATATCCGCATACCACATAATGTCTATTAATTAATATTTCATAAAATTTGCACCTCTGACGATAAAACCAAAATTTGTGAATAAAGTAGCTCATGACTCTTAAATAATGTTAGTCGGCAGTGGTTTATAAACCATTTAAATTTTACAATCGACCCGCGCTGCATGCTTTTAAGATAAAATGAAAACCATTACAAATATAGGTAGATGGTGAAATCATTCATTCTAATGATCACTATTTAGTTTCATTAACTTCACAACATTTTTGGGCATTACTAAGATATAAATGAAATTTTACAACGTTATATCTGTCTATATATATATATATATATATATATATATATATATATATATATATATATATATATATATACATAATACCCCGCAAGCCGCCACAAAAGCGTGTGGCGGAGGGTGTTAGATCACCACCCGTAAAAGAGAACAAAACCACATGCAAAATCAACACATTCATGCAAACCTATACCTACAGTGGCATATACATAGATGTAAATATCCTTTCAACTTACACGCATACAAATACATAATATATCAACTAACAAACAATTGCACCTAAGGATGCAGTAAAAATTTATCCAATACGCGCAGGTTAGAATTTGAAAAGTGAGAAGGTGAAATTCCACTACCACATGGACATGCAAAATATAAAAGTCTCCTCCCCTAAGGGCACAGGTAGGAAATGTGACCCAACGCTGCAGGTAGTGGGAGGGTCCCCCAATAGAGAGAATAGAGGGATGGAAGGGGAAATTTAAGAACAGCCTAAGCAGAGCAAGCAATACTGTATGGAGCTTTACATTATTTAATGGCGTTCTAATGCGATCATGCGAGAAGGGTTTTGACAACAAAACACGAGGTTATTGTAAGTGCATGCAATTGAGTAGAACTAATTATTCCCTAGACGCTGAGGGTGACAAGTGGAATTTTTGCTATCTACAAACCCCACAGTTGATGTTCCGTATTGTCCGTGGGAAGGAGTCCTTGAGTCTGCTATTTCTGGCATCTATTTACCGAATTTTATATACATGATCCAAGCGACCAATGTATGTTGAAGTTCGAATAATTTGCGAGACCTTGGTGCTGAAACATGCGGATCTGAATTTATTCAGTAAGCTCAACCTAGAATTGAATCGTCTTTCTTCTAATGATTTCCATCCCAACTCCATAAGTAATTCATTGACGCTTTTCATTTTATCGTAAGAGTTTTTAACGAAACGGGCTGCCTGGCTTAGAACCTAAATTTTCCGAATGAGAAATTTTTCACTCGGATCCCATACACTACATGCATATTCTCAATGAGGCCTTTAAGAACGTGGTAAAAACGTTCCTAGGCCTTGGAGTCACATTTGCCAAAAATGCGTCTAATAAATCCCAATTTTTTATATACTTAGCCGTAGATTTTACGTATGTGGCTCCCCGAAGTTAAGTCTTTAGTAATTGTAACACCTAGGTGTTTTGCCGTACACTTCTAGGTCAACTCCAGCTAATTTGTAAACATATTCCGTTGATCTTTGGAAAACATTTACCACCGAACATTTATTAAGGTTTATTGATATAAGGTTCTGCGCCTTTAACAATTTCAGATTATTTAAAATTAACTAATTCGTAACTTAGGACGCATCTCGCTGTTTAATTCTTTTCTCATGCATACATAATTGAGACCGCATTTACGGGTGGTGCCCTGACACCCCCCGCCACACACCCTTGCGGCGGCTTGCGGGGTATTAAGTAGATGTAAAAGACCGTGTACCAGTATAATTTTCCGTGAATGTTAAAAATGGTGCACAATCCATAAAACTCCTCCATAAATGAGTCAATAGTTGTATCCGTAATAACATGTTGTTTACGAAAATAAGTATTAAAAATGAAGCCGTACTCGTTCTTCTGAATTCAAATGATATCTTAACTGTGCAGGCAAAATGAATTTTTTAAAGTATGCATGCTATGATTCCGCTACCAGTGTTTTGTTCCCAAATGTCGGCGCGATGGCAGTGATTATCCAACCGCTCCTTCCTTTTCATTTCTTTAATTTTTTCACGGCTCTCCTCCGTACCCCCTGTCGTTAGCATCAAATAGGTTAGCGGGAGCTGAGTCATTACAAAGCAGCGATTTTGGTCTCCGTTAAAACTGGCATTATTTTTGTGAGGGAGTCATTCTGGATTGAAAAACACTGATCTCTTTATAATGACAGAGAAAATTAACCTTGAACCCGAAATTCTTTCTTCAGGGTGCGAATAAAATGCCCGCGTTCTCTCTAATCCAAACATGTAGAACAATGAAAATTCGCTGCTTACATGCGGCATTCTGCCTCTTAATATAGCGTCGGCACAAGTTCTGCCCGTTTGCGTTACATTGTTCCAACTCGTTTCGCATTTTAAAAGATCATCATCTTCTTAAACTATGCTTTCGCATTACCGTAAGTTGACTGAAGATATACGCATATATTCATTAAATATGTTTAAAAAAACTGTCGGTTGGTCAGGAGCCATTTTCTTTTGAATTGTTCCTTTTTTATTGATATCCTAAATATTTATTCATGACCATCCAGCCAATTCTTTGATTATACCGACAATGTAAACTGACCAGAAGAATCTTGAATTCGTCATCAAGATTTGGTCAATGAAGAAATACCGTTCTAAATAAGTAACACACAAAAATCAGTGTTTTATTTCTTTCATAGACACGCAAGCTTATTGAAGGCATGTGGAAAGCAAATTAACGGGAAGGACAAATGAAGAAGGCACTGAATGCGTTGAATTAAACAAGTATTGGAAGTAATTTAGTAAATGTTCGATATTTAGTTGCCACGAAACGCACTGTTCCTATCCTTTATGATGTAGTATGATTGCTTCCCTACTGTCCTTTCCTCTGGTGTGTCGTCTATTTCTTCTTTGGTGGGTAAAGCTGCTCCTACACGCCATCTTTCGACGAAAGAATTTGGACACTTGGTTGCATAAACACCTTGCAGCTTTCAGTGTAAAATATGTTTCTTCGGTAGCTGAAGTGGTTAGCTCATCTCTCGTTCCGTTGAGCCCAAAGTTCCGGTGTTTAAGTCCCAGTCAAGGAAATATTTTTTCCCTTTTGATCCTTTATACAAGTATGTGTTCCTATCCCTTTTCCTTGTATTTATTTCTTATATTCCTCTTTCCATGTGAACACACACACGTACATACATACATATATATACAGACACACACGCACATATATATATATATATATATATATATATACACACAATATATATATATAGTTATATATATATATATACACACACACAATATATATACTATATATACTGGGTCGCGGTAGTCTAGCGGGTAGAGCGTTGGACTACTGACCGGAGGGTCCCGGGTTCGATTCCCGGGCAAGGCACTTTGGGCACCTGCAGCTCCACCCAAGCTGGTTGATTTTTCGGGTACCAGATCTTCCTGGGAAACCATAACCGGCACAGGGAAAGGAACTGGCCGCCCTACCCTGATGTGTGAATATTCACACGCCGTTGGGCTTGGTACACGGGTGACCATCACCTACTAAACCGACCTTCGGGTTGACTGTTTATGGTTTATATATATATATATATATATATATAAACATGTAAAATATAGATATATATTTCCATGTATGTATTTATATATATATATATATATATATATATATATTATACAATATGTATATGCACATATATACATATATATTATTATTATTAGGTAATCTACCGACTCTCACAAACGTGCAATGCTTCAAATTGTATATGCCACTTTCAATTTTTTCTTTTTTCATCCCATATCGAGAATGAGAAATAGGTACGTACCCTCATGAACGCTATTTATGAAAACCGCGATTATCATTTCTGCAGCTAAAATAGAGACGTTTATCGATCCCTAATGATTTATGAATGTAGGATATACTACGGCATGTATAGCGTATATCAATTTGACATGCGTATAAAATAATTTACGTTAATGCTTCGGCGTTTGGATGGACGTTCAAATTTATGCTCCTAACCAACACTATCACGCTTTTCTCAATAAAGATATTATGACGATGACATGAAACATTTAAAAAATTAAATTTGACTGTAATTTTTGTAAGCCATTTATCACTGCTACAACAAAATATATCCCATGTAATAAAAATACTCGCAAAAAATCTCGAATTCACTCGCATCCCGTGCATATGTAAGTAGCTTAAACCAAAAAATAAGGAAATTTATTATCACACAAACTAGAAATATATTTTTGAAAGTAGGCTACCGGTCAGATTACATTTTTTTGGTGACCAGGGAAAGAGTACAACTACATTTTCAAATCCCGAAGATTGCGAAAACATAAATCTGGGACGCCAATTCCAATGAATTGTTAATGGGAAAATAGTGGGTGAAAATCATCCTTGAAACGGAAAAATTTTTAAAAAACCAAATATTTTACGTTATTTTAGGTATTCATCCAATTCATTCGGTCTCTTAGCTTCAGTTTCCCATTGTAAACGTATGATAAGTTTACAATTAAAGGGAAATGATGCTTGTATAAATTTAGTTCACGCAGATCTCCTGCCTATTCTACCTGTGCAATGTGATTTCGTTTAATGAAATTTCTTTAATTTACATTAATTTTTCTCCCATCTTTTATCCACCCTTAGATATATACTGATTTCGAAAAATATTTTTTTCAATTTATCCTTCGATCACAAATGAAGTGTTTCTCGGAGTACTCAAATTATAAATGTACTCAAAGGATAAGTGGTTTTCCAAGTTTTACTAAAAAACTGAGCTCCAAAAACTCAATTTATTCTTTCGGCTAGACAGACACAGTAGGCGAGCATCCGTTTTTCAATAATGTCTGAAAAACTGATATATTGTCGATTAAATTCTTTTTATATGATTTAACCTTTGCGCTCCATCCATCTCCAGTTACACAAGTCAATGGCACATTTACAGTCAATATTGTGAATTTATATTTCCAAAAGTTTACCACTCTCAGCAGCAGAAACTTATTTTAAAAAATGAGCTTTAATGCCAGGATATTTCACTGAAAATCCCGTACTATAATGTCCAAGGTAGCAAGCTCCAACTAGTTTAATATTCAGCATAAAGGAAATACTAAAAAATTAATTTCAATAGAATAATAATCAATGTTATCTTTCATTTTTAATGATCTTCTGAACCATCCTGAGGCATCACATCGCGCTGAAACGGCCGGTAAAAATTTCTCCAAGAATTATGCCGATGTGCTCGACACGTAGGCATAAGAATACTCAATGGATCATAAATAGCTTTCCTTTATCGACCAATTTTACCGAGCTAATGCATTTGCATTTAGACAGCATCATTCAGGCATTGAATATAACCCCAACGGTCCTGGAGATGGAAGGAAAAAACAAGCCAGTCGAGCCTAAAATATCGAAGCAATATCATTCCATTTCTCCAGGGCAGCCGACAAAATATGCATCTAATTCGAAACTCCCAATCGTATTCGTCACACCTCACTCACCCCATCTCTGGTCCATCAGAAAAACCACTCGACCATCACAGATCCCTTCCCATTCCTTACACTGGGTGTGCCTCAAGGCATCATCCTCCCGCCCAAAAGATTTCAACTCCCTCCAACTTTACCACAGTCAACTAGCCACTTATCCCACAATGCTATCTCTCCTACCAACCCATCCCAACAACCAACCCTCAGTCCCCATACCCTTGAATACTTTCTTATTCTTCCATCACCGGCACCCATCCCAAAGAAATACCTTTCCACCACCAACCCGAAGAATAAAATGCCCGCGTTTTGTGCGGCCGAAAGTTTTTTTTCCCTCAGCCTTCCCCTCTTCATCTTCTCCTGTTCTCTCTTCCCGCGTCGACTTTTCCCTTTCGTCCGGTCGTCCTCGCCAACTTCTCTCTCTCCCTCCTCCACATCACATTCCTTTTTCTCGTTTCTTTCCCTTGAAGCTTGGTTGAAGCCCTTTTGCCGAACGCCACAGCTCTTCACCTACCTATCGAAGGTCTCCACAAAAGCCCTTCACGCACCACTCCCTACCCAACATTCTCTTCCTTGCGATACTCACTAAATTCCCTGCTGTTACCATCTTACTGGCGTGCTCGCTCGAATGATTTGACCTGTCCAATATCCACTATTACTTCAGTATCGCTTTTTAATCCCTAAGAATCAATTTATTCAATTTTTGCAGGTTTTCTAGTGAAATACACGTATATTCGAGTGTGATATCACGATAGTTTCTCGAGGAACTTTATGAAATATTTCCATAATACGAAAAGGAGCACGAACAATTGCAAGCAAATATTGTAAGGGAAAAACTAATCCATTGGTGAAAAGAAATGCTACTTCAGTTAACAAAATCAGAACCTGAATGCCTAGTCCCCCTATATTGAATCAACTAATAAAAACTCATAGCGACGAGGCTTTTTTTCATTTCTCTTCCTTGCTTTTCCCTTTATTCCTCCTCTTTTCTCTCTTCCCTGTGTCTTCTCCTCCCTTCTCTCCATGTCCCTCTTCCTCGTTGTGTAATCCCCCCATTCCTCCGCCCCCCCCCACCCATTTCCTCTGCCAGCCGCTCCATTCTCCAATCTGCCTCGACGATGCTAAGGAAACGGCTCACAGCAGGGGTCCGATACGTCTTTAAGAGAGATTCCTCTCGGCCACATCACTTACCTCCCTTCATTTTTACCAAACCTCCCACTCCTCTTCACTCCCCAGCCGTCCCTTTCCCTTCGCCGTCCCTTCCCTCCTTGACCTCGCCTTTGCCTCCCCCGAGAACCACTGAAGTGAAGTCTCCTCACTCAGTCCAGCCGAGGAATTGTGGATAATTTATGCACATTATCATACCTTTTATTTCCTATTCCGTTCGTCGGATTTGTCCGTCTGTTTCGGATAGGAGGTTCCGTTTTCTTTGATCTACGGGTTTCCATCGTCCTCATATATCTAAAAAGATAACCCAGTTACAACTGCTTCACGGCAGTTTATAGTACTTTTCTAACAATAAGTTGGAAATAAACTCCATTTCGACAGTTATTTAAGCAAGTATTTTTAACCAGAGTGTTAAAAATCATAGCTGCCTTCATTTCATAACGACTATGATTTTTGTGATACTCTGAAATAATTTAGTGCAGTCAGAAACAGGCAAACAAATAAAATTGGGGATTGTGCCCAACAGATATAGATGTAACTTTGGGCGTCCCCCAAGGAAGTGTAATAGGACCGCTTCTATTCTTAGCATACTATACGTTAATGACTAGGCACACACGTTAGTATCAATCATAGATTGTTTTCTGACGACACGGTGGTATACAGGGAAATAAGGAGCCAACTAGATGGTGAGCTACTCTCTAGAGACTTAGACACAATCTCGGATTGGTGCAAGAAATGGGGATTAATGCTTAATACAGACAAATTAGCAGTTTTGAAATTTTGGAACAAAGGAAGTGGCGAACAGGACATAAACTATGAAGTAGAGGGTTCAGTGCTAACTACGGCCATCCAAGTAAAATATTTGGGGGTAGTTCTAACACCACGCCTTTCATGGGGAGCACATATCAGGACGATACGCGGATCCGCTTTCAAGAGACTCGGCTTCATTAAATGGGTAGTGGGGAAATGTAAAGAGATGTGTTTGAGAAATTTAAAGAGAGGTGTTAATTTTCTCTAGTAAGACCTCATAGTTGGAATAGCTTTCAAGTATTTTGGATTCTTGGGAGAACATTTGGCAAAAATATTAGATGAAGTCCAGAGAAAATCCGCCAGATTCGTGAAAAATGTTATAATAAGAACACAAGTGTGACAGGTCTCTTAGTGGATTTAGGCTGGGAACCACTTGAGATATGAGAGAACAAGAAATACAGACTTTTAGAAAGATTCAGAACAAACTACTTTAACGACGATAATAAAGGAGTTATTATGGCCCCACACTACGTAGGTAGATTAGACTGCAAAGGTAGAATAAGGGAGATAGATTCCAATACTGAAAGATGCAAATACTCATTCTTTTCCCAAAATATCAGGATTCATAATAGTAAGAAACTGAAGTCAATTTAGAAATATTAAAAACATTTAATTTACAAGTCGGAACAAAATTAAACATCGCAAAGACATCAGGTATATTTGTAGGTGCATGTGTGTATTAGCTGTTAGTATATGTGCTTGCATGTAAGGCTTGTAAGGGTTTTTGCAAAAATATATGCAATGTTTTGATTGTGGATTGTATAAATTTGTGGCTTTTTCATGCTGTTTTTTTTTCTTCATTACGGGTGGTGCCCTACCACCCCCCGCCACACGCCCTAGCGATGCCTTGCGAGGTAATAAAAAAGAGTTGTAGGTGTAGAAATAAAATATTACATTGGCATTTCTTTTTGAAAAATGTCAAGTGAATTAAAGGCTTTGGCATTTTCCCTAATGGCTGGTGAGTCAATACCTCTGCAGCACGCCCTCGTGCCACAGGGCAAGAAGTAGATGTAGAAAACAAAATTTCTTAATAACTTAATTTGTCTCTTTACGCTTTGGCACGCAAGTTATGATATAGCGCTGACAGTTTCATTGATGCCACATTGCGTTAAATTGTATTTGGTGTTTTGGAGGTTTTCAAAACAAATGCAAATAAATTTCATCAATTCAATGGAAGACATTCACTTCTACCGGTGTTTTTATGTACTTCTTCTATCCTATTCTCTGTAGTGAACTTTAAATTTCTACACTTCACCCCCAAAACACAGCAATTGTACTCGTAATGGGATAACATCAATATCCGAATGGGTTGGTAAAGAGATACTGCTGGAGTTCTAGGAGATATGAATTATCTCCTTGATTATTTGTGATCTCAGACATGAAAGGCAGGAGAAACAAGTCAGGAGTTTTTAAACGTTTTAGGTAGAGACAAGGCAATTATTAATTGTAATATTCGTGTTTTATATGAAAGTTTCTTTTTCCCCGAAAATGTTCAACTTACCAGACATATTTTGTATGAGCAGTAAGTAGTCTCCAAAATACTTATTCTCCCTAAAAAAACATTAAATTAAACGATGTAGTTAAAGAAACATCACTACCAAGTATGGCATTTAGTTTCGTTTTAAAAATAAATTGCTGCGTTGTTTTTTAATGTTAAAATTTTGGATTCCATGAATATTTATAATTACTAATTAAACATTCACTTCGAAACAGAGTAGTATTATATATGATTTATCCGGCTGGTTTACAAAATCGTTGAAAAAATATTTTTGAAATAAAAATTAATCGTTTGAATTTATCTTCTTCAAAATATGTTTTGCAGTCTATGGTAAAAAAATATAATATATAAGATAAGTTCATCTTTGCTTCTCCCTTATTTGTCCCACCGTATTTGATTCTTAAATATAATTCTCTTAAGGCCACTTACCTTTATATGTGCTCCAACCTAATAATGGAGGCTTCGAAAAATACTCGTACGCTGAACTGTTAACTATGGTGGCTATAATTCGTCTACCATATGGTATAAAAAGGGTTAAAAGATTTAACCAGCCATCACATTAAAAACTAGCCTAAAAATAGCCGAAAAGTGCGTCTTGGAGATGAGATATGCATTTAAATTTGTAGTAAATTCACATTAGAATCGAATTTCCTTTTGCTTATACTGACGTCTGTGGAGATCGTCAGCATTTGTTACCAATTCGAGGATTTGTAGTATATATTATATTAACAGTTTAGTTTAAATCAGCTCTTCTAAATACCTATGCTGTTACCTGCCATCCTCGGCGGTGATATTAAATAAATTTGAGGCTTACTCACCGATTATCTGAGGGTACTTTAAACCAACATAATTTGTTTATCTAATCCTCACTTCAGCTGAGTACAATTTTATCAGTTGTTGTGATCTGTGTTATATTGTCTCCGTTAAAAGGTTGGAATTGGAATTTACGGTGAAGGACATTTCTGAAAAATACGAATTGGTTTCGCAGGAAAGTGGAACAATTACAGGTAGTAATTAAAGGTTGCCTACTACTATGATTAGGCGAGGGGTATGAAATAGTATTCCGCATGTCATAAGGTAACCCAATTTACGTCTGGTTCTATTGTAATTCGAAGTGATTGGTTGAAATTGCATAACAAATGACCCTGTCGGTGTCGTAAGACAAACCTCCCAAAGCGCTAGCGGTGAGTAAAGGCTGCTTGTGAGTATTCTTTGTGCATTAAACAGATGGAAGCTTAAAAGTTAGACCTCTTACTCGCAATCGTAACACCACTTATTTTTTAGTGCGTGTTCACAATTTAGATTTCAGGCACCAAAAAGTACAGAATATTCTCTCCATTAGAAAACATCTTTATATTTTTATACGCAAAGAGCAACATTTTCCCACGAATTTTTCGCATCAGGATTAAATTTCAATGCGCGGTTCAAAATTTGTTCAATGTCTCGGTAAAAAAAACGAGAACATAATTTCATTGATAAGTAAACTCGACCTTTTTTTAATCAATCGGTGAAGGCCCTCAATGAGTAGGATTGATAGCAGTCTAAGTACCGTCATAAATGTGGTGCGAACTAGTCATAATGATGAAATCCACCAGCATATACTTCCTCCCCCTCAAATCAGACCATAAGGGACTGTACTAGCAAATGTGTATTGTGTATAGAAGAAGACTTCTCTTATAATAAACCTTGCAATGTAACTGGTTCCCTCTATGTAGTCTCATGCTCTCTCTGAACTCCTAGTCGTCCCAACCCACTAATACGAGCCTCTCATCTTCTACAAAGCCAACAAATCAAGCTCGCCAGCCTCCCCTATATAGCCTCATGTATGCCTTCACATGCTACATAGTGTATATAATACAGGAGTTTAACTAATAATAAATATTTAATCAATGTATTTTAAATTAATTCGGAACCAAAATTAGGTTTGTAGCCAATTTTCAAATTGGTCCAAAGGAAATGAATAAGCAATCATAATTACTCATGAATCGGTTAATTAATACTTTCTTAAGAAATCACTGATTCAGATAGACTATTAATATCATCTTGATATGATGCGGGTCATAAAAATCAATGCTTGATAGGATAAAATTAAACAAAAACTGAGAAACTCAAATTTCAAGAAGCTGTGGGAGATGCCGCGATTGTAACTTTTGACGCAGTCATCCGATAAGTGTGCATTACAACAATTTCAGAGGGTAACAATTATTCGTCTTAACGGGATTCGAACCCGGATCTCCATCACAACATTTTGTTCCTGTAAAGCCTCTAAAATTTCGGAGTGAAATAGGATGCCCCGGTAAAGTACTCGACCTGAAGCTCGGCTAAAGCACTCGGTCGGACGTCGAGGAATCCGGGTTCCAATCCCGTCCAAGGTAAATGATATTTACACTCTGAATTTATTGCATTGTGAGAAACTCAAATTAAGTAAAGCTCGAGAATGCCAATGTCAAATGAAGCAGAAAAAAATCAAATCGGTTTCAATCCGTATCCTTCAGTCAAATTTATGTCAATTCCAATAAAAAGATAACAGTGACATAGTAGAAGTTGCCGATCTTGTAAAACCAGTTTTACATTAAATCAAACCGCACATATCATGATTCTAAGACGGACATTATTACCCAAAGGATTTTCACTTTTTTGTATTTCCACAAAAAGTATTTATTTTCAATAAAAATCTTAACTTTTGTACGTGGAATTGTTTTTACATTTGAGAACAGCGAAAGCAATTTTAAAAATTGGATTACATGCAAAGCACGAACAAAATGAATGAATGCAATAAATACACGATAATGCATGATAAAAAATCAATATATTTTTTTTAATGATTGTCCAATGTTCCGGCTAGTAATACGCTTGTATGAATCATCATTTTTCGCAACAGTCACCGAGGAAATATTCTCAAACAGGAAGGGGAGAGGGGGGAGGGAAAGAGCGCGGCATAGTGGGAACAAACGATTTCCCTCGCACAGGTTTTCTCGGAAGGTGCGATTCCATGAGCTATGACACTTTCATCTCCGACCCCACACTCTAGTTTACAATATTTTTATACACATATGAAAAAAAGATAAAAACACAGTCCTTCAAACGGGAAGGTCTCTTGGTATGAGATGCCGAAAATTTATGTCCATCTGCCTTCCATTCCAGTTATAATTGCAGAGCTGAACAATTAGACTCAAAAGGTACTTTGGTAGGTTATCGGGTCTCGGGGATACGGTGGGGAAGATAATGATTATCATTAGTAACTCTGGGCGGAAGGGATGTTTCCCCTCGCTCTGGGACGACTGGAATCCTCTTTTAAATGCCAAAGGGAAGAATTTTGAGGAGGAAAAAAAATAGGGGACATAGGGTCGCTTTAATTACGCTCTGGGGCCATATTATTCGAATTCGAATTGCGATTGTGAGAAACCTGCAATTATACTCTTTCGCTGGAAAAACACTTTCGCGCTTTATGTTGTAGGTAACCGAAAAAAAAACTTTTTTTTTGGGTCAAGTCCTCTTGATGGATGGAGTGCGAGGAGAGGAAATATAGCCTTCAGTCTGATAAGTGCCCGATCTTGTATTAAGTGTCTTGTTTCCATGAAGATGGTCGCAATGTAGGTGATTTAATGCGCCAATGTGTATATGTACATATATGTATATATGTACATATATATATACCAATATGTACATATATATACATATATGTATATATATATATATATATATATATATATATTAACACGGATACAAAATATTCAACACACAGAAACATAAAGGAAGGACAATCACCGTATGTATTTACGGCTCGGCCGTCGTAATCAGAATTTATAGAATATTTTGTATCCGTGTATATATATATACATATGTATATACAGGTATATACACACATACATAGTGTGTAATACTATTTTTTACAGAATATAGAGTAAACGTAGACACCATAGCCATTTTTTGCATATACAAAGGGCGATTATAGTCATCAAAGTGATACTAATCACCTGACTAATTAGAATAACTGATTCAAGTTAAATATTTTTCAGCAAATCTAATGTTATCATTAACTATTTCAGTTCTGAGAGGACAGAGGACATTCAGATTTTTATCGGACTAGAATACTGCATTTGAGTGTGTTGGCGTTCATCGTGAATCCGAAACGAAGGTGGTCCAAACAATTTTTTTTGTGAGCAGCTGTTTAACCATTTGGGTTTAAGCCGTTGAAAACACTTTTTTCTTGTACAGTTTACCCTATTCAGAGAGGAATTGGAAGTATTGCTCGTTCACCCAAATGCATTATTTAGTGCGTTATATTTACGTGCATCCAAGTCATAGAGTAACCTGTTGTTATACTGTATCGTATCAAACGTAAAATCGTTCCTGCGGAAAAATAACTCTTGATCCAAGTTCTCACACGTTCCTGCGATCTATGTTGAAGAAACATATGTTTGTTTCTTCCACTACATGGTTGAATGGACGTATATATATATACATAATTAACATGTAAAAGAAAAACTTGTTTTCACCCAAGATACGATGTGTGTTAAAAAATTAACAGGAGTTTTAATTTTTCGGACAATAATATTTATTTATTCTTATACATTGTTGTTGTCCCCATTGAAGATTATGCACTTGTGCCAGAGCTTCTTCCAATCCCCGAAACACTTCTCAAACTCGATCTTTGAGTTAGCCTTTAGTTCTTTCAGCGATGCGCTTTTAATGTCATCTACGGCTGTGAAACGACGGCCCTTCAAGGTTCTCTTAATTTTTGGAAATAGGAAAAAGTCACACGGAGCAATATCTGGCGAATATGGAGGCTGGGGCATCGTTACATTATTATTTTTGGCCAAAAATTCACGAACAAGCAATGAAGTGTGAGCTCGTATAGCCATTTTTAATTAATTAAAATTAGCAATTGTCCACAAAAATAAAGTTTTATTAATACGACTAGTTTCAATGCAACTACATCATCTTCTGGTCACTGGTACATCATCTTCACCAGAAGATGATGTAGTTGCATTGAAACCGGTCGTATTAATAAAACTTTATTTTTGTGGAAAATTGCTAATTTTTATCAATCATGATATTCCACCATATCACGCCTGAAACGTCTCTTTTTATTCGTATAGCTATATTTTGAACCGTGTTGTGTGTGTGTTGTATAATGCACGCAAAGCTTCTGTAAACATCCATCCGTATATTTTGACTTCAGATGTTCTTTCACGATCGTTTTTAAATGAACGGAAAAGTTTTATCCATACCAAAAAAGAAAGAAAGATTTGTACTTTTCCACAGTTTTTATTAGATGGTACAACGCGTTTCACCGACTTGCGGCATCATCAGGTACAAGATGATGCACCTGATGATGCCGCAAGTCGGTGAAACGCGTTGTACCATCTAATAAAATCTGTGGAAAAGTACAAATCTCTCTTTCTTTTTTGATATGGATATTAAATACTTCCACGAAGTGAAGCCTTAAACGATGGAAAAGTTTTATTCCACGAGTTGGAAATGTAATACAAATTTAAAACATTCAGTAAAGGACCAAACGTCCATCACTAAAATAAGGAATTGCCATAAGGGAAAAAATGGACTGATAATAAAGGAAGAATAAAGCAAGAGAAGGGAAGTGGTAAAATAGAGTGTGATCAAGGAAAGATAGATTCCGCTAATCGTATAATTTCTCGGAGTTAGATTAGGGATGATGAGTATCAAGGCGAAGAACTATTTCACCGGTCACGAAATCAAAAACACATATTTCGATGAGGACGAGCGTTCTCTCCCTCTTCAAGAAAAGGCAAAGAGGTCTTTTGAGAGAGAGAGAGGGAGAAAGGAATGGAATGAAGGAGAAAGGTTGTGAGTGGGGTGTAGGCGGGGGAAGTTTCATCATTTGAATGGAGTGCCCCGGAGGTATGTATCCGTCCACTACATATCTATATACTATATGTATATCAACGTATGTGCTGAGTTCTGGGCGGCTCTTGGCCTCCTCATTCGACTTCTTTTTGCCTCCACATATTTATCTCCCTGGACATCTCGACCTTCGCCTCCACCACTCCTCCTGCAACTCCCTCCCCTTTCGGCCACCCCACCCATCCCCTCAACTCCCCCCCTCCCCCTTCTCCCTCCAGGGCTAATCTCTCTCCTCCACCTCACTCGCACCGCAATTGAATTCTTCATCCAGCGTCCTTAACCGATATACGTCCGGTAGAAAGTCGAGTCATTAAAAAAAAAAGAGAGAGACTTATTTTGATGCTCGTGACCGTACTGCTTGTGATGTCCCAAAAAATTGTATTTTCACGGTCGAATTAGTGCTCAATGTCACGCATTTATTTTCATCCGATGGAACGAGTGTTGCAGCGTCGTAAATCAGCGTTCCTGTCCCACTGAAATGTTCCAACAGCAGTTTTGTACCGATGAATGTCTTTTTAATCAGAATCAGACAGACCCTTTGGTATTCTAAGAAAATGACTGGATATCGCAGTAAGAAATAGCTTTAATAACACTAATCCAGTACATGGATGTTCTTCTAAATAGATTCGTATTATTTCTCATTATAATATACATTTCAATGGAAATAAGAAATATGCATGAAATGGTGTTCGTGTAAGAATTGTATTTTGGACGAAGGGCCTAATTCTGGCAGGTGAAGAAAGACATGAATATAATTAGAACAAGCAGCGATATTTAATTGAACAAGGGAATACATTGTGTTACTGAGGGAAACTGGCGCGGTTAACCATTAATCGGGAACGCTTTTGAACTTCTTTATTTAAATCACGATGATGGCCTGCACCGATTGTACTGCACTGTACTGTACTGTTGATTAAAAAATTGAAATAGTGTAGTTAAATATTACCAATCATGAGATACGATAAGGACGGGCGTAGAAGTATTGCATCATCTGCAATGTTATTTAAATTTTTATTAATCCATTTTAATGATTTTTTACTATTAAATACAGTGTGATGTCCTATTTTCTCTTCAGGCCGCGTACATCATCTTAACAAGCCTTTAATATCGCCATTTCTTCGCCATATACCGCTACTGATTGGATAAATCATATCGTTTAGAGATACAGAGACATTTGTTGAGGAGGAAACACAGGATATCCTTTGATTTATACGATAAACTTCTCAGGCGTGTTCTACATTTTATCACGTGTAGGAAACCAACTGAGATAACTACTAATGGAAAAATTCGCTTCGATATCGACTATAAAGAGTTGGTACTTGCTGTAGTTATTAAGGTACAGATTAACAGTTTTTGACATTTTCCAGTGACTTCATTTCGTCGTACAATTTTTTTATTGCAGTTATCGTTTTTTAAAAGAAAGATGAAAAATTACAAATGGTTTATTCATTACTCATTCACCCAAAAATTATTTTCTTTTCTGCCGAACCATCTAATTACGTATGCAAATCCGCAGTCAACCCTGTATTGCGAGACAAAGGTACCGGAAGTCGTGTGCCGACTGAGGGTAATATGGATAACGCCTGGCAATGCTATGTCAAAGGACGGCAAACCCAACTGGCAGGAACTACGTATTCGTCCTTCCAAACTGAATAGAATATATGGAAAATTGCAAATGAAGTGGTTAGAATTTGTCAATTCGTCGGGAACACGAATACATAAGTGTATTCAAGCGTAGGAATTGAGTCGCGTCATACTTAATCTGAGTGCAATTCAACCATGGCTCTCGCCGTGTTCTTTTCGCCTGTAGCGACGCAAGGAACACGCCCGGGAATTTGCCGAATGCGAGGTATACGAGTATCTATCCCGAGGAAGGAATGGTAAAGATACCGAGACCCCGCCCCAGAAGGTGAGTTACGCGCGTGAGTCTTGTCGCCGACCCGCTGGGGAGCGAGTGCCTTCGAAGCAAGAGAACAGAACGTGCGCCCTCAGCGATTCCCTGGAGTACGGCGCGGGGAATTGGATCCATCGGTTGAGGACGGGGGGATGGGGTGGTAAAGGAGGCTGTTGTGTGGAGGGTGGCATGACAACGATCGGAAACAATGACGGCGTCGCCGTGAGATGAAAAAAAGAAGAAAGAACTCGGTCGCAAGAGCTAATGAGATGGAGTTGGTGGTTGGGGTGTCCGGGGGGTGGTGATGCATTTTCGCCGCGGGGGTTTGGATGGCTGTCCCGCTCTGACTGCCGCCATAATCAGGGCGACGACCAAAGGGCAGTAAATAACCGCGAGGGGGCCACAGAAACTTCCATCCGACCCACCTACCTCTACGTTATCCTTAGCTACACCTCACGCCTGAGAGTATCCACGGTGCTCACTCACACAAAACGATGAAACTGGTTTAATGAGTCCATCTGGTGCGGAGGGGTTGGTCAAAAGGGAGCCGCCCGCTTCGATCAAATGGGAGGCCGGGGTGGCTTTGCAGGCGGGCGGGTGGTGTGGGACCGGACGCGGAGGAAACCATCGGAAACCAACCACCGCACCACACCCCCTTCCCCTGTCGCCATCCATGAGCGCTTTCCTTCATCTTTTGCCCTCCCTCCTCTTCAGGCAGCGCCTCCGTTCCTTCCTCTCCGCCCCAATGCATCCATCCCCCGCCCAACCCCCGCGCGAAGTGGAGAAAAAGAATCCCGCCGTCCCATCGCTATGATCCATCGCCCCGCTGAGAATACGTATATGTGTACTGGGTCGGTGAGCACCCCTCTCACCCGTCGATTCGCCCCTCCTTCGATACGGCGCTCGTAATAGCTTACTCAATCTTGATCCCAAAGTCGATTGGCAAAGGTCCAGGGGTTTTAGCCGACTTGGTGGGTGCACCTTCGCAAGTGCATTTCGTTTGATTCAGTTTAATTTTTTTTTGGAGGGAATATGCGCCCGCCTTTCTCATTACGAGATGTACCGATACCTTCCGGAAATGCGATCGCCGTGATGGATTAGGTGCAATGCAACTTTTAAAGTTTTCCGAGTTGCTTCGCCGTAATTATATAGTAAGGCAGTGGTGGGGGGAGAGGAAAACTGGAGCCGTGTGGGAATGGTTGAGAAGCAGAGAGGCCAAGGGCGAATTGAGATGAGGGTTAGCGAGCGGAAGGCTTTGATGCGAAAATCTTCAAAAGAATTAATACATTCGTAGGAAACGGAACAAAATGGTGAGATGCTGAAGAATGAGATTTTCCCCCATGGAAGTTGACGGTGTGTCTGCCACGAGCGGAGGAAACGAATGCGATGTATAATTTCTCTTCGTTCTGTTTATTTAATGTACGCATTCATAGTTCTTTCCATTGCAATAAGAGGATCTCGCTCAAGGCGAGAGAATTTGATGCAAGAGATTTTGTAACATTATTCAATTTCATCTTAGAGGATGTTATTTCAATTGGTTAACATGAAAGGATAAACAAAAAATGCCGTGTTTTTTGACCGAATTTTGAGCTTCATCAATTTCTTCGTAACTTTTTTGTAACATTGTAATCCTGCTGCTTTGAGAAACTCAAGCGGAAACATACCTATGTTTCGAAACTTGACAACTATATATTTGTAAAATAAGAATCGTATTTTTTTCCACCGGTGAACTCGCCTAGTTCATCCACCACGTGAATTCAATTTTTTTTATTTTTTTAAATCATATAAATATTTCATAAATTTATGTGAATCCCCCAATGATCCGCATAAGGGAAATCTCGATGAGGGTTTTGGCATAGGCTTCGAGTTAACTTTCCTTTGGGAAATCAGTGAATTGGGAGTACGGGCCAAAATTATCGTATAACCGAAAAAAATTGCAGTGACATATTTCCTGAGGAGTAAAAGAATTGTTTCGTGTCAACCATCGTTAACCGAGTTGACCATTTCGCTTTGAATGTTTTATTAATTGAAGTTAATCGATATTAATAAATTGAAAACTATACGATCCGGGGCCGGGACCCGACCTACACTACTTCTTGACCGATATTTCGTGTTATTCGCATTCGTGTTAACTGGCGTACGCTATACATATCGAGGACAGTCAACGGGATGTTTTGAAGTCTACAAAATGGGTAACGGATGATGTAGGGGTAACGTTTCTCGCTGCCACATCATATCAATGACGTTGAAATGACAAATCCAGCGGTGCTCAGTATAGAGTATGAGCGTACAAAGACAAGGCCGTGAGTATAATCAATGGAATGAATCACAGAAACGCGTCACTCACAGCTGATCACACCTGAGTCCATCTATTTCGCTTGATAAGTTCGTAATCCTTTGGAAATAAATTTCAGGCCACGCCTCCGCCATGAATCACCATGCGGAACAGCCTGGAGAGGCTTTAGGGGAGGCATCCGACTTCAGGGACTTCCATTGCCATCATCTGCCCGGGCATCCATCCTCCTCCCTACAAATTCAACCCTTCCGTCCACAGTTACTGTCACGAAAAAGACAATCGAGAGGTTAAAAATAAGTGCGCAATGAAGTTAGAGTCCTTAGTATTTTTAGGTGATTTTTATTATTTCTGCACGAAATACGGTGACTGGAAGCAACTTCTTACGCGTAAATGCACATACC
Source organism: Hetaerina titia (assembly GCA_037158775.1). Classification (NCBI taxonomy): domain Eukaryota; kingdom Metazoa; phylum Arthropoda; class Insecta; order Odonata; family Calopterygidae; genus Hetaerina; species Hetaerina titia. The sequence goes on along the minus strand of CM073778.1, from coordinate 65,270,914 downwards.
TGAGAAATGATTGTACGAGGTGTGTTCAAAAATTAACGGGAATTTTAACATTTCGCGTGCTTGGAGAGTCCGATTGTCAAACTTTTTTTATTATGTTGGTAGGCATGCCCCTGAAGTATGATAAAACTTTCAGCTGTTTTCATTGTGGACTTTGTCTTTGACAGCCACTAAGGTTAGACGTGTTTTTATGAGCTCGGCGATTATCGTTTGTTTAAAGAAATGGATCCAAGAATTTGTATTAAATTTTGCGCAAAAAATTAAATAAAGTGTAACAAAGTGTGTGAAATGATAACAAAGGCCTATGGTGAGTCTGCTATGAGTAAATCAAGAGTTTACGAGTGGTATAAGCGTTTCCAAGAAGGCCGTGAAGACCTTGAAGATGACGAACGCCCTGGACGCCCCAGCACATGAACAATCGATCAAAACGTGTAAAAAGTGAAAGAAATGGTTATGAAAGATCGCCGAATCACAATTATAGAGGTCACTGATGATGTTGGCATATCGATTGGATCATCTTATGACATTTTTTCCAATTTCTTGGGTATGAAACACGTGGCAGCAAAATGCGTTCCAAAATGGCTTTTGCACCACGATAATGCACCAGCTCACACTCCATTGCTTGTTCGTGAATTTTTGGCCAAAAACAATACTGTAACGATGCCCCAGCCTCCACATTCGCCAGATATGGCTCCTAGTGACTTTTTCCCATTTCCAAAAATTAAGAGAACCTTGAAGGGCCGTCGTTTTACAGCCGTATATGACATTAAAAGCGCATCGCTGAAAGAACTAAAGGCTATCTCAAAGATCGATTTTGAGAAGTGTTTCGGGGATTGGAAGAAGCGCTGGCACAAGTGCATAATCAGTCTCTGTAAACTATTCAGTCTCTAGAAAGTATTCGACTTCGGCAGGGTAACTTTGGAGAAGTCGAGTTATTTCGATTGTGAAGGAGACATCTTCACGCTTAGAAGTCCGTGTTGGCATCTGATCGCGCCAAGCCGAAACGGAATTTAGGTGAGTCGAGTTGAATCGAGTCGAATTGAAATCGGATTGAGATAATCGGATCGAAATCGCCCATCTGTTATTCGAAGACATTCGGTTTCAAGGAGTACCTCATAGCCTCATGTGTGGGCATAGATGTGTTCACATCGTCCAAGACTCAACATATCAACAATCTTCTCCCCGCACTCGAAATCCCCCCTTCATCGGACACCCCCTTCCTACCGACGTTTCCCCAACCTTCATCCCCGCTTCATTGCTACTCCCTCTCCCGGCCCCCCCTACCCGTCCCTCCCGCCATCAACCACCTTTCTTCAGAGCCGCCCGCAACCCATCATCAGGGGAGTGTAACGCAATTACCTGCCGCGAGGGGCGTTGATATCGCCGTGGCGAGGAGAGGCGGAGGGCGTGGCGGGCCCCCCGAGGCCCTCTTACGGGAGTGGTGGAGTCCGCAAGAGTTATTATTGCCATCATCTGTGTTATTAGGGGCCTCCATGGGTTCGGCAGTTGGTCGACCGGAGTCGGCCAATGGTCCGTCAGCGCGGAGGGAGTGAGGGGTGAAGGACGGGAGTGGGAGGAGGAGGAGGGTGGGAGTATGTGTGTGGCAGGGGAGGGGTGGTGAAGACCGTTCCGCGGTCAATCTCCGCTCCGCACTTGTGCGCGCTCTTGAAGATTGTGGACGTGTAGGTAGGCGCAGGGCGAGTGAGAAATGGATCGCGAGGGGGAGGGTGCGATATTTGTGGGGAATAATTTCAGAGGAGCGGGAAACCTCTTTCTTCTCGGCGCGAGGTTTTTAATTTGCCGGGAAATGTTGTAGATTCGTCGCGATGGCTTTTTCATCAGGCCGGTGGCGTTTTCATCGGACCGTCACGCGATTAATGTTGAAAACTTCCATGGAAGGAGCCCGGAGCATAAGCCCGGGATGATGTTGAAATTACATCTCTTTCGCGGGTGTTTTGTGGGGGAAATGCGTCGTTTTATCGTGATGAAGAAGTCACTACTCAAAGAGGGCAGATGTTGCATTTCATCTAAAAGGGGTAGAAGGGCTCAGAAGTGGGAGACAGTGTGTAACGCGGTGAGGAGTGAGGAAGTAACGTTCAGTGTTACACGTTGGACCGATAACGCCTTGGAATGTAAGCTGATCACGTACGACAGGTGTCAAGAATAAGTTACTCTCCGTCCTCCATCAAGTTAAAGAATCAATAGTCGACTTTGGCGACGAAAACTATTTCATATTTGAATATTGGCCAGTTGTGAGATAAAATTTGAAAATGTTGCCAAAGTTACGGGACAAGAAAAGACTGAAGATTTGTCTGAACATGTAAATTCCAAAATTTAACAAGTTTTCCTCATTTTATCCGTCCAACTTTAAAATTAATGGAATAGTGGTACAACTTGCGATCAACTAAGCTAACAAAGTATTGTTTTCACCTAGCTGTTTTGGAATAGATATCAACTACATCAACTGTGATGCTAATATCCTTTTGTTCACTAAGTTCTTCTTGGGAAGGGATTTCATGGGTGTTTAATATTAAAAATAAGTACTCGAAAGTTCATATTGTAGGTTTCTTATTCCGCGGTCACCAAAAATAAAGGTTCGGAAAGCTCGAAAATTCGATGCGTCTAATAAAAATCCTGACTTTTACGGTTCATAAATAAAAAATCGAACTAAAATTAATTGATTTTCATGGTCATCAGCTTAAGCATATGATTGCTATCTAAATAATTTCACATGAGTTTGCTTTATGAATAATTTCTGCGCTATTTGTTTGGCTTCAGTTTGCTTAATATGTTGAGCGGCTCGTAAAAATCATTGTAAAGAATTTTGGATTTTTAAATATTTCTACTCAGTTTAAATATGCTTCAATACGGGAAAACTTATAATATATTCGTTTAATTTTCTGCGAGTGATAGATTTTTCGCCTGTATCTCTGTGGGTAAGTTTCGTGGTGCATCATTTTTCAACTTTGCCGGGATAGCTAAGAGAAAAGTGGAGAGTAGCACAATGTGATGGTATATGGTGACATGACCTATGCTCAATTACCCATGTGCAAAATGTATCGACGTACATTAAAAAAACTGACAACGACTTGTAAATCAAATTCTACGATTAGGAGTTACTTACAACAAAATGAAAGAATTACTCTATTGGTGTTGTATCATTCAATGCATGATATTTGGTGTCTAATTCATCAGTTAATAGATATCGATTGAGACTCCTTCAACAATTCGTAAACTTTTTAAACCCCCACCTTTATTTAAAATTATTTCGAAGTCGTTACTACTTTCCACGTCGCCACTTAACACATGGGGAGGGAATCGCTAACAAAGAACATTAATAAGTGCAAGCAAAATTTCTTTATATTTTTACTGGCTTAAAAATCTACGAGATGAAATCGAAGAGAAAAAAATATCACTGATTAGAATTTTCTCAAAAGCCCTATCAAGTCCCCAAGTATACCTAAATAAATCAGCAGCAAGGAGATAATCTGTGAACAGCGACTAATTTTTGTACTAGAATGGAAAAACCTCTCGTATATTCAAGATGCACAACATTATCAAGGATTCCTGGGGTAGCAACAGAGCGGTGGAGAGTAGAACTATGCGATGCTATAGTGACGTAAACTATGCTCCAAATATTTTACATGCACACATTTGTTCTATAATTCTTCGCTATAGAAAGTAAGAGTAGTATTGAAATAAAATGAAACTATTGACTTTGTGATTCCACACACTCTATTTAAAACATGACCCAGTTTGATTAAAGTGTGTAAGAACACCACGACCCAGGTTAAATAAAGTGGGTGGAATTACAAATTTATTCATTTAACTTTATTTCAATATATTATATTAATTCCATTAAGTTACGCCAGAGAAAAAAAATTAGATTAATAGTGTATTGGCAGTTTCATACTAGGCCTGTAAATCCAATCCCTGGCCAATTCTTCATGAAAAAGAAAGGATAACTTCATTTAGTCATTTGTCTGCCTTGTTGTGCCTTCACTTCTATAATGGTCTTAACTGAATTTTCAGAGCGTGCAACCAATCAATCTGGTTCTTCTATACACTGCATTATTGCCAAACGCAGTACCCTTGTAAGTGTCCCTCTCTGTCTAAAATAATTTTTCAAATATGTTGCTAAGAGTGTATGGGGATACGCAAGAGATGGTTATCCGTTGCACTTGGTCGGAATAAATAACTTTAAAAAACTGCATTAGTAATAGTATTGTCTTTACCTTTGGCAAATTCCAAGAAACTGCTGGAGATATCGCAACAGTCAGTAACTTTTAATTATCAAATGATAAAGCAATCGACAGCTTGTTTTATCCACAACTGTTAACTTGTCATAAATTAATGCTATAAAAGAATCCTAGTAGCATATTCCATGAATAATCTAATAGAATATATGAACATTGTCTAAGATTGTTTTCTTGGTCTTTTTAAATTTGCCGGAATGCATTAGCACTATGGTGATGTAGTTTTAACTTTACCCACCAGAGGCAGGTCCCTTCAGAGGTGTCTCGCTTACACAGAGCAATGAGCTCTATCTATCAGGAAAGGAATTAAGCATTTTCAACTTCCACGGCGCATCATTTGAACCTTTGTTGGTCTGTGTAATTCATTTAGCATTAGACGGGCAAGCAATTTTAGAATTAGAATTGGCCAAACATCGAAATGTAGCGATTGTGCAGTCAAAATGGTTTAGCATTGATAGGTGGTGTCAAAAATCAGTGTTACTCCAAGTGAAATAACTAATTTTTTACAGATGATGCGTCTTGTAGTGAGCGGCGAGAGTAATTAGTAATTTTTTTCTTAAGACGGTTCAAACTGTGACCATTAAAAATGTTAAAAATTGAAATAATTCCGGCGTTTACTTTGCCACCCTCCTTAATAAAGTGACTGACATTCACGTTAACTGATGGTTGAGTATTCGCACAGGAATTGTTGGATTCAATAGGAAATGTGAAAATTGAGTGTACCAGGTGAACCTAAGTAGGCCAGATTATGCATAGTCTTGGGACCGATATATTTTGAACGTTCTGACATAACAAAAACAGTGTAACTTCACCAAATTGTAAAAGTCAATTTATAAGAATATCAACAGCTACTCACAGTGGCTAAACCCGAATGATGCACAATGGTTTCATAATATTCGAGTCTCGAATATTATGACATATTAATTATTATTAATGAATAAGAGAAGGAGATCAAGGAGGAAGAAGACGCTCCGCAAATTCCCGTTCACCCTGTGGTTCATTCATACTGGGCTGTGAGTCACTCTTCTCAGGCGAAATTACTTATTCTGAAAAGTAGTGCAAGGTGTATAGAAATAATTATTATTAGGTAATCTACCGGTTAAGATAGGTTTTTGGATGGACACAACTATCAAATAAATATTTTGTAACTCCAAATAAAACCCAATCCAGCAACCAACTCTACATTAGGTCCCTCTTCATCTCTGAGTACTTCTTTCCTCCCTTCATCCCGTCAAACACCCCTATCCTGTTCATGCCCTTTCCTCGTTTGCCTAACATTCTCCCCTCTATTACCTTCTTTAACATTCCATTACCGCTCAATATGCCTTTCATCCATCTTTCCTGCCTCCATAGGATTTCTCTCAACAAACCCCTCTCCTCACACACCATTTCTAGTACTTCCTCATTTGTTTTCCTTTCGGTCCATTTCACCTTCTCTATTCTTCTCCACACCCACATTTCAAAAGCCTCCAGTCTACGTCTGTCCTCCTGCTTCATCGACCACGTTTCCGCGCCGTACATAGCTATGCTCCATATCAGAGTTTTTACGAGTCTTTTCTTAACCTCCCTACTCAACGTCCCGTCATCAACTCCCTCCTCCTTGAGAAAGCCTCCTTACGTAGCGCAATTCTTCTCCTTACGTCCCTACCACTTTGACCGTATTGGTCCAAAACACTTCCGAGATATGTAAACTGCTCTACCTGCTCTATTCTTTCCCCGCCTATTTTAATATTTAGCTTAGCCTTTTTCTTTCTGGAAAATCGCATAACCTTTGTTTTATTAATATTGATTCTCATCCCATATTTATCGCACTGAACCTCCAATTCACTCAGCAATGCTTGCAACCCCTTGGCTGACTGAGCAACTAATGCTTGGTCATCAGCAAACCTAACCGATTTTACGAATTCCCCTCCGACTTTCATTCCTACCTCCCATGCCTCTTTAATCATTTCCTCCACATATACGTTGAACAGCACTGGTGACAATGGGCAACCCTGCCTTACACCTCTTCCTAACACTGCCCATCCGGACTCTCCGTTCCCCACTCGCACCTGAGCAGTCTGAGACATGTACAGGTTGCAGATCAGTCTCCTGTCCCCCCAATCCATTCCTATTTTCTGCAATACACGCATTAATTTTTTCCAATTCACTCTATCAAACGCTTTTTCGAAATCTACAAAACAGGCTAAAACGTCATGATTGTATTCTATATTCCTCTCGATTAGTGATCTCATTACTGCAATGGCATCACGCGTACCTCTTCCTTTCCTAAACCCAAACTGATCATACCCTAAGTAATCATTTGCCTTACTCTCTATCCTTTTGTTGATGATCCTGAGAATAACTTTAGCTGCGTGGGATATCAAATTTATTGTTCTGTAATTCTCACATGATGTAGCCTTTGCCTTTTTTGGAATAGGAACTAACACCGATCTCACAAAATCTTCCGGCCAGATTCCTTCCTCATAGATACTACGAATCAATCCATATAGGGCCTTCTTCCCACATTTTCCAAAACATTTCAACAGTTCTACGGGGATGTTGTCCACCCCCACGGCCTTATTTGCTTTCATTTCCTTTAATGCCCTTTCTATTTCATCGTTGAGTATACCTGGACGTAAGCTATCTTTATCTACGTCATATTCTTTTTCTATATCTAACCTTATCAGTGTAAGTTCTCTACCGTACAGTGTTTCTATATATTCCTTCCATCTCACATGGATTTTTTCTGGTTCAATTATTATCTTACCCCACTTATCTTTAACTGTTAGTACAGATCTTGCCTTCTTACTTCCTGATAATAACTTAACCTTGCTGTATAGCGCACCAATTTCACCCTTCCTCTGTAACCTTTACATATCCTCGCATTGCGTTTTTCACCATTCTTCTTTCGCTTTATTTGTGGCCCTTCTCAATTTATTGTTTAACTCTTTGTACTTCATTTTGCCTAACTCTCTGTTTACATTCTTCTATCTTCTTCTCCCCTTCATCTTTGCAATCATCTCATCCGTTACCCCTGGTTTCCTTATCCTTTACCCATTAATGGTTCCTATAGTGTCTTCAGCGGCTTTCGATATCACTTTCTTGATACATTCGCATTTTTCTTCGATTGTACTCAGCTCTTTACCGTCATCCATGATTTCCTCTACAGCCTGCTGATACTCCTTCCTTTTTAATCCATCTTTTGTTTCTACATTCCATTTCCTAACCCGCCGCCCCTGCCTTATCTTTTTGAAACGGACGTTACATTTCATCAGAACTAAATTGTGGTCAGAGTCCGCATCCGCTCCTGGGAAACTGTGCGAGTTTATCACACTGTTCCTAAACATGTGCCTAACCATTATATAATCTAACTGATACCTTTCTAAGTCACCTGGCATTTTCCATATATACCTACGCCTTTTGTGGTGTCGAAACCATGTGTAGGTGATGACTAACCCTTATCTCCTGCAGAATTCAATTACTTTCTCCCCGCGTTCATCCTCGTGCCTAACCCATAGTCCCCCACCTCACCACCATCTTTTCCTTCGCCTGCCGTCGGATTCCAATCCCCCATCACTATCAAATGTTTCCCAGCAGGAACACACGCGATTATATCCTCTAACTCATCGTACATCCTATCGACTTCTTCCTCCTTGTGGGGTCATCGTGGCACTTATACCTGAACAATGACCATGTTCGTCGGCTCTGCTTTGACCTCTACCATTAAAATTCTATCATTAGTTTGCACCATGTTGACTACGCTTCTTCCTACCCCTTTTTTTTAATATTACGGCAACCCCTCGTTGGCTCTCGTCCCCGCCGCTGTATATCTCTCTATAATTGTCACTCCAGTAATCCCCGCTATCCTTCCATCTCACCTCGCAGAGACCTAAAACATCTATGTTACCTCTTTCCATCTCTTGCTTAATATTCTCTAATTTGCCTCTCCTCAACATTGTCCTGACGTTCCATGTTCCTATTTTAACGACTTTCGTCTTCTTCTGCGTCTTTTGTCCTGCTGCTGTTATTTCTCCCCCGCAAGGGTTTCGTGGGATGACGACCGCGGAAGCCTTGCCTCTCCCGCTGCCGGTCACGACACACGTCCACTTGGGCTGAGTCCCGTAGTTGCCAGGACTCATATTCTCTATAGTGCCCATCATTACATTCTTGGGAATCATAATTGAGGTGGTTTCCCGTTGCCTTCCTCAATAGTGTTTTTAACGTGACACCATCACTTAATGGCCGCCCCACTGGGGTCAGACGCCATTGCAGCCGCCTCACTGAGGAACAGACGCTGCGTGGACTATCTTTCGTCTGGCTCCTAACCTTTGACCTATCTGGCATGGGTGACCTTACCAGGAGCAATTATTATTACTCCCGCCAGCACAGCTCTAGGGGTCATCGGAACGCACTAGCCCTTCCACCACGACAAGGTTGTAGTCCATGGGAGGGATAGAAATAATATAATAAAGTAATTAGAATTGAATAAAGTAATAATTTACTAAAGCCGTCCTCTAGAAGGATATTGCACGAAGCCTAAAAATCCTTAGTGTAAAGTCATTTAAATCCCAATTTGAATTGTAGATGTAATTTTTGAGCAGGATTGTGGCCAATAAATGAGATCGAATCAGATGATGGGGATCAATATTGTAGTTTTTGCGGTTGGAGAGATCTATTTCAAGCTTGAGAACGTTTTCGTTCGTATCAGTAGTGAGGTTGACAAACACATTTTGTTTTCCTTGGAGTTCCTATTAAATGGTAGTTTGGTAGATGGAGTGTACAGGGATGATTTTTATTTTGTCCAAATCTTTTTCTATTTTGACGTCGGTACGTTTTTCTCCAATAATTTGGTGGCGGTAAATCAATGTCAAAATGTCTTACACCACCGAAGGCCCCGAGTTCCGCTTGAGTAATACTGACATTTTATTTTGCACTCCAATTGGACTTGGTGGGGAAATCATTTCACTTTAGGATAAAATTGAAGGGTTAATCAGCAAAGCAGTTGCTCAGGGTCCAGCATGAATAATGAATATTTTACCGATTAAGTCAGTCGTTTACAATTGAATGCTTACACAACTGAAATATTAGTAAAAGCAAAACTTTCTCGAATTAAAACGCATCAAACAGTAAAGACTTGTTAAAGAAATATGAATGCAACATCAAATTTTTATAGATTTTCGTAGGAATACTTTTGTGAAAACAAGCGAGTAAATTGGAGTTGAAAAAAGAACAACAGAAGATCTCCAAACCCTTGTCTACTCCGAACACGACTGCGACTGGTGACTCAAGACCCGTTCCGATTCGCAGACCAACCTACTTCTAAGTAGGTCGGTCTGCGAAGTTCTAATGCAAAGAAAATGTATCTTTGTTGAAGAATGAGATATGGAATTCTTGATTAACCTTGAAAGAAACGTCGTTTTGCCTACAAATAGAACTTTCCCTTGCAGTGCGTCTGATATCATCGTCCATACTCCGACTGCTAATATACATATGTATGCCCAAAAAATCAGCATACTTTTGAATGGCATGAACCACCCTAATCTCCCGTCTGCCCCGAGTGAATTCCAATAGCTGATAATGGCAATCTTTCTTTGCCGGAGATAAAAGTTTTAGCGAAGTTATCTCTATTGCTGACATTTCATTGTCCTCCTAAGGGCTCACAGCTCCGTGCTTTCCTTTCGGTTGGCTAATAGATAGCCTACTGGTACGACCTTAGCGTCCGCTTCCTGCCCGCACCGCATCACGTGATGCAACAGTATTCTACGCTGACGCAACTGCCCGTTATTAATTCCATTCGTTTGTCCGCTCCACGGCGGGAGGAGACAGTTCTTCTCACTCGTAGAGATGGAAGACCCGTGGGAGCATGTCTCGCGAGAGGGTTTGATCAAATCAATCCAGAAGCTGACGGGTGGAAGGGAAGTTGAAGTTTTGAGAGATCCAGAGATGAAGCGAATCGCACCGAAGTTTGAAGGTGTCACTTCCTTTGCTCTGCGCATAAAAGTCAACTTTCAACTCAAGGGCGGCAGAAAAGCGAGTAGCACCGCGTCTTTTTTCGTGAAATGCACGCCAAAGTATAAATTCCAGCTGGAAGTGATTAAAGCGACTAAAATGTTCTATATCGAGTGGATCTTCTTCGAGAAACTCGTACCTTCGATGTTGGAGTTGTCCTCGGGTAAGGCGGAAATCCCATTGCCATCGTTCTACTACACCGACTTTGACGGCGAAAGGGGTAATTTCTACATGGAGGACCTTCTCGAGGCGGGTTATAGACCACCAGGCGACTCGTTCTGCCTCAATGGCCTCGATTATGCCCACTGCAGCCTCGTCGTGAAGAGACTGGGAAGGTTTCATGCTCTCACGATGGCGGCAGAGAGAGCTTCTCCTAGGAAATGGACGGAAATGTACCCAGAGTTAGGTCGAGATTTCGTTTTCTACGAACAGAAAGCCGGATATCCACCGAGTCCTATTCAGGGGATGATTAATAACTTCATCCCGACCATGAAAGAGTTTTCCAAAAGGCTAGAAGGGTTACCCAAGGAAGCAGAGGCCTCTGGAGCATTGGATAAGGTCATCCGAGGTTTCTGGACGACGTTTTGCAGGTTGAGAGCCACTCCCGCTCAGGGTTGGAGCGTCCTCTCACACGGTGACTTCTGGGAGAATAACATCATGTTCAGATATGAAAGAGGAGATGATGGAGTTGAACGGCCCGTAGATGCGAAGTTTTTCGATATGCAGATGGTTAAGTGCTGTCATCCAGCCGTGGATCTGGTATACTTCGTATGCCAAACGACCGGGAGATCGTTCAGGGAGAAGCACTTCGGAAACCTCATCGGCGAATATTACGCCGCCTTGTCCGAAACTCTGAAGGTACTCAAAAGCGAACCTCCACTTCTGTCTTTGGAAGAATTCAAGGCCGAGGTAATGGGTAAGTTTTTGCCCCACGGCATCATAGGCAGAGCATTCTTCGGTCCCGTCAACATGATTAGGGACGACCCAGCGGTGTCGTCCAGCGGTGAGAACCGAACTGAGGAGGGCTTGGAGGACTTCTATAATTCGGGGAATAACCCTCTTGTGCAGATCCGATTCGCCCGAGATCCGGCATACAGGGAGAAGGTAGAGGAGATCGTGCGAGAATTTGTTGACATGGCACTCCCCAACGGATTGAATTCTACGGATTCATCACCGCTTTTAGACTTCTAGGTAGTGTGGTCCAATACGTGGAACTTGATATTTAGCGGTTTACTCTATCCATGAGACATATGCGTGTTCAAATTTGTTGAATCATTTGTCCTGAGCTTGTACATTCTTAGCCCATAGAGTCAAATTTTAAAATGTTCTCCGGCCCTGCTTTCAAGGTTTTTGAGTGGAAGTGAGTATCTTTAGGAGAAAAGATACTTAAAAATATTGTCATCTCGCCATAAGAAGCGGAGCTGACTTAGATTTCAACAAGAAAACAAGAAGTCAGTTGCCATTAGTAAAAAAATCAACAGGCAACATATCAGACAATAGTGAAACTTACAGGATATTTTTGCCACTGTATAAACTAGGAGAACAATAAAGTGCCCAGGCATATCCCATATGTATCTCGAGCAGTTACTTCATATACCAAGTTTAAACTGTACATTGTACCAAAACTTCGTAAAGATGTATTTATTGGGGCGACATGAAATAGTTAAAACATTTATTTTTGTGTGAACCTTACTTAATCCATGTATGCCCAATAAACTTTAGCATATGTGTACACTAAGATTTAATAGATTGTATAGTACTTGACCACTGTCATTATATTTGCATATTCAACTTTAAATTAAAATAAGGATGGGGGATGTGGTTTCCCAGTAGGTAGAGTGCTGGGCTGCTGCCTGGAGGGCCTGGGTGCGATTCCATGGAATCGAGATATTTAATCACAAGGTGGCCAGAGGCTTACCTCAGCTTCACTCAAGCTGTGTGACTTTTCGGGTACCAGATCTTCCTAGGAAACCACAGGTGGCACTGGGAAAGAAATAGGTACCCTAATTCCAGAAACTTCCTGGGAAATTGGGCTGGGTCTGGGATGAGTCATTGGGCTGAGTATGTGGCGAGCTCTACCCTCGCTTGTCAAAGCAACCTTCAGGTTGATAACTGTGGTGGTAACACAAGGACATGCAGCTTATTTTTAATGACTGTAACAAATTCTGTATTACTCATCTGCTCATCGAATAGCTCATTGGCTCTTATTTTTCAGTAGAAACCTTTAAAAACCTACTAAGTTCACATGAGGGATCAGTCATAAATTTACAATGTTCTTACGATCATAATTATCTATGTACATATGTATGAAAAATATAAATAAAAATTTGGGAAATTGAAATTTTTACAAATATGCATTATTTTTTAAGCTTTTAATAATTTGAGGATTGATTTTTAGTAGCACTCCAAGTCAGTCTGTTTACATGACAATGTATTAGGCACACTGACTTCTCCCATCTTCTTTTCATCTTCCCCTTTGAGTTTTATTCCTTCCACTTTGAGATTAAGCATTCAGCTGACTAATGTTCCCCAGAATGTATGTCTTTGATTTCTCTCTTTTTCAATTAAAAGTTCTATGGATTTCTGTCTTTTTTTAGTAAGACTTCTCCATTAGTTACTTGGCTAATTCTGTCATTCTTTTATAGCTCTAAATTTCACCTTCTTATTTTCTTTCCTCTGTTGCTGATATAGTCCTACAGTCATAAAGCGAAGTAAAGGCCAATATCATACTGAGGTAGATCTATAGATGAACCTTAAAACCTATCAAACATCAAGGTAGACTTTTAACTACCTACTTCCTTCCTTCCAGGCTTAATCAGAAAAAAAGGATTTTTCACTGCCTCACTCTGCACTTACCAAACATTATCCCTTCTACATTTTTTTTTAGTTTCACTTTAATTTTGCCTAACAACTTTGTCCTTTCCGACATCTTCAATGATTCATTGTTTATCTTTCTCTGTGATCATCGTATTTTCTTCTTTCTTCTCCATGCCCAAATCCTCAAAGGTTTTTCATTCTCTGCTTTACATCTTATCTCAAAGAATAGGTTTTTTGAGAGTAGATAAAAATGCTATTTAAAATGCAGGCTAAATTTTGGTATTTTCTTTTTGTCTGTGCTGAGAGTCCCTGCCACCAAATCTCTCCTATTTTTGAATACTTCTTTCACCAGCAAAATTCTTGTGTTCTTACTACCAACTCCACATCTTCAAAAATATTGCTCTATCATATGAACTTTCCAAATCATATCGACCTATTCTTATCCACCATTAAACTGAACTTACCCTTTTTACTCCTTGTGAAATTCATGAAGGTTGCATCTTCATCATTTAACTTCACCCCATTTTTTTGCTTTTTTATTTATTGTTCCTAATGTTCATACAAATACTCAACTACAATCTATAATTAAATCGTAAATAGTGTGGAAAATTATACTTTAGATACTGCCCTTGTAACACAAAAATCAAAAAATACGTAATATAAAAATGAATACAAGTGAAATTTGCCAAATTAAGTTTGAATCTTTGCTTTTCCTGAGTTGTTTACCATCAGGACCATGTCCTTGGGTTCTGGTAGTAAAAAATGCTTTATAGAAAACTCTTAGCATTGTTTGTACAGTTTGCTTCTGTTTTTCTTTATAGAACCCACAATAGCAATGCACAATATCTTGTAAGATATTTTCAACCTTTTTAAATCGTTCTACATCATGGTCCATTGCTTTAAAAGCTTAATTCATTAGTAAAAAGAATCTGATGAACCCTTTGCAGTGAATTTCTCTTCTTAGTGATCTTTTCCCTTTCTTGGTTTTTTGTATGACACTCTCTGTGTCTCTAATTCAATCAACTCTTCATCGAAAAGTTCGCTTGCCTGGTAATCAAGCATATCCTGTCAGTTAACAAATTCTAATTTAAGATTTTTTGTCAAATTTAATTATTCCTTCTACAATCCCTTTCAGCTTTTCTACTTTTTCATACACATCGATTGTACCATTTGCATAATATTTTAGGCACTTTTTCCCATTTGCAGTCAAAATATACTTAATATTCTAACGAAATTTGTACTGCTTCCATGAATGAGTCTTGCAAAGATATTTCAGCACCAGAATTTATAACTTCAATGGCTTGTAATTATGTCACCCTGAATGCTGAAATAACATCCTCATCCATTATTTATTAGGTAATCTACCAGTTAAGGTAGGCATTTGGATGGACAAAACTATCAAATAAACATTTTGTAACTCCAATCAAAACCCAATCCAGCAACCTAATCTACATCAGGTCCCTCTTCATCTCTGTGTACTTCTTTCCTCCCTTCATCCCGTCCAACATCCCTATCCTATTCCTGCCCTTTCCTCGCTTGCCCAACATTCTCCCCTCTATTACCTTCTTCAACATTCCACTACCGCTCAATATGCCTTTCATCCATCTTTCCTGCCTCCATAGGATTTCTCTCAACAAACCCCTCTCATCACCAACCCTCTCCAGTACCTCCTCATTTATTTTCCTTTCGGTCCATTTCACCTTCTCTATTCTTCTCCACACCCACATTTCAAAAGCCTCCAATTTACGTTTATCCTCCTGCTTCAGCGACCACATTTCCACGCCCTACATAGCTATGCTCCATAACAGAGTTTTTACGATTCTTGTCATGACATCCCTACTCAATGTCCCCCTCATCAACTCCCTCCTCCTTGAGAAAGCCTCCTTACGTAGCGCAATTCTTCTCCTTACGTCCCTACCACTTTGACCGTATTGGTCCAAAACACTTCCGAGATATGTAAACTGCTCTACCTGCTCTATTCTTTCCCTGCCTATTTTAATATTTAGCTTAGCCTTTTTCTTTCTGGAAAATCGCATATCCTTTGTTTTATTAATATTGATTCTCATCCCATATTTATCGCACTGAACCTCCAATTCACTCAGCAATGCTTGCAACCCCTTGGCTGACTGAGCAACTAATGCTTGGTCATCAGCAAACCTAACCGATTTTACGAATTCCCCTCCGACTTTCATTCCTACCTCCCATGCCTCTTTAATCATTTCCTCCACATATATGTTGAACAGCACTGGTGACAATGGGCAACCCTGCCTTACACCTCTTCCTAACACTGCCCATCCGGACTCTCC
The DNA here is from genome assembly GCA_037158775.1 of Hetaerina titia. NCBI lineage: Eukaryota > Metazoa > Arthropoda > Insecta > Odonata > Calopterygidae > Hetaerina > Hetaerina titia. The sequence goes on along the minus strand of CM073778.1, from coordinate 65,255,547 downwards.
GTTCCCCACTCGCACCTGAGCAGTCTGAGACATGTACAGGTTGCAGATCAGTCTCCTGTCCCCCCAATCCATTCCTATTTTCTGCAATACACTCATTAATTTTTCCCAGCTCACTCTATCAAACGCTTTTTCGAAATCTACAAAACAGGCTAAAACGTCATGATTGTATTCTATATTCCTCTCGATTAGTGATCTCATTACTGCAATGGTATCACGCATACCTCTTCCTTTCCTAAACCCAAACTGATCATACCCTAAGTAATCATTTGCCTTACTCTCTATCCTTTTGTTGATGATCCTGAGAATAACTTTAGCTGCGTGGGATATCAAACTTATTGTTCTGTAATCCTCACATGATGTAGCCTTTGCCTTTTTTGGAATAGGAACTAACACCGATCTCACAAAATCTGCCGGCCAGATTCCTTCCTCATAGATACTACGAATCAATCCATATAGGGCCTTCTTCCCACATTTTCCTAAACATTTCAACAGTTCTACGGGGATGTTGTCACCCCCACGGCCTTATTTGCTTTCATCTCCTTTAATGCCCTTTCTATTTCATCGTCGAGTATGCCTGGACCTAAGCTATCTTTATCTACGTCATGTTCTTTTTCTATGTCTAACCTTATCAGTCTAAGTTCTCTACCGTACAGTGTCTTTACACATTCCTTCCATCTCTCTTGGATTTTTCCTGGTTCAGCTATTATCTTACCCCACTTATCTTTGACTGTTAGCACAAATCTTGCCTTCTTACTTCCTGATAATAACTTAACCTTGCTGTATAGAGCACCAATTTCACCCTTCTTCTGTAAACTTTCCATATCCTCGTATTGCGTTTTCCACCATTCTTCCTTTGCTTTATTTGTGGTCCTTCTTTATTTATTGTTTAACTCTTTGTACCCCATTTAGCCTAACTCTGTGTTTCCATTTTTCCATCTTCTTCTCTCATCCATCTTTGCAATCATCTCATCCATTACCCATGGTTTCCTTATCCTTTTCCCGTTAACGGTTCCTATAGTGTCTTTTGCGGCTTCCGATATCCCTTGCTTGATACATTTGCATTTTTCTTCGATAGTACTCAGCTCTTTACCGTCATCCATGATTTCCTGTACAGCCTGATGATACTCCTTCCTTTTTAATCCATCTTTTGCTTCTACATTCCATTTCCTAACCCGCCGCCCCTGCCTTATCTTTTTGAAACGGACGTTACATTTCATCAGAACTAAATTGTGGTCAGAGTCCGCATCCGCTCCTGGGAAACTGTGCGAATTTATCACACTGTTCCTAAACCTTTACCTAACCATAATATAATCTAACTGATTCCTTTCTGAGTCCCCTGGCATTTTCCATGTATACCTACGCGTTTTGTGGTGTAGGGTTACATGGAAAATGCCAGGGGACTCAGAAAGGTATCAGTTGGATTATATTATGGTTAGGTACAGGTTTAGGAACAGTGTGATAAATTCGCACAGTTTCCCAGAAGCGGATGCGGTCTCTGACCACAATTTAATGTCGACAGAGTCGAGTCAGATACGGAGAAAAATGTTTCCAATTTGTGATTAAATTTGACGAGGTTTTCTTGCTCGCATATTGTTGTATTACCCGCCATGGAAAATGTTCATAGTTGTCTTGGAACATCTGACGAGCGAAATCCGTCAATTGCACATGGATTCTTGGGGCGAAGTGTTTAGGAACTGTCGGTTGTTCCGGCGGTATTAAGAGGAGCTAGAGAATTTTACATTTGTGGCTGTAAAAATTGGATTCGGTTTTTCTTAAGCTTGAAACAAAAACCAAGATGACAGCAAACAGAGTTGTTTCATTTTTAATTTCCCCCGTTTTAAGAAAAAATTTACAGTGCATGAGTGTGATGGATTATGGAAGTCCAAGTAAAGGAAAGCGTTTTCTATCAAGTTTCTCGTTTTTACAATCAGGTAACGTATAAAATGTTATACGAAGTTTAAATTCTTGTTTTGATAGCATTATTACTTCTTCAAACGTTCTTATTGGCGTTCAGCAAAATGACTTCTAACCACGGCTTTTTAAACAATGCATTATTTCTATTTTGAAACCAATGATAAGGGTTCAATTTTGAAAATTGGATGGATCTTAGTGTTCCTACGAAAACAGTGCCAGTATAATTTCTACTGGTGATATCTGCATGTAATATTCGCGTTTTCAAATTTCCACAGTGCCATGCTCATTTGCTTGTACTTAATGAGCATTCGCTATAAATGAATTCTGTAGTTGAAGTTTATAATTAACGATATTTCTGGCTACCATCCGAATACAATGGAAAGGTTTTATGCCTTCGTGCAATACTCAAGCTGTAGCCTATTCAAAATATTTGTGAAGTCCACTAGTAGACTTTGGAAATAGTTGGTGGTCCAGAAAATTTTCGCCTATATTTCGCTAGAAATTCCTATATTGCAGAAATGTCATGTGATTCATTGCTATTCGAGTTTTAGGGTATGCTTTTCAAAGTGTTTCAAATGGCAATGTGAGGGGATATTTGACATAAAACGACAATGTAACATAGATTTACCATAACTTGAACTAAGATTACGTGTTTGTTTTTCAAGTCAGCAGTTAAAGTTTTCTCTCTATGTTCTTCAGATTTGGCTGGAGAAATTTCTCGCCTCGTGCAAAATTGAACCTCTCGCTTCGTTTTGTAGGGCTGGGTTGTTTTTATTTTCATCGCAGAAACATTTGAAATTAATTTTAGATGGTGTTAGATTGCCTATTACTGCTCCCGTGCCTCAAGATCTCCTACTGGAAAAATTGAAAAATGCTTCATCTGGAGAACAGATATTAAAATTGGTTGGCTCTCACCACTCAATAATGAATCAAAGCCATGTTCTTGAAGCTCTTCTGTCTCTTGGCTCCCATCAGAAAAGAGAAGTGTTAGTTTACCTTTGAACTTTTTAACTAATGGGATTAAAAATAGTGTTTTAATACAACGGTGTTTGTTATCCTTTTCAGATCCTTGAAAGTTAAACAGGAAATCGTCCATAGCCCAGAATTTATTAAACTAAGTCAGAGACTGAAAGCCCATTCCAGGGCACTTGCCCTTCATGAAACAATTGGAGTGTTAAAGGTTTGGCTGTATTTATTGAGCAAAATTTTGTTTCTGACTTAATATGTATGTAGAATTTCATTTCACCTTTTTTCCTTTTAGGCAATGGTTCAGATAGGTGTACCAACTACAAGCCCTATAGTGCAAATTCTTCTACAGTTAATAAGGCATAGAGTGAATGATTTAGTTCCTGGGCAAATAGTGTTCGTTGATTCTCTTCTGGAAAAGATGCAGAGAAGCCCATTGCTCGAAGCCCTGAGGATAGCATTGCCTCTAATTTTTGAAGCAAAGCTTCATACTGTGGTATGCAATTATTGACTAGTATTATGGTTTCTATGAGTAATAGTGATCAAATATTTACTTAATTATGTGATATCTCATGATACAGACATTGGAAATTGTCTATACCCTTCACAATATTCTTTTTTCCTTTCCTGGTACTTCCAGCTCTGATACTTGCTCTGGTGTTTGTTTAAGATTGCTAGCTAGTAATGCAGGAAAAACTTAGAAATTGAGGCAAACAGAGCCGTTGTCTCTGTGTGAGTAATACCTTATGGATATTTTATCCTCCCAGAATAATTGATGAAGGGTTTGAGGGAAAAGGAAACGTTTTTGGTCATCACATTTATGAAGAAATAGTTTAATTAGAGGGCTTCAGAAGTCATTTTGTAGAAAAAAACAAAGTAATAAAAGCATTTCAAGTTGTGTAAGTAGTGTTTTTTAAATTTATTCATGAATACATTTTCACCAGTGAGTCAGTGGAGAAGTGACATGGAAGGAGTAAGGGGGTAGCTGGTCTGTTCATGTTTTTTTCAGCTTATACACCAAGTAAATATTGGGAGAGGAATTAGAAGTTCAGTGAAAGACTAGACCTGGAGATGATAAAGTCATTTGCATATAATGAAATATCATTCTGTGAGTCAATCATAAGATTGCTCTAAATTTTAAGTTCAATGCAAGATAAATATGAGATATCTAATGAATGAAATTGCGGAAAATCAGGAGGCAAAAGTATTGACATTCTTAAGAAGTAAGGAGATTCACTGAAGCATAAGCAATGGAGGGCATAAGTTAAATCGAGTGGAATAATTCACATAATTGGGCAGTGTATTAGATGAAAATGGTCAAGAGTCGTATGAATGCCATAAGAATTACATCAGAACAAAATGGATCAAATAGTGGGGAGAGTTGATGGCTGAAACTCTAAAAATATATATAATAATTAGAGAAAATATTTGTAAGGAATATTATTTTATGATTCACAAAATTGATCTTTGAGTCATTCAGAGGGTATAAGGGTTGATTTTTCAGCTTGTAGACTGGATTTTTTAGAGTCGTGGGCAAAATGAAGAATGGAGATACTAAGAGTAGTAAATAAGTGGCGAATGAAGAAGATTTAGAGAAGAGTGTAATATTGTTGATGGAATATATGCGTTAGGAAAAGTGAATAGAGTTACTGAAAGGGAAAAGGGATGATGAATGATATGATAAAGGAGATGATTTTGGGTGCAAAGAGAAGAAAGAATGGGATTTTGGATGTCACTGGGGTAGAAATGAAGAAGAAATGCATGAAGTACATAGAATTTGTATGCACTTGGTGCAAAATTTTACAGGAATCATCCACATTCCTCCTTTGCATGGTAGCATTATTTTAAATACACCTCCTAACACCTTTTGGTATGTGTATTGTAACTGAGATTTGTCAGACCGGAATGGCCAACCTTAAAATCCCTCCTTTTGCTTTGGTTGGGAATATTCAATGAACCATAAAACGCTTGGGGCCTACCTAATGTTGAAAGTATAAACTGCGGTAAGTTGTAACGCTATTCTTCTTCTCGGTAAAGGAGAAGTATATTTCTGTTTTCTCTCAATGGTGGAATGCATCTTATTAAAATCTTCAAGTTCACTCCTGTACCCATTTTTGACCAGGTTAGATTTCATGTATGCTGTACAAGTCAAGCTGCACTGCATTACTTAACATCATTACAATTAGTGTCACTTTTAAGATTTCAGATGATGACACATCACCTGGTTATTTAGCTGATTTGCTGTCATATGCATCCAAGAGAAAGCTTTCAATGGAATGCATTCAGAAGCTGATGAATTCACTCTCGAGGCCAAATACATTAAGAGAAATTGAAGTGAGGGCAGCTCAGAGCATAATATGCTCACTCTGCTCAGATAAAATTCTCTCCTATTCTACCAAGAGTAATCTTATATCTCGCTGCCTTGAGGTAAGAATATTATTATTTTAAGGTAATCTACCAGTTAAGGTAGGTTTTTGGACGGACACAGCTACCAAATAAATATTTTGTGGCTCCTAACAAAACACAATCCAGCAACCTACTCCACATCAGGTCCTTCTTCATCTCTGTGTACTTTCTTCCTCCCTTCATCCCATCCAACAACCCTATCCTGTTCTTGCCCTTTCCTCGTTTACCTAACATTCTCCCCTCTATTACAGCCTTCAACATCACGCTGCCGGTCAATACGCCTTTCATCCATTTTTCCTGCCTCCATAGGATTTCTCTCAACAAACCCCTCTCCTCACACACCACCCCTAGTACTTCCTCATTTGTTTTCCTTTTGGTCCATTCACCCTCTCCATTCTTCTCCACACCTGTGAAATTCAAATCTCATGAAATGCAGTGATATAACTAAAAATTATTAAATTATTTCAATGTATCCCTCCCTTTTCGTTGCAATGTTAAAAAACAAAATGTACTCAGGAAAGTTATTGTCTTCTTTTAGAATCTAAGTATCATGTTAGATAGTGTATAAGATGCACCTCTTTGTTCCCGAATAATGGTTTAAAAAATCAACCAGTTAAAACATTTGAAGATTTGAACTCCATGGGTTAAGTTTCAATAATGATTGTTATTTTTACCCCAGATGCCTGTTGGTAGGGTCAAAATATGTTGTACATCCCATGTACTACCAACTTTGACTTCATTATATTTACTTATATGTAATATTTATAATTCAATTAAAGAATGTTGTAGTTGAGATTTTTATCATTAAGTTCATCACTATTTTGTGATGTGAATATCCTGTTGCTTCCTTCTGAGATGTTGAAAGAGTTGTGAAGGACATATCGAATGATCGTATTTCATCACAACTCATCAGAAAAAAAGCAGCATGTGCCATACTTAGTGGAATTATTTGTTTTCAAAAAATGCCCGTAATAAATTATCTGCAGACATGCCAACTCTCCCGATTTAAGCGGGAGACTCCCGATTTTTCCTTCTTACGTTCTTGATGAACTGTTCAAATTGTGTACTTAGCTTAACATGTTAATAAAGTGTGACATTCATTAAAAATTGGCAAAGTGTCATAAAGGGATTAAGGTGCCATGCAAATATTGTGGTAATTAAAAGTGATTACTTCGTGATACACTTCTAAAAATCTCCCGATTTTTCATTTTTGAAAGTTGGCATGTCCTCCCGATTTTTCATTTTTGAAAGTTGGCATGTCTGTATCTGGGCTTTCGCATGGACTGTTGTGAATGTTTTTTTTTCTTTTAAGTGCCTTATTGAAATGAGAGCATATTTTATATGGTGGTATGTCTTATACACCATTAAATATGGTATTGTCATATTTTCATTAGTGTAAAGTTGAGGGGAGGCATTCACTTTCTGAGCCTTTTAATTTCTAAGAATTGCATTTTGACCAACCATTAATTATCACTTTTTAAAATTTCAGGTCATATCAAATTCTTTTCATCATTGTTCAAAATATGAATTGGATTCAGTAACTTCAGGTTTATCTCGAGCTTGCTCAAGAGGATTTTTAAACTTCTACAATGAAGACTTCATAGATGCCTATGTTAATTATACCATCAGGTGTGATGTGGGTTTAGTTCAGTCTGTGTGGGTCCTGAAGAAGTTGTCAAAGATGGTTTGTATCACAAAAAGGGTTGATGTTCCTTTCATTTGTATTCCACACAAGGATCTCTGTGATTTGAATGCTTTTGTTTGAAGAATTACTGCACCTAACAGGATATTATACGCAGATTTTTCTGTTATAATGATGTTAGTTGTATATAAATATGAAAATTAATTTGTTTGCTAAATTAATTTTGGGGACACATCATGTCAAGACCGTACTGAGTAAGAGCTTTAATTTTTTGCACAAATAGGGTTTACTCTGTTTATGCAAAAATAATTAATTATCCTTGCATTCTTTCCCAAGCTGTTTAATCATAGGAAGACGTATTACATTGTAAATTCCTGCTGCAAAATTTGTTAGTCTCAAATTATTTCTTTAAGAGTTAACTTTAAAGGGCAATACTTCATTTTTTCAAAGTCAGTGTTCATTATTCTTGGCAAAATCAAATCACATTTGTCCAAGCATCTGTAAAATTGCATACCCACACAAAAGACGCCATGGCGAAGAAACTACCCATATAGATAAAAAGACCTAAAATATGAATAAAATCCAGTTACAGTTCAATGCATAAATTTGTCCGACCAACCCAAGCATGGTCGTGAGTATTTTTATAAAAAATTGGAAAATATATTGAAATATTTGACATATTTTAGTAATGGCTACTGAAAAATTCAATGTCTTCTGTTTGAAAGTATCAACGTTTATGGCCATTATTTATTATTTACTATGAGAAATTGAATTAAAAATACCTGCTTACCTGTATGTTCCTGTAATCATTCAAATGATGAGTGACATTGCCAATTTCCAGCCAATGGTGCTAATTATTAAATTATTTGTTATTATGAAATAAAAACAATTGCTTACACTATTTATTATATCATTCTGATTCATATATTCTTTTATGTTAATATAGGGTCATGTGAATGTGGAATTATTAGATTATGTTGCGAAAAATGTGGAAGCTTCTCCAGAGATAGTGGAAACTGGATCAGCTGCTTTAATTATTTGTTTGGCAACTGGATTTTCTCAGGCCAACTACAAACCAAAAAATTGGGATATCATTGAAGAAAGCATAATGAAAAATGAGCAAATCCACTCAGTAAGTTGGTAACTTTCTAAGATAGCAAAATACAAGAGTCTTGATTATTACATAATGTTGACCCTATTACTTGATGTAATCCTGGAAATTTTGAGTAATTGAGAAGATGTATTTGATTATCATAAAAAAATAAACATGATATTGCGATGATGCATTATTGCTGTGAAGTAAATGCAAATATTTAATTAAATAAAAGTGGTAATGAAGCAAAAATCCAAGCAGGATGCCAAATTACTTTCCTTCTTTATTTGTGCTTAACTCTCATCTCATACAAGGGCTCTATCTGCTGAATTCCCTCCCTTCTCATTCCTTGAAATTAAATTTAGGCACTGCAGTTTTTATCTTATGGGGTGCATACTGTTGCAGAAACATTTTGTAAAATGTGTTATATTTGGGTTTTTGCCGTAATTCAGTTGCTAATTATTACTTTTTTCAGGGTAAACTTGAACTTCCGTGGTTAAAGTTTGCTATGGAGCTGGCTTCATTAGGCTGCTTTTCCACTGTTCTTCTACAACGCATATTCCAGGAAGAATTTTTAAATAAGTTTTTATCCAGAGGTAAACTTAACCATATGTGCTTAACTGTAATTACGTATATACCTGGTAGAATTGTTCATTGTCCTCATTTAGAATAATAATCACCATATTATGCTAGATCACCATAGTAGGACAGATGAATATGGTAGTTTAGTCACTGCAGTATTTACTATTTTTTGGTGAAATTTTAAATAGAATCTATTAATACTTTAATTTGGAGTTCTTAATTAAAGCTACCTGATACGAGTGATTTCATAGTTACACTGCGGGGTAATATTAGGTGTGGTGTTATATGTTGAACAATCGAATGTCAAATATAATTGTCTGTGGACCTACTACAAGCTTTGCATAACAAATTGTTGGGAAAAGTTTCGAAAAAATAAATTTCAAATATGCTACAATGCTTAAAAATTGGGTTCAAGGAGCAGTGTTGTTATGTGGAATTCTGCATGAAACTGTGCAAATCCTTCAAGGAAAATTTTGGCTTGAGTACCAAGAGTGAGGATGCTTTGAAATGTACTATGTGTTAAGTAGGTCACTCAGTTCAAAAAGGAAATGCGATCAGTGCAACAATGTGCGACTACAACAATGAGCATTCCGGAAGACCATCTACATCAACTGATCACCCCTACATTGAGAAAGCGTATGATCTCGTTCATGCAAATTGACATTTGACTGTCAGGGAACTTGCATAAGCATGTGGAATCTCGATTGATTTGCTCTATGAAATACTGACTGAAAATTTGACGATGCATCAATTCACCACCAAATTCATGCCTAGCTTGATGGCAGCAGATCAGCAACAACATTTTGTACAAGTCTGTCTGGAACTGTTTGATCAAGCTGTAGAGGATAAAACCTTCTCATCCAAGATCATATGAGGCAAGAATTCATGTGTTTATACATCGAAAAAGAGTGTAATCTTTACTATGAATTGGTGAAATATCACTGCCCAAAACCCCAATGACAAGTTCACTTGAATGTCGAGGTGCTGTTGACTATTTTTTTCAATGTGAAGGGGGTTGTGCATCATGACTACCAATCTTAAGTCCAGACAGTCAACACAAAGTACTACCTTGGGGTTATGACATTCCTATGGGAGAGAAGCAGCCAAAAACAGCCTGAACTTCGGAGGAACGGCGAATGATTTTTTTCATCACAATAACACCTCTACTTATTCTTTTCTCAGAATGTGTGAATTTTAAGCTAAAAATAAGATGGCTGTGCTCACCCTACTCCCCAAACCTGACCTAATGACTTTTCCTGTTCCCAAATTAAAAACCTTGTCAAAGGAAATTATTTGTCACCATTCTAGAGTTAGAGAAAAATTTGATGGAGGAGTTTTAGAGCATTACAGGACTGCATCAAATAGTGGAAACACCATTGGGGAGGAAACTACTTTGAAGGGGACCCTGACCAATAATTTGTTAGTGAAGTATTTTTGTAATAAATAAGTTCAGGAATTTTTGGAGCAGACTTTGTATGTACTAGACATGTTGGGGGAAGAGAGTGTTATTTGACTGAAATTCAGTGTAGGATAGAAATATGGATGTGGGACATTATGACCAGCAATGGGATGTTGAAGATTGTGATATGGGACAAAATGTTGGGCAGGCAAGGTATGTGGGAGGAAAAGAATGAAAGGCATGTTGGGTATAATGAAGGGATACAGAGAGTATTTGGAAATAAAGCAAGTGTTTGATTTTGTGTTGTGTTTAATGAGGTTTAGAAATATGGCTGTGCTTAGTCTGTGTGTACATCCAAAGCTCACCGAAACTGCTAGATTACCACTAATAATAGCAATGTCATTTTTTCTCACTTTTGCTTTTGTTTTTAGGAGAATTTGGGAACAATACAAATTCTCTGGACAGAGAATCAGTAACTTTTGGGATTAAATTTAGCTTGCCAGAATCAACAAACTTGGCCATTACCTGGGGAAAATTATGAATGTTGGGTAAAAATGATTGTATACATATCTACTAAAAGTTTTTTATGTAACAATGTGGTTTCAACATAACATTTTCATCTTAAGGTGTTGACTATTTTAGAGAAACTGTCAGATACCGTAAGCTGCACTTTTAATAGAATTACTCTAGTGGAGTTTACATTGGGACCAGAATGTTAAATTTAGAGATTTTAATGGGGATGAGAACCAAGTTATTTTTACTCTTTATAACTTCAAAACATATAAATACAAATATGTAGTGTTTGCTTTTTAGTCTAATCTGTTTTCAGTACTGCAGAGCCAATAGCATTATTGTGCAAGCATAACCCTAATTGTATGATTCAGCTTCAAATGTGTTGGATATAAATATTGTAAAATTATGTGGTTTTTCTTTCTTTTCAGACTATAATGTCCTTGATCAGCTTCAGTTATTGCTTTTACACCAAGCTGTGACTACATTATTTCCATCATATCCTGGTCCATTCCCTCCTAAAAAGATCATTGCTGCTGCTGCTAAAATCAATGGAAACAATGTGGAACAGTTTGTCCTACAGGGTGCTCTTGAGAAGGGCCTGGGGGGTGCAGCCTATGTTCATCAGGGTTTGCGCACCCACCTTGGACATTTCATTGGTTTGTATTGTTTCCAAAAATACCATATCTAAAAATTGAAGCCAATCTCAAAATTTGCTAATATTTTTTGGGTGAAAGTAATTTTTGAAGATTGTTTTGCTGAGCCATTTCACTCTTCCGTGGGCAACCTAGAGTGCATTGTGCATCACATTTATGTGAGGGTTGAGTAAGAAATACTGTTAATAATTTGCAGCACCAATATATCTATAGTAGTATTTCTTGATGTGAATATTTAACTTTACGTATTGTTATTGCCCAAAGATTTGCGTGTCCAAAGATAGCGTCAATGTGTTCTATTGTCAGTAAAATTAAGGAAAACTGCATAGAAAAGGACACTATTGGCCTTAATTTCCAGATTGTTTATGCACTGAAGTAGATAAATGGTTTCTAGTTTGCCATGATGTGGTAAAAGGACTGAGCTTTGTGGTACAATTGTGGATGGTACTTCATTAGCACTGAAGTCAAGATATCTCTTGTTTAATGTTGAAAAAAAAACATCAAATTTTTATGCCTCTGTCAACACAAAAGCAGAATAGAAAAAGTCAGTCTTCAGACTTAAATAAATCCTTAATCTGTTGAAGAAATCAGATAACATTAAGTCAACTTATGTAGTAATGAACAAGATAGTTTCAGGCTTAACTTTGTGGAAACTTTCCATATTGGCGAGATATGATAATTAACAATTGTATTTTCCACTATAGTATTTTTATTCACACCTCCCGAGTTTCAACACGTCACGTCATCATCAGATGAAAATTACATGTGGTCACGGTGGTCTAATGGGTAGAGCGTTGGACTACTGGCTGGAGGGTCCCGGGTTCGATTCCCGGGCAAGGCACTTTGGACACCTGCAGCTCCACCCAAGCTAGTTGATTTTTCGGGTACCAGATCTTTCTGGGAAACCATAACCGGCATAGGGAAAGGAACTGGCCCTCCTACCCTGATGTGTGAATATTCACATGCCGTCGGGCTTGGTACATGGGTGAGCTCTACCATCACCTACTAAACCGACCTTCGGGTTGATTACTGTATTTATGGTTTATGGTTGGAAAATTTACGTATACTTCTGGTGATGAGAGGAAGGAGACAGGGTTGAGTGGTAGCAGTTTTTTTTTGGTGGGTGGGAAGTGGAGACTATGGTTATACTAGTTTGATAAATGTTCCAATTTTAGTAATTTAATTCTTTGATGTGTCCAAATATTGCCCAGATGTACACACAAAATTATAACATGTTTTTGTGTATTTTGAGTGACTATGTTATTTCTGATTTTATATTATAGTGAACAGCATATGTTGTTAAATGAAGAGTGAAGTTATCTGTTATTAAAATGGTCTGATATTATGTGATTTTCTTTTAAATGAAGCTTACAAAGTTGACCATTTATTGAAATCACAATAATCCTGTAAACTTGACATTGCATCATAAACAACAGGATTTCCTCATAATTTCAGGGTAGGGTGGTATATATTATTGATGTGGTAACCATATGTTTCCCAGTAGCGATCAATTGAAGGTAGTTGACCTTATCTTTTCAAATTGGTGGTATCTTTTCTTAGTTGTGATGATCTACCAAAGAAACCCTGCAATGAGAATGCTTTCAATACCCAATCAACTCTTCACCCTTGCTCTTACTAAACTTTAGGCTAAACAGCATCATTTCTCCCAGGAAAAAGTATTTTTTAGATGCTATACAAGCATTAAATGCATCCAAAGGCTCATTTAAAAATATGTGCATAGTATGGATCACATTGTGTGGATCAGTGTTGGGAAAATTTGGATGTGTCTACCTAAGATTCTGGATTGACCTTGCATTTTCCCACCCTCATGACATGATGTAGAGTAGGTTGCTGGATTGGGCTTTGTTTGGAGTTACAAAATATTTATTTGATAGTTGTGTCCATCCAAAACCCTACCTAAACCGATAGATTACCTAATAATAATGACATGAAGGATTGTGAAAGTGTGCATATGTAATAATACTGTTAAATGGATGCCTCCATGTGTATTTTTCAGATCATGTAATAGTGATGCGCCAAGGAGGTTATCCAGTGGCTTTAAATTTGCATCCATCCAAAGACTGCTATATTGAAGACTTAAACACACCATCGGACAGCTTTCTGTGAGTATACCAGATGTGCTTCTGATAATTTATGGAAATGTATCTAGTGAGAAACTTGTCATATTTACCCATAACCAAAGAATGGTGCTGGTGTGAATAGCATAATGATTTTCGTGTATTTTAGCCATGCTATACCTAAAATGGTTTGATTATCAAACACCGAGCTGAGGAGTGGCACCAGCTCAGTTAATTAACTCAAGTTCTAAGTAGATCAGTGAATTAATCAGAACTGCAGAAGGGTATGGAGTTAAGATAGTTTGACGATGACCAATCCTTCAAATGGGTGGGTTCAAATCTAGAAAAACTAGAGCCACAAAGGAAAGTTATTGAGAATTTGAGATCTCTTACCATAAATATTATACATTGGTTGAGTGGTTTGCTGTGGTTGAAGTAGATGAAGCAGATGTGCCAAGTTAAAGTGCAAAGTAAAGATGAAATTCAAGTTCATGGTTAAGAAAATGTATGAACAAGGAATTTTACAAAGATGGCAGACGATTAAAAGAATTTTAAATTTGTAAATTAAAATAGTTACCATTGGACTCGTAATAAATGGGTATATACAATAAATGGGATTGACACAGTTTCTTTTAAGCCAGGTGGAAAATGATAAATTTGCACTTCAATGATGGGATGGTAAGGTAACAATAAATCAATTCTCCTGTGTGCCTGGCAATTCTGTGAGCATTTAACATGTTTCAAAGGTACATTTTAAATTCCAAGAAACTGTGGGAGATGTTGCAGCAGTAACTTTTTAATGGAGTCATCCGCTAATATGCACTACAATGCCACATTTTCAGGGTGTAAAAATCATTCGCCTTGATGTGTCAAGGCGAATGATTTTGGAAATCGGAAGTTGTTGCATTGTAATACATTTTAAATGTTTGTAAAATTTTGAACTTGTGAAATGATAGTAAATTAGTGCCTATCTCAAACGATACAAGTAAGTACAAAGATGGGCAGCTTACTTATTTGTCAAATGAGGGAAATTATCAGGATGATTCTGGTATTGCATGACTTTTCAAAAATTACTGTAGTTGTTTGATAATTCATTTTTTTGTCCTACAACTTATCAATGATCAAATCAGGTGAACCAATGACAGTGAAAACAAAAAAAAACACCAAGCAAAGAAAACAGACAGCAATCACTTGACTTACAATTCTTCTGAAGTATTACAGAACTTCCTCAAACATTTTAAAAGCAAGTGGACTTTCTTATGTCATAATATTACAAATTTGAGGTCAGTTGCTGAAGAACAGTACAAAATGGTTATGCTCTAATTCATACGATGATACTGGTCTCTTCTGGAAGAAGATGCTGAAGTAACAACAGAGGAGAAAGTATTGCCTGACCACAAGCCATCTCTCGCTACTATATTGTGCCAATGCAAGCAGCAATTCGAAAAGAAAGTCCCTGCTTGCCTACCATTTAGAAATTCCATGAGCCTTTGATTGAGGGTAAAACTCAAAAGAGGAGACTAAATACAATGCGGATGTGATGGGAAACTGTTACATCATACCATGTGTACAAAGTATCACCCTAATAAGGCAGTGGCCATGCGTGCTAGAAAATTATGTAAAAGATAATTCTGAGTTTTTTTTTTTTTTGCAAAATTTCAAAGCTTCGGCAAAGACAAATGTCTCCAGGCAAATATATTATAAAAAAGAGTGAGGAATGTATCATAAATAATGAAATAATTGTATAAATTATTTTTTGTTTTTCAAATAGAGTTTGCATTCATGGTTGGTTCATTCTGCGATAGAAGAAAAAATTAAGATGTTCCATGATACTAGTAACAAAGAATAAGGAATGTATCATAACTAATTTTTTTTATTTTTAAAAATCAAGTTGTTTGGTTCACTCCCTGATAGAAGAAAAGATGAAGATGATCCACGATCCTAAACATTGTATTTATAATTTTCTTTGAATTAATTTTGTACATAATTATTTTTTTGATATGGTATTTTAAAGTAATTTATTTGGTAAAAATTGTTTTACTAAATGAGGAATATCACAGAATAAATTATGCTTGTTGTATGAGGTTTGTTGTTGAGGCCCATAAGATGCAAACTGATTTTTTAGCACATTTTTAAGTTAAAAAAGTGTATTTTATGGGCTGGGAAGTACAGTATTTATTTCAAATATCCTACCACCATTAAAAAGCAAAACTGATGCCTCATTCCTGTTTCCACATACTTACTGACTTTTCTTTTCAATTTCAGGATTGCTATTATGGTGATGTCACCATCCTGTTATTCATCTAACTGCCAGAGGCTGAAGGGTCCCCCCTCACTTATGATCAAAACTTTGGAGAAAGTTAATTGCAGTGTCATTCCTTTGTCTTATGCTCTTTGGAATGGACTGCCTGACATTGAGAAAATACCATACCTAATGCAGCAAATTAAACTGAAATGTGAAGAGCGTGCCTCAATGGAGAATTCTGCTGAAAATACTTGCTAAAAATTAAGGTTTCAATTTACTGTCAGTTAAAGACTACTAGTAATTTATAATTTTTTTGAGAATTCTTATAAGAAGTTTCTAGTCTGTTTAGTGTAAAAAAAAACTTGAGCAACCTGAAACTTAGGTATTTGTCAAAGAATTTGTATAATCAATGAAATCCATAAAAACCTGTATATATTTGAATTATAGAACATCTTTGTCATCATTGTTGGGATATTTATAGGTATATTATTTACAATTTCCTTTGTATGTTAGCACATCTGGAGCATCATTAATGCCTTTCTCTTTGAATGCAATTATATCAAAATGTAATGTTGAGGATGAAGGAATCGGAGCATATGTTGACAGAAATCCAAACTCATTGTTATTTAACGATAAATTTTCAAGAGCAGTTATAGATTGGTTTCTATGCACTAACGTGTGTTTGGCTAGTGAAATTATTATGATTATTTCATGATACAAGATTATTTTCATGAAAACTGAGGTTGTTAGACAACAGCATTTCTGTACATATATGATTTCATTCTTTCAGGAGTTGCAGTTTTGATAAAATTATGACTGCACTTGGGTCTAAACAACTGGGAGAGTCAGATGTACCCCATGAATTTATATTCAGTCGGTTTCCAGGTAAACTGTTGAAAGAATACCACCATGCATATTTCCAGGCATAATTATATTGTGGTATCAGTGAAGAAAAATCTTCACATTTAGTTGCTGTGTATTGCAGGAAGCTTTGAGTTTATCACTCAATTTAATTCACGTTTACAAATAATAATCTCTCATGAAAACACAGGCTTTTAATCAGTGGTGGTCATATTTCATTCACCTTCATTTAGTATATCATCATCATCAGTATTTTAACCCGAAGATTGGTTTACTACAGCCCTCCCTATAGTGTAGGACTAAATTTTAATTAAAATTGCCAATTTTAATTAATCATGATATTCCACCATATCATGCCTGAAACGTCTCTTTTTATCTCGTTGGACTAAATGTTAAAAAATAGTGAAATATCCAAATTTTCCATTTTGCTAGATTTTGATGATTTTATGATATATATTATTAAATAGAAGTACTGATTTTGAAAGTGAGAAATGTTACAATTGAAGCAGAAAATTCTTCATCCAGAGTAAAATATATAATGTTATAGAATACAAGACAAAATTTATTGCCAATGTTGAAAGTACTAAGTATCACAGAAGGAGATAAGACATAACAAGTGTAGAGTCAAAAATGCATGCAACCCAAGTAAAGGAAATTGGCATGGCACCATGCAGTATAAACCATAAACACAGTAATCAACCCGAAAGTCGGTTTAGTAGGTGATGGTAGAGCTCACCCATGTACCAAGCCCAACGGCGTGTGAATATTCACACATCAGGGTAGGGGGGCCAGTTTCTTTCCCTGTGCCGGTTATGGTTTTCCAGGAAGACCTGGTACCCGAAAAATCAACTAGCTTGGGTGGAGCTGCAGGTGCCCAAAGTGCCTTTCCTGGGAATCAAACCAGGGACCCTCCAGTCAGTAGTCCAACGCTCTACCCACTAGACCACCGCGACCCTCATGCAGTATAGTGCATTACATAATGTCGTATGCTGTCTTCCATAGCATGATTCAATTGAAGTTCCATTTGGTGAGTAATCAGCATGATCACATCTGTCAACTGGAGCAGGCATTACTCAGGAGAACATGTGACTCTTCTTCAAGGTTGATAAAAGTCCTATAAAAAGAAAGAAAAACACTAACTACATAAGTGTCTCGGGTTTTAATAAAATCATTTCTACTTGAAGGTACATTGTATTACATCTACTCTCATTCGTCTGGGTCTAATTTACTCAATAGTTGATGTATATTAACCTAAAAAAGTTCAAGATAATTTGTTATTATTTGTATTTGTTTGTATTTTTGTAGTTATATTGAAATTATTTGGCATTGCCTATTAAATTCAAAAGCCCCAAAATATTATAATCTGCTAGGTTGAGCAATGAGTGATCGATCAAAATATTATACTTTCATACATTCCATAGCATGGTTTTCCATATTACTGAAATTTTAACTGATCATTGTCAAATTTGTCTATCAGCTATTCATCGATCAAATATTATTTAATCCTAAAAAATTTTGGTTTGGATTATTATGACTAGGAAATGTATCAGTTTCATGACACCTAAGGTGCAATTACGGATTGAAATTAGCTTTTTTTTTTTGAGAGTATAGTAGCCCATGTTGAAAGCATCACATCTCTGGAAAAACAATCCAAAAAGTAACCAAAGAAGCCCAATTTGTAGTCATTCCAATGATGCAGGATTGTTGATATCTTATTATTTGTTGAAAAAACTCATTTTTTAAGTTTCCTCATTAAATTAACTTAATCTTATGATGGAAATTTAGTATACAATTATTTCTTCAGGGAGGTGTGGTAGCCAAGAGATTAGATAATTTAGTTTAGCTCAGAAGGGCCGGGCCTGATTCCTGGTGACTTCGGAAAATTCCCAGCTTCACCGTAATTCTATTATTTTTAGGGTGTGCAACAGGCAGCTCAAGGAAATGAACTGCCTCATCACTGTTCATTAATTTTGGCATGATGTCCTAATTTGCCAAACACCTTTGCAACCGGGTGTGAGGTATTCTGTCAAACTTTTTAATTCCACATGCCTTAGGCCTTTGTGAGGTGAGCTGCACTCTCATATTTATAAAAATTTATCTTTCTGCTGAACAATGTGGTTCCTTTTTTTAATCATTTTGCTAGTTAGATTTTCAAATTTGACTTTAAGTATCATGGATTTGAGTGAAAACATAGTACATACTAAGCTTATGCTGACGGGAATGAAATTTTCATATTATCCAACAACAAGAATAAACTTGTAGGTTGGCTTTGATATACCTCACCTAGTTTTTTTATTAGGTAATCTACCGGTTAAGGTAGGTTTTTGGATGGACACATCTATCAACTAGATATTTTCTAACTCCAAACAAAACCCAATCCAGCAACCTACTCTACATCAGGTCTCCTCACCTAGTAGTAAGCTGGATTTTATGTGACATTCACTAATCAACAGGATAATAATGGGGACCAGTTCCTTTTCTTGAGCCACTTTGTGGTTTCCCAGGAAGGTCTGGTACCCAAAATATCCCACAGTATGGATGAAGGGCAAAGGGTCTCAAAAGGCATCACTCTGAATCAAATCCAGACCCACAGGGCAGTAAACCAACACACTACCCATTGGACTACCACACCCCTTGCTTAGTTTGTGTGTATTATATTTTTTAATGAGTCAAGTTAAACCAAATTAAAATAATTTCAGTAAATTCAGAATTAGCTTTAATTCCTCACCTGAATTTAGCAAAAGTATTTTGACTCACAGTAAATGTTTTGTCAAGAAATTGGTCAATTTCTCTAGGTGATAAATAAATCATTATGAAAGATAATGAAAATTTAAATTACTCTAAATAATGGGAAAGTGTCAAGTTAAAGTTGCTCTTATCATTCTTTCATCTTTCCTTTGTATTGAAAAATTATTTCTATAAGATTCACCTTTTGCAAGATTGATTAATTATTAATATGTCAATTTTTGCCCAGTTCCTTCTTATAAAATGTCAATAGAAAAATAAATTAAATCACTAAATGTTACTAAACTAGGTAAATTTTTGACACTTTCATTTTAGGTGAAACTTTCTTCCAAGTTTCAGCATACTTATGTACTAGTTTTGCAAAAAACACAGATCCTTGCATTTAATCGTGCAATATTGCAATTGGCATACTCTCGGCACAGATTCTAGACTACCACATTCCAAGGGTGGGATGCCCCTTGTCCACAATAAGGAGACTTAATGAAATGGCCCACACCACCATCCACCAAAACTCTTGCGTCAAATTTAAGTACAGCAGCCCTAACTCACTCGGTTTGGAAGGGCTGCCTCCTAACTTGGGACTCAGCTTGAACCACACTCAGTAGCTGCCTTTGCTATGGTCAAATGCACCTGCACTCATTGAAGTCACTCCCACCCCTCCACTTATTTCCCCTCCTATGTACGAAGCCATTGGATAATAGCATAGAATATATACGAATAGAATAATGGGAGACTATGACTCACAGACAGGAGTCAAGTTTACGGTCTTGGCATTTTTTGTTTACATTGATTCATGACCGTAGCTACGTTCCTTGTATATTTAAATTTTATCAATTCTTACTCTATCCAATCTTTTCTCTCTGTTTTCTTTCACAGTTTTCACTCGAAAGAGCTGGAGACAACATCGCAAGTGATTTGAGTGAAGGCTTGTTTGAAGGAATAGATCCAGAGATGTCTGCATAAGACATCGGTAAGTAACATGTCCTATCCTAATGTAGAATTCACTCATGGCATACCACTAGTATATAACCTTTTTGGCTCTCTGTGCAATCGATTAATTTTTTCATGAGCTAAATGAGTTGTTTCCCATGTTTTTGGTGAAATACAGGGTGGTACCCAAAAGTGGTAAAACTGATTTTCTCTGGCGCGAACGGAGCGGTGGAGGGGGGCCTGCCTGGCAGGGTAAGGGGGAGGGGGCTCTTAGCAACAGACTGACACCAACCTCAGTCGCCTGCGGGCTGTCGTTGAGTGAGGACACCGTTTTTAGTGAAGCAAGGTTTTTGTCCGCGTCGAAAAACAAAATGAATATGAATTTAGGGCAACGTTATTCCGTGAAGTTTTGTGCGAGACTCGGGAAGACGGCAACTGAGACCCTCGATATGATCAAGCAGGCTTATGGGGACACTGCCTTAAGCCGTTCCACAGTGGCCCAAGTTGTTTAAAGAGGGTCAGGAGCTCGTTGAAGATGACCATCGCTCCGGACGGCCGTCGACGGCAAGAACTGACACGAATGTGGACAGAGTGAGGACACTGCTGAGCACAGATGGACGCTTAACCAGTGAAGAAATTGCAGACCAGTTGGGTCTGTCTGCATCCCACGTCCAACGCATTATTTCACGGGAATTGGCCAAGCGCAAGGTGTGCGCCAAGATGGTGCCGAAAATTCGTGCCTAGGTGCGCTTGTTGTCAGACAGCTCCTGGCCAAATACGGCGTTGCCACGTTGCCGCACCCGCCCTATTCTTCCGATCTGGCACCACCGGTTCTTCTTCTTCCCCCTGATGAAAAGACAGCTCACGGGATGACGTTTTGACTCGATAAAGGCCGTTCAAGAGGCTTCGACGAGGGTCATCAACGGCATCCCCAAATAAAATTTCCAGCAGGCATACGGGGAATGGGAGCAACGTCATACTAAGTGTGTAGCAGCTCAAGAAGCATACTTTGAAGATTATTAAGTCGATGTAAGAATATCATCAATAAAATTCTTGTAAAAAAATCAGTTCTACCAGTTTTGGGTGCGACCCTGTATTTATGCATTTTTGTAACATTCATTGAGGTGATCCATGACATTTTTGGGTTTCTCTCCACAGTTTTCTATTCTTCCTAATGAAAGAATTGCATTTTCTCAACTGACAACCTGACAAAACCCTCCCTACTAGATGCATTTGCCATGATCTTCTTTTGGTCCATAAAATTACTGCAAAGGTTAAACCTCAATCGTAACACAGACAAGTTTTATTATTTATTCCTTTTTAAAAGTTGTTTTGGGTCAATTTTCTGTTCTTATTGAAGCATGCCATGAATCGGTAGCATTTGCAGTAGATCCAGAGCAAATTGTGGCTCTGGTGAGGAAACACTGATTTTAAAGTGCTCATTACACCATGTAGATACAGGTTGACAGCTAGGGTTGTTGTCCTCCAGAGCCCTAAATTCCCATAAAGAGGTCCTTCCTTTGCCTAGTGTTTTTCATTTTCATGGGCATAACTTATTATAAAATAAGAAAAGGAATTTGAAGAGAAGGAACCGTAAATGAGAAGAGGACAAGAAAACCATGGATTGCAGATGATATGATTGAGAACAAGAAAAGAGAAGAATGTAAGTGCAGAGTTAGGTAGAAGAAAGTACAAAGAATTCAATAACAAATTTAAGTGGGAAACTAATAGAGCTAAAGAAGCAAGGTGGAAGATGCAGTGTGGGGATATGAAAGTGGAGAAAGTAAGGGGGAAATGGGTGTGCTGTGCAGGAATGTGAAAGGACTTTCAGGAAGTAAGAAGGTAAAATCCATGCAAACCATGAAAGATAAGTCAAGAAAAATTATTGAATGAACAATCAAAGATTCAAGGGAGATGGAAATAATTCACAGAGGAACTATATGGTAAAGACAGTAGGCTGAAAGCTTAGATGTAGAAGGAAAATATGAAATACATGAGGATAGGTTTAATGGCTCAAGAAAGGGCATTGAATTAATTGAGTATTGGGGGTAGACAATATTCTCATAGAACTACTTACAGGTTTAGTAAAACTTGGGAGGAAGGGTTTTCATGGAGTTACACAGAGCATTCATGATCAAGGAATATTCTGTCAGAACGGTTAGAGTCCCTATTCCAAAAAATGGAAAGGCAGGCATATGTGAAGATTAAAGAGCAATACATTTAATTTCACACACAACTTAAGTGGTTCTCAGGGTCACCAATAATAGAATGGAGAGCAGGGCAGATGATTTTTGTGTTCAGGAAGAGAAGAGACATGTATTATGCCATAGCAGTAATGAGGTCACTAATAGAAATGAACATAGATTACAATCAGGATGTATTTGTCTGTTTGTAGGTCCTGTCTATCTACATAATATCCCACAAGATGTCTCAAGGATATGTGGCTGGGGATCGTAGGTCACCAGCCATTCTACATACGTATATTCCCTCTAATTTCTCATGCACCTGGCATACCTAGGTTCCAAGAAAACATTTGATAGAGTGAATTGGGGAAAACCAATGAGTATATTGCTGAAAATGTGAATAGATTGTGGAGATAGGAGACTTATGCTTGAAAGTGTACATATCTTGGACTGCTAAGGTGCGAGTGGTGGATGGAGGGACCAAATGGGCAGTGTTAGGAAGAGTAGTGAGGCAGGGTCATCCGTTATCACCTGTGTGCTGTTCAATGTATATGTGCAGGAAATAATTAAAGAGCCATTATGGGAAGAACTGGAGATTATTATTAAAGTCGGTATGGGATTCAACATGATCAGTTAGGTTTGCTGATGACCAAGCTTTTGTTTGCCAGTCAGCCAAGGGGTTGCAATTTCGGCTGAGTGCATTGGACAGTCAGGTGCAATAGGTATGGGACAAGAATTAATGTGAAGTAACTCATCTGGTTATTAAGAAAGAGGGAAGCCAAGTTAAATATTAAAATAGAATTCATAAACTAGAGTAGGTTGAATAGTATATGTGTATAGAAAGTGTTTGGACTAAAATGTTCAATGTAGTAGGGTCATAGGATGCTCCACCATTGAAGCACCATATAAATCTGTCTTCCATTCTAAATATTTCATTGTGTCACTCACTGCCACCATTGCTATATCTTGTGATTCATATTATTAATATTGCTATCAATTTTGATATATTTTAAAATATGTACTATTTATTGCATAGGAGGAAGGAGTGTCGAGTGTTTTTGTTGATTTTCAAGAAAGAAAATGTTCTAGTTTAGGAGATATTGTTTAGTACTTTGGGGTATGAAGGGATGACTTTGATGACGAATAGAGGGTCTTGGATCATAAACTAGATGATGAGCATGGGGTAAGTGGAAGCTTGCAGATAGAGTTAGTTGTGATTAGTGTTTATGCCAAAATCTAAGAAAAAAATGTTCTAGTTTAAGAGATATTGTTAATTACTTTCTGATTTTTTGGTGTGAATGGACGACTCTGGTGACGATAGTGGACTCTGAATCTTATCATTGTAAACTAGGCAATGAGGATGGGGTAAGCGAATGCTTATAGATAGAGTAAGTTGTGTTTATGCCAGATTGCAGGAAAAAAAATGTTCTACTTTCGGAGATATTGTCTAAAACGTTTTCCTTTCACTACAAAAGACGACTTACCACTTGAGCTAACTTAAGTTTAGTTACCTTCCTAGGATCATATTTCATATGCTATATAATTAATATAGGTGTTCCAATTGCTAGTGATTACAGGGAATGTTATTACTGAGTACATTATGCCCACTGTAGGGAGATTAATGCAATGGTTTAGGAGATTTACTGCCTAACTTTCTGTAAAAATGTGTATGTTGGAATTGCTGAAAAATCCATAGCTTCACCGGCCGCTAATTAGTCGTGGGCTATCTCTCCGTGACCCGATTTCAATTCAGTAACATGGCATGCAAGAGTTCAAACTCCGCGCCAACTAGAAGGCATGTGGTACGATTCCGTGCAATATTTCATGCCACCTACCGCATTTAACGTGTACTACAAGTACCAAACAATGGAAAAGCGCCATTCTTTTTGTGTATAAACTGCTTAAAGGAATTTGTGCTTCATGAAGCAATTGCATACTGTCAGTCATTGATAGGTATTGAAAATAAAGTTTCATATTGAAACATAATGTTACATTTCTATCTATTTTCTTTTTTCTAAATATGACAAACAAAGTTTTATCGCTTGACAGATTGAATAGTCAGCGTTAAAAACCGGAATCAATCGTCTTGAGTAATTCATTTTGCCTTTAATTTATTTGCTGTAGTACTAGCGTTTCCTGAATGCTAGTAGTTTTGACTTTTGTAGTGTTCCCTTCCTATGTTTTTTGCTTGTTAAATTAGCTGCTCTCTATTCGTTGAATTTTATCCTTGAAACCAAATGAGTCGTTTTTTTTAATGACCCGGAAGTAATTGTTCACCCGCATTAGAGATAACGTCAGCAAGGAAACTTTTGCTCTGCGATAGAAGTGAAGTTTTGTGCGAGGTCAAATATCACAGTGAATTTTTGGTAATTTCCTTATTGTATAATTTCTGTCGGTTAACTACGTGCCACGATAGATATTTTCTATATTTGGATATGTTATTGGTCTAATATCCTAGTTATTTAATAGAAGTACGGTTTAAACTTGGCTGGGAACCAGATTTCATTCGAACCGCTGTCGGATTAATGCTAGAAATTCATATTAAATCGAGTTTTAAACTTCAAAGTCACAAAAAGCAGTATGATCGAATCTTCGTTTTGATGATTTCCATGTCGCTGTGACACTCTTTTCGTTGCATCAATTCTGCTAAAACTTGGCCGTTTGTTCTTTTTTAGTTAACAAGCTTGAGAATGGCATCCACTTCTCCGCTGATTCTTCGAGTCGTTGCGACATCCGTTGTCGTGGCTAACCGTGCTGGTGAAATAATCCGTGATATAATGAGCAAAGGAGACTTAGGGATTGTAGAAAAGGTATTATTAATTAGGATTAATTTTGTGTGTGTTGTATGTATACTAACAATATAGGTGATCTAGAAGTTACCCTCATAACATAACGGTGTTCATTCATTTTTAAAAAGGTTACTTTCATGTAAACTTATTTATTTTTGTCACAATAGGCCGGTTCAGCACGGTTTCCTCATAAAAACAAAAAATATGCATGAATTGTTTTGGTATGCATCACATGAAAAATAATTATTTACATTACATAGGGGCATTTAACAAAACAGCATTTTAGACTTTTCTTTATGTAATGCACACATTTCATCCGCTGAGTACGAAGTTTTGACAAAAAAGTGTGCTTTAACATTACGCTTGAAAGTATTTGAAGGAGATGCTTCCAAATATGGAGGAAGCAGGTTAACAAATCTGCAGAGCTGCACTAACATTTATTCAATTATTGCTGTTCCACTTTCACTCAATTATCACTTACTGTGTAACTGATTTTAGTATACTACTTTAGCGGACAAACCGGAGATGCTTTAAGTTTTGAAAGTTATAGTTCATATTTGGTATGGTTCTTTTTGTGGCTAATGTTAGCTGCTGAGTTTCTCAGCCAATTTGGAAACCGAACTTTGGCAACTTCTTCATTATTTTTACCAGAGTATTGTTATTGTTATTCATTTTTATCATACCAAAAATCGTCATCTAGACTTAAAATTCAAGGAAACCATAGAAGTTCTATCCAATTTTTTATTTACAATGCAATGCCTTGCCATTATTTTAAGTTAATGGCCACTCCATGGCTGAAAATGATGACACAATGAATATGTCTGACGATTCAAAGGAGTTGAAATGCATTTTGGAAATTGCAACCAGAAGGTGGATGGTTCTAGTTTTTATCTTAAATATTTAAATGTATCTTTCCCATAGTTTACGCAATATGGTTTTACCTAGGCTCCATAATACCTAAAAAGTGTAAGTATATATGTGTCTTAGTTGGGTAACTCATTTCACTACAGTGTTTTTGACCTATCCTACAATTACCACTTGGGTTGGTAATATTAAGTCTACTGGGTTGGTTAATTCCTATACAAATCACTTGCCTTCTGGCAAAACCATGGATTCAAATCATGCCTAGTTATGAATCCTGTGTAATTCTCTGTTCAAATAATATAATTAGGTCTACCATTAAAATAGCATCTGTAGTTGGAATGCTTGAAATGATCATCTCTGAAACATTGACTATGAAGATTAAGTTGAGTATTTCTTGAGAAACTCATGTATGGTAGTGAAAGAGTTTGTGTACCTAATCTTTTTTCTCCACATGCCCCCATTGTCGGAGAGTCATGGTTAACCGTAGTTGCTCACCATTTTCTTCCACTTCTGTGTTCAATTTTCTGTACCGAACAAACTATTGCCTTTAGCTGGTCTGAAAATCATAGCAATATGGATATTTTGAATCTTATTTCTTTGTTTATGGGTTTTCAGAATCGATTATATGATCATCTGTTCAAATTAGATTTAGTTTCCACTGTATTTTTTCAACCCTCAATTGTTATTAATAATGCTAAAATGTTTTTTTTGTCACTAGGTTATGCATGAAATTTATGAATTAGGGTAATTAATAGTTCCTAGTCTGCTCTGCTCCGCTAAAATTACCAGAGGGTAAAAGGACTTCTTGTTTACTTTGTGTCAGGGGAAGAATGACCTGCAGACTGAAGCTGACAGATCTGCTCAATGCTCCATAATTGCATCTCTGAGCTCCCAGTTTCCAGGAGTCAAAATAATTGGCGAGGAGGGTGATAGTGTTTCCAGTGATGTTCCCTCTGACTGGAATGTCACAGACAGCGACCCAAGTGTTTTGGCATTAAACTGTCCCGATAACCTGAAATCTGTTAAGGAAGATGAGGTGAGATTTTTAAACAACTTATCTTATTTATTTATTTGATGATATTTGTTGCAATTGGGCAATTGTCCTGGTGGTAATGGTCACATAACATACTTCTACATACATACATCCACATAACATACATCATACAAACAATATTTTAACTGTTATGCGGTACAATAGTACAATTAGACAGTTACAATTATTAGGCAGTTGCAATAGTATACAAATCACTGATTAATGGTTTATCACCCAGTGGCTGCTTTACACTTCTTCTTAAAGCTCCTAAAATTGGAAGGAAAGGGCTCAAACAAACCTCCAGGCAGCTGGTTCCATTCAACAATAGTTCTGTTTAAAAAAAGAGTATTTTTTCTTATTTGTTTTTTGCATTTTTATTTTAAAACTGTGGTCGTTTTCCCCTTAAAGTATGGTTTTTCTATCTCTTTCCATAAATCTTCCCATGCTTCGTCATTTTTGAAAATTCTGTGCATCGCGCCTAACCTACTTCTTTTTCTTCTATTTTTTAAACTTTCCCATTTCAATACATCCAACATATCCATGACACTCTCTGCTCTTTTGTATTTTCCGAGTACATATCTTGCTGCCTTTCTTTGTACTTTTTCTATCTTTGTAATATGTCCCTCCTCATATGGATCCCATACTATGGACGAGTATTCTAGGATACAGGGTTCGTCCGGAAAATAAGTTTCTTGACAAATAAGTCTTTTTTGACAAAAGGGGAGTCGTCCACTACGAATTTGTACCTGAACAACAAACTGTAAATGCTGCATTTTACGTCCAAGTGCTCGACAGGCTTCGAAAATGAGTCGCCCGCGTCCGGCCAGCGATCAAAAACATCTGGCGGCTGAATGACAACAATGCACCGTCTCACACCGCGCTTGTCGTGTCGGACTTCTTGGCCAAGCACGGCGTGGCAACGCTGCCGCACCCGCCCTACAGCCCGGACTTGGCACCACCAGACTTCTTTCTGTTACCGAAGATAAAGAGGAGTTTGAAAGGAACACGATACGGGACTTTGGACGCCGTCAAAGAGGCCGTGACGACGTGTCTTTGAGAGGTTCCCGATGATGCCTTCGCGGGAGCGTTTAAGGAATGGGAACGCCGCTGGAACAAGTGTATCGACTCACAAGGGTCCTATTTTGAGGAATATTAGCTTAAGATATGTAAAAGTGTAATAAATTTTTTTTCCTGAGCTCAGTACACTTATTTTCCGGACGAACCCTCCTTATATGCTTTTTCATTTGTGGCTACGCTACTTCCTTTTAAGTTCCGCGTAACCCAATTAAGTACTTTAAATGCCTTCCACGACACATTATCTACTTGGACTCCGCACCCAAGATCCCCAGTTAAGTAAATGACTAAATATTTGCAATGATTGCTACATGGAATTCTTTCTTCAAAGAGGGTGTAAATATCCTTTTGTGCATTCTTTTTATTTGAAAAATGTATATGCTTACTCTTACTGACATTAATGCCCATATTATTATCTGTAACCCAGTCACCTAGGCGATTGATGTCATTTTGTAGTATTACTCGGTCATTTACATGCTCTACCCGTCTGTATATAATGCAATCATCATTTTAATATAAGAAGGGTGAAATTCCTGATAATTTGTGCCAAATTTTCTCTTAGCCTTTAAGGGTCTGAAGGAGTTACAAGAATGGTTCTTTTCAGTGGTCAGAGATTTCTCCTAGGCATAATATGTTGCTCTAAATGACCTGATTGGATGGATTATTATTACTTCTGGGAAATATATATAGATTTTGATTAATAATTTTTGAAGTTTAAGAACCAGGACCAAATAGTTCAAGAAATCGTGACTTTTCAGTCTGTAGTGTTTTCACTGGTGGCTTTGTCTTACCTATGGAACTATGTGTATATGGAATTTCAAGGTCGAGAGTTTTTGAAAATTCTGTTTAAAGAAACAACGTCCATACTTTATTATTCTTTATAAATTTCTCTATCTTTTCAGTTATATTATTATTGAAGCCTTCTAAAAAAGTCTGTGCATACTTGATGCACTTTGAACTATTCATCTAATTTAATGTGAAAAACTTTGACTCACTGAATCCATCAAGTTTGTGGATCCAGAAATATTTCTCTTGAGAAACCATTGGGTGTAGTAATGCACTAATTTCAACTCCAATTTATTGTATTCATATTACATATGGATACAATATTTCTAGGCGTTGCTATTGGTCATATTTTAATAGTCTTAACATTCCCTTAAAGAACATTTTTTCATGTCTGATTGAATAAAATCAAGCATTGTATCTTTAGTAGCTTCTCTGAATTAGGATTACGTTCAAATCCTTATTATTACTTGCACATGTCTTACAAAATACCAATTCTCAACTTTAATTCTGACAACAACAGACGCTTCTTTTTTTACAACCAGAAGACTACTATGCAAAGATGTGTATGTCTCAGGAAATAGGTAAGGTTTTGAAAACAACTTAATATTCATTGGGCTGTCTCTTGGGGTGCTAAAAATCTTTTATATTTTATTTCTTTAATATATGTAAATATAAGTTTTCCTTTGCGTTTACCCACCATTGTACGTTATCAGCTGACTTATGATTTAGCAGATGTCTGCTATGTAAATATAATTCTCAAAAGCACACCTTTTATATGGGTACCTGCTACCTACTCATCATAGCAAATCATCTTCAATTTGCTAATATAGGTGAATTTATTTTCTTGAAAAATATTCATATTCATTGCTTAAACCATTTTAAGTTATACTAGCTCATTATATTTGATAGGTAAGTTGACTTGCATATACTAGAAATATCTTATCACCCCGTCTCCTCTTTCTTCATTAAACGATGGTAAATCAATGCCCCTGATTTCATTCCTTTGTCATGATATAATTTTCCTTGAGTGTTGCTGTGGGTTATCGTCTGATCATTATATGGATAAAATAAAACATGATCCACGATAAAGTAATATTTTGTTTTTTGTTGGTGTCTGAAAATGTGGAAAAGTTTTCTTTATTTTAATGTTTTGAGATATGTTTCATGCTGATGATGTGTGAGTAATATACACAACAAGCAGGAAGAAAAATATGTGTCTGCTCCAATAATTAATTTCTTTTCTTCCAGTTGGTAATCTGGGTTGATCCCCTTGATGGAACTTCTGAATACACCCAAGGTAACTTTTCTGTCATTAAATTGTTACATTTCTATCAAATCAGTACTTATGGTGAATTATGTTTCTAAAATTTATTTCCTAACTTTATTAAGATTTTCAATGTGTTGACTTTCATATTTTCAATGTGCTACCTTTCCATAAAACCAATGATATGAAATTCTCATTTTTTAAACAACCACAATTCAGATGGAAAAAGGCTCTCTGAATTTCACTTTTTTATTTGGGCGGAAATCTAGGTTTGCATGGGGAGATTTTTTAGGGTGGCAAAATAAAAGGCATTCACGATCGAAAGAAAACATATCTGCCCATTATATTAACACCCTTTGTCTTACTATTTTTGCTGATATCCTTCCAAAGTGTATATCATTTTGGTAATAAATTAGTTTCAAAAAAATATAATTTTTTCTCCTATCATGCTTCATAAGTTGATGCCTGGATCCATCTTTTCTGGTTGGTATATCCTATTAGTATGGATATTGATTAGTTAAATGCATTGAACATAGATTCAGGATTATCCAATCCGATAAACATACTTAGATGGACATTTCCCTCCTGCAGGGATGGAAATTGTTCGGCCATCACTGTACTGAGGAAATACTGAAAATGTTTTCAATCATTTTGTAAGTGATCCACTCCCTGGAATGCTAGAAATCTTGTTCTTTTTACAGAGCTGATCTTTTCTGACCTATTAAAAAAGACTTCACAGAACTTTTGTCACAGGAAGTAGTTCTTGTAAATTTTGCATGACATTTCAATTAACCTTCAATTCACATTCATGTGAATCTTTCTTTTTTCCACAATTTGCCGGTCTCTGAAAGCTTGGATCTCTAAAGTGACAAGTAAGCAGTGAACTTTATTAATTACATCACATCCATTTTTTTTTTTCTGAAAATCCTTTACCAGATTTGATTTTGCATCAACCCACCTAATAATGATTACTCTACCCTTGGTTTGAAATAATTGTAGAGTTTATGAATTAAGATCACTTTAATGATTGTAACAAGTGTTTAACACAAGTTTTTTGTTTCATCACAAAATCCCTAAAACTTCTAGAGCTCTTAGATTTGCCAAACAAGTAAGTTTTTTTTAGGATATTGAAGCTTGAATAGGAGGATTTATCCTTTGGTCAGTCATTGTCATGAGGATCTAATGTGGGTAGTTCCAAGGATTGCGTTGCAACTACATTTGTTCTGTAAATCACATCATATCTTTATAGTTATCCTTTTATGTTTTGAATTACAGTCCTCCTTCGTGACAACCAGTTTAAAAATCCTACTTTTAATTACATGTTGCCAATACTCTTTTATTTACTTACTTATTCCTATGCTATTATGCTGAAAATGAAACTCAATTGACCTTAGGTAGGAAATACGATAACTGTGGTGCAGTTGTATGAAATTTTATATAATTCTTTTAGCTCATGTCTTCATTGGGACAAACACATGAAAGGATGGTTAAAAATGTGTAGTTTCCGATTCTCGTCATGTATACTACCAACAACTTTTTAATAAAATAAAAAATATACCACAGGCATTCTGGTGTACTGTGCATTAAAATTTAGTTGTACATGATACTTTATCCTGAGATCTACTAGTCTTTTATGTAACCAAGTACCCTGATTCTTTGGCCAAGAGATGGCGTTAGGGAGCTATTTCGCCCGCCAAAGGAGAGATATACCCATACAAGAGGAAAGGACAGTAGGTTAGCAGTCATGCAACATCATAAAGGATAGGAACAGTGCACGCATAGCCAGAAGAAAGAGATGAGCCACATTGACCAAATACACATTCCAACTTGAAATCCCACCGTACGGCGAACAAATATTCATTCACATGGAAATAGATATAAGGAAAAGACATAGCTGGGCAAGTAAAAAAAAAGGACTGCTGCTTGAACTTCCTCATATAACATGAATTTCTGTCCCCTAAAGTGTTTTTTGAGAGCGAGAAACAAGTGGTAGTCGCTGGGGGGTCGCTGGGGTAGTCTGGGCTGTAAGGAAGGCTACTGCGTGACACTAAAGAAACTTCGGCGAGCTATCCAAAACAAAAGAAGGGGTAGGCTCACCTAAGAAGTGTGTTTGCATCATGACAATGCGCATCCACATGAGTCATATCAAACGACCACCCTATTCAATGAATTCGGCTGGGATATCATCAACCACCCTCCTTACAGTCCAGACCTAGCCCCCAGCGACTATCACTTGTTTCCCACTCTCAAAAAACACCTCGGGGGACAGAAATTCAAGTCAGACAAGTAAGTGCAATAAGTAGTCGTCAGTTGGCTTCACGACGCAGTGGGAGAAGGGTACGGCACCGGTATTAAAAAGCTGGTTACAAGGGTGCAAAAAGTGATTGATCATTAAGCCGACTATGTAGAAAAATAGCTAAATGCTCAACCTTTCTAATGATGTACGCTAAGTTCAGAATAAACTTGATTGTCCATAAAAAAAAATAGGAGACCTTTTCCATATGCCCTTGTTTATATATTTGGGTTTGTAGTTCTGTGAAGGATGCATAATGAATTAATGGAGCATATTGCATGGTCTCTCATTGGTAAGCATTGTGTATTCAGATGCTCCCAAAAAGTATTTCCACCTTAAGGTTGTCGTCAGCGATGTTAGTTGGCCTAATATTAGGAAATAACATATAAAAACTCACAAGTGAGATTAGTCTCTCTGTTTATTCATTTTATATAGATATTTTGGAAGGGTCTGAACTCATTCCACTGCAAATCTGTCATTCATTTCCCTAAATGGTCATGTTTAAAACATTTTCATTTTTCTGATAGGCACAAACGATTGAAAACTGAGCATACATTATTTAAGCACGTACACGTAGTACAATTCTGTATATTTTAGATGGGGTGGTGCTGGTAATCAATGAACAGTGCCTTTCTCTCGTACTGTTTGATGCTTCAGAGGTTACATTATATAACTGGATGAATGAGAAATCACTCTATCTCTGATATCAGTTCAGTAGCTGTAACTACTGGCATGTATATGTTACAAGTGATACAAAACTAAAAAGAGCATTCTTTAGAAAGTGTTGAAAGAATAATATATCTTATAACTTTGATCACCATTTTTTTTTCTCAGCCAAAACTCTTATGAACTCTTACTCAGCAGTCCATGTACCCATTTTATTAAACCAATGATACCATTGCTGCCAAAGATACCAAAGATGCCATTAATTTGAACATAGCTGTCTTCTGGTTTTCATGTGTTCGTTTAATGTGATAATGCCTCCATTTACAGTAAAAGAGAAGTTTGTTTTAATATAAAAATTCACATGATATTTTAGCAGTAATTATTTTGTGTGGGTGTTTGCATGAGCATGCATATACGATAGGTGTGACGCAATTGCATTGACTCATGTCTTTTGAATTTATCACTCTAAAGTAAACATAAATTCTTTCTACAATTACTTACTTAGTTAGTTGGCTAAAATGATTTCACTGGAAGTTGATGTTTGTTGTCTATTTCTCTCCAGCAAATATAGAAATGTCATATGTCAAATTCAATGAAAATTAAATGCTTAAAATAGTTCATTTTTGCATGGTAAAGGTTCATGATAAAAATGTTCGTAGTATTTGGATGGAAAAATTTCCTGTAAAACATATCATTTGGTCACATTTTATTTTCATCAAAAAATATATTCTATTTGATGGCTTGTTTCTCTTTCACCATCACTATTCAGGCTATTTTAAGTGCATATCAATATAGTTCTTTTTATTTCTGCTTAGTATTTATCATGCCCGAGCTTCTCTGCATAGCCATACTTATAATGTATTAAGATTCCAAACTTATTATCATGCACACATGTGCATGGTCACGTACATTTTAACATATTAGTGTGCATATGAGAAGTTTGACAGTCTGCTGGTCGAAAGCCATGTGCAGTTCTCTTAGACCTAATATTTTTACTGATGGGAGAATTACTGTCAACTTTTCTGTGCCATTCTTGCTCATTTGTCATTGTCCAACCTAAGCTCGTGACCATTAATATTTTTTATGTTTCCATAAATACACGTATTACAATCCATTCCTGTCAAATTTTGCACTGCATGGCCTTTGGTTAAAGGAGCAGATTTGTGTTTAGATTTGATATATGATGGCATTAGTTGCCATTTCCTCTCTGACATTCTGATGAGTTGTGCATGCCCTGATCTCTTATACATGTCTAAGAAATTGTCCAAGCTTGATTGCTTTGTGTGTGATCCATCAGGCCTTCTGGACCATGTGACCGTGCTTATTGGTGTGGCAGTGGGTAACAAGGCTGTGGGTGGTGTTATCCACCAGCCTTATTATAACTATCTCAAGGAGGGTGCCCCATTGGGCCGCACCATATGGGGCATCATTGGGTGTGGTTGGGGAGGCTTCACAGTAGGGTCTGCCCCAAAGGACCGGAGGGTGATCACCACCACAAGGTCACACTTAGATGCCACCGTTCAGTCTGCCCTGGATGCCATGACCCCAGACGAGGTGCTCCGAGTGGGTGGAGCTGGTCACAAAGTGAGTTGTCATTGAATTGTCAACTGCAAAACTCATTTTAGTACTAACATTTGCTCAGTAACAATTAAATTGATGAGAAGGTTAGGTAATACTATGGTTTAATATTCATAAATATTCATTTCATCATAAAGGGAGGTAAATTCTGCTGCTTTGATTGGAAATGTCTTTCAATGAGGCATGCTTCCAGGAGCTAAACATAGGCTCAGTAGTGGATGAAGAAATTTTCATATATCTTGGTTAAAAAGATGTTACAAAATGTAAAGAATTTCACATTGTCTCTCATTTGATTCTGTGTGCGTGAACACTGTGAACAGTACTGCAGGTGTTACTTTTCACAGCTAATTAGGTTACCCAAGAGTTGTCATATTAACGGTATTACCATTTATAATTGGATATTTTATTTTTGAGAAAAACTTGTATGAAATTTATGATAAAAATAGCATTTCTCCAGTTAGCATTTTCAAGTTAGAATAATTTTTTTG
The DNA here is from genome assembly GCA_037158775.1 of Hetaerina titia. Lineage (NCBI taxonomy): Eukaryota > Metazoa > Arthropoda > Insecta > Odonata > Calopterygidae > Hetaerina > Hetaerina titia. The sequence goes on along the minus strand of CM073778.1, from coordinate 65,220,502 downwards.
CTTAACTTGTGACTTATATGTAATTGCCATATGATTAATATATCTGAACTGATTTTATTCCTTTATGCCTGAAACGTCTCTTTTTGATTTTATTCCATTAATTTATTTATGTGTTTATCCATAAAATGTATGGCAAATGGACCTCGTCAAAATACTGTATCCACTGAAACTCAAGGAACAGGCCACCTTCTTGGAAAGGAAATCATCCTTATAGTATGAATATTTTTTGCATTGGCATTTTAAAATGAACATCTGTGATGTTGCTCTACCTATTTCAACTCCACTTCATTCAAAATATATATTTTGAAGCTGAGCATTGACATAACCAAAAGCGTGGTTTTTTTATCATTCATAAATTGAAATGTCTGCAAGGAAATTTGAAGCCCTGTGGTCTCAAAAATATCATCCATATATTTTTTCATCTTCCCCAACTTATGGGCATATGTGTGTAGCAAAATTTGTTGTGTAAATTGAATTATTTAATTCAATTCTTCAATGAATTGAAAGGCATAGTTTTTTTGTTAATTCTTTTGGTGGGTCATACCAGTCCAACTGAATGCAAAGCACCCACAAAGAGGTCAAAATTGAGCTTAAAATCAGATGCCAATCTACATAAATCTTGTCAATCATTCTCTTAGCTATCTCGGTGCAGACATCTTACTCTACTCTGTTTTTTTTTTGCTTGGTCAAGTTGGTTGGATTGACAAAAAGAGTTCAAAGTTCCTGAACTTACAGTGTACAGTATGGGGACTGAGGGGATAAAACTCAGAGAAGTGTTTGTTTTAGAGGGCTTTGTTGTACAGTTTGTAACACAAGAGGATTTTATGCTTATAAATTTCACGTAGGTTTTCTCACAAATAGAATTATCATAACCAGAAGCATACATTCAAAAATAGAGCAATTAGAACAGTTACTCTTTTCTGTTTATCCTCATTGGTAGCAAGCTCATCTTTTTTGTGTCATTTTTGCTAGGTAATGCTGTTATTGGAAGGGAAAGCAAATGCATATGTGTTTGCTAGTGGTGGCTGTAAGAAGTGGGACACTTGTGCACCTGAAGCTATTCTGCATTCCATTGGTGGAAAGTTAACAGATATGGTACAAGGGGAGTCATACCGTTACCATGCTGAAGTAGAACACAGAAATAGTCGTGGTGTTCTGGCTACTGCACCAGGAGAGGATCACTCATGGTATTTCAGCCGCATTCCAGAGTCTGTGCGTCAGTTACTCTCCAGCTCATCCACTTCCTCTCGGTAGTCTTGAATTTCAGAATATATAAAATGGATGTTTTTTTATGCATGTAGGAATCAAGACCCCTCACCAATGTTGTGAAAACTTATAAATCTGAGTGACCAATGGTAATTATGTTACATTTTCCCACTAGTTTTGCAACAGAATACTCTTGCACTATTATCAGTGCAGCTTAGGTACCCAAAATCATTATGGAGACATCTCTTCCCAAAACATATAGGTTTTTTTCTCAGTTTTTGGCTAGGATTGCCTACTATTTCATGACAGAGTCCTAACCATCGGTGCAAATTAGGCAGTACCAGTAAAGGATAAGGCGTATTTGAAAAACATGATTTACTGCTGCAAAGGAATAACTAACATTCTTGTTTTCACTTATGTTGTGTCAAAATCATGACATTTGCTTACAAATATTTTTATTTTTCCTGATATTGCATGCTTTATAGTATTTCAAGATCTGGTTTAACAATAATATATAGGAGAATGGGTTATTTTGGAAAATGTCAAAGAATGTAGTTGTTTCTAATATCAGAATTTACACGAAAAAAATGTACCTAGTGTAATATTTTTGAGAATATGATGGCCCTTAAAAAATGTCTGCAATCATTTTTTTCATTCAGCATTCATTCGCGTACATTTGAATCTAAAAAGGCTACTCAAAAGTTATCCCTTTGCAGCAGGGATCATTTTGTGGTTGATACTTAAAACCACAGTTGTTGGTATTATGGCTGTGCAATGACTAACTGAAAACATAAAAGGTACGCCCATATTTTTCATGACAACATTCCCGAACACCTCAATCCTGGACAGAACTGAAAACATACTTTTATGGTGTCATCTCATACTGAGTCGCCCTACTTGGCTCTTCATTTATAGAGCTTTCTATTCATTGCTTTTATTGTACAACAGGGAAGCTCGACCCAAGTTTATCATGCTGAAAATAATGCTATGTTGATTTTTAATTTGTTATTGCAGCTTTATTTTCTTAGCTTTGGTGTGCACCTTTTCATAAGCTAGAGAATACTTGTGTTTCTGTTTATTAGTGCAAGACTTGGCAGCTATAGTGTTAAGAATTTAATACAATCACAGGTTATATCAATTGCATATGTTATATCAGTGCTCTCATGGCATTTTTTAATTTGTACATAATATATGTACTTTGCATTTCACCCTTCAAGTTACTCATTTGCTATCTGTGGGGTTGGTGCCACATACCATAATATAAACACATTATATTAGGGCTGTCCAGAAAGTAACCTATGTTATGCTATAAAAAATACAGTGGAATAGATGCAGAAAATTTATTATTTTCATCTCAAAACTACATATCTCTACCATGTTATACATATTCGCCAAACAGATGTAAACATTTGTCATATCTCTGAATTTGTTTTGAAATTCCTTCAGCATAAAATTCTGCCATTTGAGATTGCAGCCACCTGATGACAGCATCTTGAAGTTCCTCATTGAGACGAGCACAAAGCTGATAGTCGTGTTTCCATGCAACAGAGTCGTACAAATCTGGAAAACTTTTGAAAGATTTCTAAAATGCCAGTTTTCACGAACTTTTCGTCAATTTTCAGGTGCAACTACTTGTTCACCACAGATTGGAGGCCATTTCTGTTATCATCATGGACATTTATGTTCTCTCTTAAATGAATGACAGCAATGATGTACAACTCTTGCCACTCATCACATTTGGTCTGTACAGAGCACAAATTACCCGATGAATGTCAGCAGCTTTGAAGTTTTTTATCAGTAAAAACCGTATCACTGAACAAACTTCACATTTTGCAGGATTTAAATTGTATTGTTCATTTTGAATCACTATAATAAACAAAAAGCGATGTAACCTTCCAACCACTACAGGTTGAAGCGTACCGACCTTTGGCGATTTCATGGTGCAAAAGTCTGTCTATTCAGCGACCATTCGGCTCCCTCCTCTAATTCTCACACTACTGAGGTTGCTTTCTGGACAGCACTCATATACTATTATAAAGAACTGGCATGTATATTGAAATCATGCCCTCAAAACAAAAGTCATATAGATATGTTGAGGATGCATGGATGTTTTAAAATACTATAATAACTGCAACTTACTAAAACAGTAGACATTAAAAATCACCTACCAAAAGAAGCAATATCCATTGAAGCAATTTTATTATTTGTTAAATAAATTTTTGAAATCATGAACTGAAATGTTAAATTGAGGACTTAGGCATATAGTGCCATACTTATTGAAAATGAACTAACTGCTACATAATTTGCTGCCATGGGATACTTTACCTCCAGAGCTGCTTTAAGCATAATATGTGAGGTTTTAAAGGATTAATTTATAATGCAATAATTCATGGTGCACAAATCATTCACCTTAACCAGGATTCGAACCCAGATCCCTCGATGCCCGGCAGAGTGATTTTTACAAATGAAAATAGCTGCATTATGATGTTCATTAGCAGATGACTCTGTTAAAAGTTATTGTTGTTGTAGTACCTGCAGTTTTGTAGAATTTGGATAAGTAACCCTTGAATTTTATAACAGCATGTACAATTTATAATTTGGAGTTAGTAATCTGTTATGTTTTTTTTTTGGAAAATGAATGTTGGGAATTATTTTAATATTAGAATTGTAGAATTCATTCACAAGGCGTGCTGTTTTATTATGTATCTTATACGTCCATTTTTAAAAATTCTCTTTGATTTAAATTAATTCCATTCAAATTTAACTTGGGAAGTTTTGAGTTTATTATATAAATTATATTTCGATTACCCACGTCAAATTAAATCTGCATATCATTGCAAGTGGCACAGTTAGTAAACTTATCATAATTTAGCTCAAGTCTAAGCTGTCCCTTTCCTGAACCACATTTGCTTTGTGGAACACAGTTTTATCAGTTTCAAGGGCTTCCTTTTTGTATCAGTCACCTCATGGATAAATAGAATAATAACAATAGCATGATAAAAAGTACTCTTTTACTCTGACTCTTACTGAGTATAAAAAAGTTAATCCCCTACATTTATTATTTTATTAGATGTTTACATGACTGGAATTTTTTGGAAATCCCATAAACCCTAAATGGTGTATCTCCTGCTCTTAATAGTTAATCTATTCTGCATGTTGTAATGACGTGCATACATGCATATACTGATAATTGGGACCTATGCATTCCCCATCTTAGGAATCATTTTAATATAGCATTGTCTAGTTTTAAGTAGGGCTGTTACCATGTATTAAGGCACCCGTATAGTGTTTTGCAGCAGGTCTGCATTTATTGCTGCTTAAGGCAGAAGAAGCTCTTGTGCATTCAAATATCTGTTACTTCATAATGGTAATTATTGTAAATGCAGAGTTTTCCTTGTTACTCATTTATGTACATCTGTTGTTAGAATTAGGTGGAGTTTAATATTCTTAAAAATGCTATTTTTATATTAGTGGTGTTGTTGTAGGTTTGATAAAAATATTTTAAAAAGATATAGTGATTTGATTTTTTTATATTGAATTTTACACAGGATTCAGCATCATAGCCATTACTTAGATTACAGAGTTTAATTAGGAATGCAATAGCACTATGGGCAACTTGCCCTTTGAAAAAAAATCATTCCCTTGATACATAGAAGAAAGAAATCAGATTAAAGACAATGATTTCATCATTCATTCGAGGTTCCACAATGACCAGTCCCCTCATTCATATTCTTACAGCCAAGTTTTCACAACATAAAAATGGAAATCGCACCATCAATGTTATATTTCAAAATTAACTCTCTTCATCCCCTCTCAAAGAAATAAGTTCAAACATGCAATGATGGGTCTATTTCACTTGTTGTTGTTATTGTTGTTTATATGTATGTTGGGATTCTGAAGGGGATCAAGATTTGGGTCATCCGCAGTTGCAATTCTCCCCAGCTTTGAAAAGATGACGACAAGGGTTAGTAGACCAATGGCAAAGAGAAGAGCAGCCATCCAGTATCGCCGGTATAGATGTCCACCCCCTCTGGAATTCCTTGCAGGCTGCCTGTTCCTGTAATTCAAATGTACAGTTAGATCCAAAAGCATAACTCTTTCAGAAACCATGAGGTTCAAGGTATGTGGATTTTGTATTATATGAAGCACTGGAACTTAGTAAGTAATGAGCTATATTATCAACTAGGAAGACGAGTGCATTGAGTGGAATGAACATCCACCCTAAGTTTTGCAATCTGCATTACATTGCACCTTCCAATAGAAGGTCAACTCTGGTTTGAATGTTTTACTCCGATAGCACCCTCAACATTTTAGGTCCTTTCAATAACATGCTAACAATAGTCCACTGTGCTTAGTTTCAGAATGTGTGCATTAATTTTAAAAGGAGTATCAATTTGAAAAATCTAGAAATGCCAATGAAAATCCTAAATAGAACTGGAATTATAGATTCCATGGAATTCTTAGAAAATGCTCACAGAGCACAATTTTTCATCCAAAATTGCCTACTCTCTACAATACAATTTATACTTTTACAGCCAAAAAAAAAGTAGTTTAGAATGTAATGGTCTCTAAATTTGATAACTTGGCTACGCAATTGGCCAAAAAGAGAAAGTGCATGATTAGGGTCAGTGTACAGCTAGTTGACTAAAGATTAAAGTTCACTCACCTTTTTACCACTCAACACCCTCAACCTACATACATCTCCCTGATAAGGGCCATTAGTTGCCCGAAATACCAAACCATATCTTCTATAGTGCCTTGACTGACTATAAAGACCCATGTAACTCTGTTGTTTTTTTAGTTATTCTTAATACATTGATCTTTGCATTTCTCATTTTAATCTTTGCTCAAAGTCAATCAAAAGCTTTCTAGGTGCTTAATGAACAAACTGAGAAATAATCACTTTTTCAATAAAGTGATTGGATAGAATTTTAATAGAGTTTTTCAATTATTGATTTTATGATTTTGGGGTCATGTAAATAGAAAGCACCAATGAGTTTAGCTTATAAATAAGCATAATGGTGCAATATAATAATTAAGACAAGAATGACCATTTTGCAACCATCAGGTGCATACACTCAACATTTAAATATTTCATTAAAAACTTACTTCCACCATCGTGAAAACCACTCAATAGCCGATCTCCTTTTATATTTGTTCTCATCATGATCAAACTGCTCTCCCTTGGAGACATCTAATGCTTCAAAAACACGTTTTGGTGGCTGATCTGAAAAGAGCACAAGTATTACCTATTAATTTCAGGGCAATTATGCTTTGCCTGTGAAGTACCTGAAGGATGAAAAATAAGATTATCAGGATTTTTCGACAATTTTTAATGTTCTACACAAAGTAATATGTGACTGCAGGTGCTTGTAATTACAATTTATAGATGTGTGCACTGTTGTCAAGAGGTCATTGCAGAGGTCTGCATGCCTATTCACATTATTTCAGAAGTCTTCAGCAGTTATATGTTCAATGATGTGCTAGTCAACAATTGAAAAATACAGAACTTAAGCCATCTCTACGGAACCATCAATGGGTAGACAAGAATCGTCATGGAATAGAATTAAAGTTCAATTTATGCCACAAAATTCAAATTTTCACCATTAGTGGACAAAAAACTAAACCACGGGTTTCAAGAAACTGTAATAGTAACTTAAACGGAGTCACCCGCTATGTGTGCATTATAATGCAACAATTTCAGAGAGTAAAAATCATTCGCCTTGACCGGGATCCCGGTCAAGGCGAATGATTTTTACTCTCTGAAATTGTTGCATTATAAACCACGGGTATTTATGCAATACACTTCCTGAATTACGAATCATATAGGTGTGCACAAAAATATAAAATTACGCCAGCATAAGAATTGGTATGAATATTTTAACATTTCCAGGTGATGGAGTAAAATATTTTTAACATTTAACAATAAAATGCCAAACGTTTATTTATACTTCCCAATTATTCATATGGGCATTAGGCAGCACTAATAAAATGGAAGTGCTGAAACACCAATGGTAGATATAATTATTACACTACATGCCTTACATGAGGCATGACTTCGTCTAATTGGAAATATTAATAATCATGTCAAAAAGATCACAATCCGAATATCAATTGGTAGCTAAAAAATAATCTTTCACATACTACTTGAAATAAACTCGGTCATTAACCTAATTTGAAACCCTTAATTGAAATTTCTTCCTCTAACAAGTTGATGGTAAATAGATACACATGTGAATGCTCAAAGAACATTGCACTAAATACAAACCTGAAGAGACTGGAAAACTGTCAGATCTAATATATTCAGAAATGCCATCGTCCACATGTATCACGGAGCTTCCTGGGGTGGAGTCTGAGTGGACAGAACTAAATGCAGAATTGGAGCCACTAGCTTGCCTATTAGGTGGCGGGTGCGTGTAAATCAGTTGAGGTGCAACTGCATTCTGAGGGGTTTCGGTGACTCCAGCATCCTTGTCAGCAACTCCATCTTCACCGGCCGAAACCTCATTCACTTCAACTGGAGTCTTTTGTTCCCTTTCTTCACTCAACTGTAAAATCATAATCAGTTCAAGCACATTTTTTTATTGAAAATAAACAATACTTTCAACCATAAAAATGACATACTAATGGCAGGCCAAGACCTGTCCTTGCCCAGTTGACACCTGCAAGAACTTGGCGTAGAACGTCAGCAACTGGTGATACTAAGTTTGGTGACGGAAATATTGCTTCTTTGCAAGTTGGGCAAGTGTAACCTGCAGGAGCTGTGGTGGGCGGTAACTGTCGGGCGTAACGATCTAAGCATGCCCAATGATAAACATCTGAAAGAGTAATTTACTGGGATGAGTTTAGCTCGAGAAATATATTTTACCAATAAAAAAAGTTAAAAAGCACTTACGATAGCATTTTAGCCTGAGACAATCTTCGCTCGCTAAATCTTTAGAGCACAATTCACATATTGGGTTGTAATCACTATCGTGTAACCATTTTAAATAAGACTGGACAATGCACTGGAAAGGTACGTTTTACATAAGAATACAATTTATCAACGCGGACAATTGAAAATGCGTCGCAAATTAGGTCCTCTTGGAGATAAAAAAAAACCTTTACCTTAGCATGACTCGCAACCATACAATGCTCGCAAACATTAACACGGTGCTCATAACAAAATAAATTCGTGACGATCCTCTTGGGACACTTGCATAAACCCATTGTGACTGCCTATTGTGAATGAATTTAAACGCAACTACAGCACCTTCTGTACAGCAACATGACGTTGTGTCTGCTTTGATCACGTATAGAGGAGAAACAACATTTATCAGCTAAAATTCCTTAAATTTTAACACCGGCCACGTATCACAGCTGTCTTTGAGGTAACGAATTCGTACGGTAGATGGCCGACGGCGGGATATTAAAACTAAGTGACATATTATAATTTAATATTAACCTTAATTCATTTATTTCGAAAGTAATAATAGTATAAAGTACGCCCTAAACAACTTAATATTTCTGCTAACTGAAAAAGTACGGGAGTGTTATCCCTGCCTACCAATGAGTATGAATTTGAAGGTTACATTTCATCGTCTCTTTCATTTGAATGAAAATAGTTTATCACGCGAAGAAAAATGATGTATTGCTATACTTTGTACCTACATTTTTTTAAATATATAGAAGTTTAGAATTTTTTATTTTGTAACATACGTGGTAGGTTAAACAAAATTAAATTTCATAAATAACAGCTTTTTTTTCTGTGACTTGAAATTACTATTCATCGCAACGTGATAGCATCATAAACTGCCGTCGTCAAATCTAGCTTATGTAGATAAGATACTGTATTTTTCCACGCGTTTATTTTGCGGACTACAATCTGGTGCAAGCAAATATTAATGATTATTCTTTGTGTAGCTCATAAAGATAAGGCAAATTAGAAGAAGCACACGCAACAAATGACACAAAAATAAAGATATGAGAAAAATTATAAATGCTGAAATAACATCCTTTATACCAAAAATGTATTTGATGGCCACCAAATTTTGAGCATGTAAAACATTTCCATGAAATGAAAAAAATTCTTCTTCCTCGAATTTTATTATTTCAATCTTTTCCCAAAATACACCCTTTTCCTTTAATAATTGCAGCCCATTCTCCTCGAAGAAGTGTATGTCAAATTTAAAAGTGTGTTTGAAATATTATCAATGATCAAGGGGCAATAATCTGCAATATGATACTAAAATGACGTCAGTAATCGTACAGTATTATATTCTGCGATGATCATTTAATTAATTGTGCCCCACTTGTATTTTGGGATTTCATTTTGTTCACACCCAATTTCCCATTAAACTCATATTTGTTAAAGGCTTGCTGAATTACTCCTTCAATTCAGTGCCATAGCCTGCTTTCCTAATGAATGGGTTAGGAAAAAAGCATGCTGATGGCATAGTACGTGAATTCTGTCATGCTAGAACTATACTCTGTTCAAAATTCCTGAAACTTAAAAGAGTAAGTGGTTCACTAAACTGATTAGGTTTTTAAGGAGACCTTACACATGTGATTGTTGAAGGAAGTGAGCTATGCATAGTTTATATGAACAATCATTAACTTCAAAGGTAATTGTGACAGTTTAGGATAATTGCATAATAGATTTAGAATGATATAAGTAACTGAAAAGGAATGACACATACAATAGTAAATAAATAATCTCCCAAATTGTTTCCTATGCAGCAATAAGGTAAAGAGTTTGAACATACAAATATATTTTTCGGAGTTCAATATTTATTAAACCTCATTTAAGGTTTCTAAAGGGTTAACTTTAAAAGGGAGTTTTTGTGGTTTTCATATGAATTCCATGCTAAGCCTCTTGGCAAAAGTACTAGTTGAGCATGAGCATTGAATTGCCAGCTGGAGTCACATAAAATCATGTAGGAGAATTACCTATTTTGAAGTGTAATGGGACTGAATTATAAAGTAAAATGTGTCGACTGTGGAGGGGGAGAGAATCAGATTGCAAGTGAGAAGATGACAGAGTGTGGAGTAGTGTTAATGGCCAATGAAAGGAATATTTCAGCAATTAATGGAGTGTAGCATAGGATATGAAGGCTTAAAAAATTTGATCTTGAACTTAGAGAAGAAAATTTTACTAAGAGGTTTTCCGGTTACTAATTTTTCTCACTCCATGTTCTGAGTAAAACTTCAAGATTTAGCAGGCATAGCAGTAGCCTTTAATGTTCTGACTAGGCCCACCGTTTCGTTTAGTCAACAAATGTAATGATAAAAATATGTTAATTTGGTAGTCGTTCTCACGTTATTCATTTTTACCTAAATAAATAATAACTATGCATATATATCTATTTCTTTAAAAGTTCCCGTTCACAAATTTGCCTGTTAATTAAACTGTTAATCATCATTGGCTAATATTATTTTTGGACCACGTGAATGTGATAATTTTCATAGATACTAAGCTTCCAGTTACTAATAAAACTCCGATCCCTAAAGTTAACACAGTGACAGGTGGTCAGATCCGGGCCTCCTCTCTCGTAATTACAGCGGGTGGAGTTACAAAGCGTGGCAGCAGTAAACTCCGCCTGACAGAGTGACTCCACTTTGCCAGGCGGAGTTTTCGCAACAACACCTAAATGTATTCGAGCTTATCAACCTAATTTGAAAAAAACTGTCCCTGATTTTCAGTGCTGTTCAAAATTTAGTTTGAACAATTATTATGAGGGTTGGAAATGTCTGCATATGAAATATGCATAATTTCAGGATTTAATTTATTTTTAATGTAAAGCTATCGTCAGTAATCGTACAACGCTAACTAAGGTAAATGGGCATTACAATACTTCCTCAATTCATTCAGCCGCAATGGTCTTAATCAAATGAGCGCCAATTAAAATCTAGCCTCAACTGTTTTTCAGCTTGTTTACGTGAATAAGGTGCTGGGTGTCCTGTGGAGCGGTTAAACGTTTTGATAGTGTTTGCCGTTGATAACTTTCTTGCGTGACGCTTTTAATAGTTGATCTGTTTTAATTAGCAATTTCAGTTATTGCATACATTAAACATGGCAGACCAGTCGTTAATGGACAAGTCATTAAGATCAGTATTTGGTAATTATGGAATTGATTCCAAAAGTTGGCACGTGAGGGAAAACACTTTCAAGTTAGTCTAATTTGGTTTACTCTTTAACAGTGGGAAACATTCCGTATGAAGCTACCGAAGAAAAGTTAAAAGAAATCTTCAGTGAAGTTGGTCCTGTTCTTTCTTTTAAGTAAGTGCAACCCATTAGGTACACTAATTTTAACGAGAAATATCGCGCGGAGCTAATTAGTGATTTAATTTTTTTCCAGACTCGTTTACGACAGAGAGACTGGGAAGCCTAAAGGTTATGGGTTTTGTGAATACAAAGACCAAGAAACTGCGTTAAGTGCGATGCGTAATCTAAATGGCTACGAGATAGGAGGAAGGACTTTGAGAGTGGATAATGCCTGTACGGAGAAATCGAGAATGGAAATGCAAAGTAAGATAATCACTGAATTTATATTATTTTGTGCGACTTGGGAGTCAATCTCTTAGCAGGATATTCTTGATCAACAAAATATTCAGAATGTTATCCTCTGGTTTTATTTTAACATTGTTTGAGGAACGATTTGTATTAAAATTAATCAAGAATATTTCCAAGAAAAGTAATTTTTAAAAACTAAATTGAAAATATATTTAAAGTCTTTTGCTGGACGTATTTTATGTTGCAAGTGTAAACTCTTGTTACTCTTGTTACCAATATGCGTGTTGAATACGTCAGATTATTTACCTTTTCTACCTCTTTAAAACCACACTGATTGTAAATTTTATGACATTAGTAAAAAATTTTAAATTATCCAATTTGTAAATAATCCAAAAGAAAATTTGTTTCTCTGAAAATACTTTATTGTATTCTGGTTTATTTTTATAATGAAGAAATCAGCTTTTATGTGAAGTAAGCTTCAGAGAAAATTTTTTTCCATTTAAGGCCTGTTGCAGGGTCCAGTGGTAGAGAATCCATATGGTGATCCAGTCGCACCTGAGAAAGCTCCAGAGGCCATAAGCAAAGCTGTTGCCTCCCTTCCTCCAGAGCAAATGTATGAACTTATGAAGCAAATGAGGTTGTGTATACAGGTGAGAAATTATGAATAGACTTTCAAAACCTTCTCATTAAGTATAAACTAAACAACTGTTAATCAAAGCTTGGATGCTTTGTTGAATTCAATTAATTTTTGTTGGAGTATTGTGGATATAGCCCACAATATCTCAGCTGTAAAAAGTCCCTGATAGCTAAGCACTGTACTATTCTGACGTACTGGGACCTTCTAGTACCGAAGTATTATGAAGTTATAGATCTCTCTAGATATATTGTCTGTATTCGTAAGTCTATGGTTGTTGAAAGATTTTCTAGAACACTGTAAGGTTTGGCGATAACTTTTCTTCAGTACTGAATATTCCTGACAGCTGGATTTGATTTACTTTTGTAATACACAACAGCAGCTTTCATTTTCTTCCAAAGCCAATGAATTTCATCAGAGACCCACTGACTTTTGTATTTAACAGATGAGCTTTTGTTTTTTTGTATGCTTCAGGACATGGTGAAAACAGATTTCAAAATAATATAGATAGGTGGACCAGAAATATTCTAAGCTTTGGTCAAAGGAGTTTAGGGAAAACAAATCGCACCACTCATAGGAATTTAATAAGTCACCAAAGGCGATCATATTATGATCAGAGAAATACCTTGTATAGTATTTTTTCCTTTTGTTCAATGTGGACATAGCCATTGTTGAAAGAAGTAGGTAGTGATCTGATAGGTGGGCATTTATGATATTTGTTTGCACAAGTTCAAGGTTGATATTAGTTGTTACATTATCTAAAACTGTTTGAGAATTAGCACTCACTCCATTATGTTCAGTGTTGGTAGCATAGGTAATGGCATTAGTAAATCCATGAATTCCTCTTTAGCTTTAGAATCATCCATAAAATTACAGTTGAAGTCATCAGTAATTTTTATGTGAGGGTCGTGGATTGACCCATGGATTATTTCCAAGAGTTTCGTTAGTTTGGTCAGGAAAACACAAAAGTCACTCTTAGGTGAACAATAAATAGACAGCACATAAAAAACAGTAGTAACCATTTTGAAGCAGGCAATGCAGGATTCAAATGATTGTTCTTCATGGAGAAATTTGTATGGGAAACCAATTGGAATATGGGAAAAACATTCAGAAAGTAGCATCAGAACACCACCATTTTTTTCTACTGATCGGCAAAAAGCACTAGCAATAACATACCCAGACACATGAAGAGTGTCATGTTCACTTGCATTTAACCAATGTTCATTGGCACAGATCACATGTGGTTTTTACTCGTTTACTAGAACCTCGAGGTCCAGTAATTTATTGCATATGCACTGAATGTTTATGTGCAAGAACTTCAAATAACTGGTTATCCTTCCAATGTTGGTTGCAGGCGTGGCCTCAAAAAAGAAAAATTAGCCATGAACACATTTTTAGGGCAAAAAGTAGGGTTACTGAGGGTTTGGATGGAACGTTTGGATATCCAAAATGATGTTTAATTACCGTGCAGTACCTTAAGTAGTTCAATCTCCAGTGGACCAAACCAAAAGTCAGTGGAAGTCTCCGGGAAGTCTATGAAATCTCCGGGATTTCATCTTAGTTCATAGTTTCCCAACTTGTTAACTGTTGTAGCGGGCGTGAAGTTCCATACATGGAGATGAGAAAGACGAGAAATCCCTGAAAGAGAGAATTCTTTTGTAGATGTTCCTTTTAGCTACTTTTTCGGTGATATTATCACAATTATTTGATAAATTTACATACACAAAGTGAATCAATTAGGTTTTATTTAAAAAATATGTTTAACTTAGAAAATTGTACCGGATTTCTTTAATAAATCTAGTAGTAGTGGTGCGAAGCTTATTCAACCCTGTTCTCAGCCATACTTAAGTTATACCACCTGCAGAAGGAACATACTTACTAATGACACCTACATAATATTCCACAAGTCGCTGCAAGGGTGTGTGGCGGGGGTGTTAGGTCACCACCTGTTAAAGGGAACTAAACCACATGCAAAATCTACACATACATGCAAACCTATACCCACAGTCATGTATACATTCATGCAAAAATCCTTTCATTCTACATGCATGCAAATACATAACTATCTAACAAATAATTGCACCTTAGGATGCAGTAAGAAACTTATCCAATAACGTGCAAGTTAGAATTAGTCTCCTCCCCAAGGACGCAGGTAGGGAATGTAACCCAACGCTGCAGGTAACGGGAGGGTCCACCCACAGAGAGAAATGAGGGATGGAAGGGGAAACTTAAAAACAGACAAGGCAGAGCAAATAATACTGTAAAGAGCAGCATATAATTTCATGGCATTCTAATGCATCCATGCGGAAAGAAAGGGTTTTGACAACAAAATGCTCGAGGTTGGTGAAAGTGTATGCGATTGATTAGAACTAATTATTCCCTAGATGCTAAGGGTGGCAAATGGAGTGAACTTCATTGGTGGTTTCAAGAAGCTGGTAGATTGTGAGGATTACTTGCTGCAACAAAATTTTAATGGCAATGAAACTGTTCTCTTCTGGAAGAAGATGCCAAAGTGGACCTATATCTGAGCCCAAGAGAATGAATTGGCCGGCCACAAGCCAATGAAACACAGTGTCATAATGTTTTTTTTTTGGCAAGGCAAACAGTAATTTGAAAATTAAACTCCTGCTTGCTTACTATTCAAGAACTCCATAAACCTAGGATGTAGTGTAAAGTTCAGAAGAGCAGGCTGATTGTGATGTGTAGGAGAAAATGTTGCATCGCACCATGTGTATGAAGCATTGCCTTATTGAAGCAATGGCTATGTGCTCTATAAATTTATTAAATGATAATGCTGAGTTTGGTTTTTACAACATTGAAGCATCAGTGAAAACAAATTTCTCTTGACAGCTTTCAAGCACAGAGGTATTAGCTACGTACCATAAATAATAAAGTAATTATTTAGATTATTTTTTGTTTTTAATTTTCATTCCACATTAGAATTATTGGTGGAACACGATCTTTTACAATGTACGTATATTTTTCTTTGAATAAGCCTTGTACATAATTTTCTTTTTTTTTTTCAGCATGGCTTGTATTATCGTATTTTACATTAATATATATGGGAAAATTGTTTCTCTAAACGAAGTGTTTCGCTTTACAAGGAATATCCAGGAACAATTTCTTCTGATTGTACGAGGCTCTACTGTAATTAATGAGCTAAGTAGGTATCCCTACTTTAGCACTGATTAAATAAGCTAGTAAGTTTATAATCATTTTTACCCTCAAATTGTTGCATTCTAATGTACATTTAGCGGATGACTTTGTTAAGTTACTATCGTGGCATCTCCCACAGTTTCTTGGAATTTGTTACAGTGGCAGTTACCTCGAATAAATATTTCTCAAGAGTGAATGTTTGCTGATCAATATTAGCTTTATACCAGCAATGACTCAGTCAATCAAGGGGTTGCAAGCATTGCTGAGTGAATTGGAGGTTCAGTGCGATAAATATGGGATGAGAATCAATATTAATAAAACGAAGGTTATGCGATTTTCCAGAAAGAAAAAGGCTAAGCTAAATATTAAAATAGGCGGGGAAAAATAGAGCAAGTAGAACAGTTTACATATCTCGGAAGTGTTTTGGACCAATACGGTCAAAGTGATAGGGACGTAAGGAGAAGAATTGCCCTAGGCAAGGAGGCTTTCTCAAGGAGGAGGGAGTTGATGACGGGGGCGTTGAGTAGGGATGTTAAGACAAGACTCGTAAAAACTCTGATATGGAGCGTAGCTATGTACGGCGCGGAAACGTGGTCGCTGAAGCAGGAGGATAGACGTAGACTGGAGGCTTTTGAAATGTGGGTGTGGAGAAGAATGGAGAAGGTGAAATGGACCGAAAGGAAAACAAATGAGGAAGTACTGGAGATGGTGGGTGAGGAGAGGAGTTTGTTGAGAGAAATCCTATGGAGGCAGGAGAAATGGATGAAAGGCGTATTGAGTGGTAGTGGAATGTTGAAGAGGGTAATAGAGGGGAGAATGTTGGGCAAGCGAGGTAAGGGAAGGAACAGAATAGGGATGTTGGACAGGATGAAGGGAGGAAAGAAGTACACCGAAATGAAGAGGGACCTGATATAGAGTAGTTTGCTAGGTGGGGAGTCACAAAATGTTTATTTGATAGTTGTGTCCATCCAAAAACCTACCTTAAACGGTAGATTACCTAAATAATAACCAGCAATGATCAGGAAATGATAGCATTCAGTCGTGGTTACTTCAGATGAAATAATACAATGTAAATATGTTTACTCTTTTGTAGAATAACCCAACGGAGGCACATCAGATGCTACTTCAAAACCCACAATTGACCTATGCCCTCCTACAGGCACTAGTTGTGATGAAAGTTCTTGATCCTCATACTGCTGTGGTAAGTAATTTCGTATGTGGAGCTGTTTATTTTTTAAGTTGTGAGATTTTGTCTATTCATCAAATATATATTAATCATATCCTAGTGCAAAAATAAGAATATATAATTTTTTGCTTCAGTCATGGAAAAATTATTATGAACAAATATATTATTATTATAAATAATAGATTTAAATTAAGGCTCATTTCTGGTAAAATATATAACATGATAAATATCCAAGGCATTTTTATAATCATAAATAATTTTAGTTCAGTTGGTTTTAAATCCTGATAGAGAATTGAATAAAGGATTGCTGAAAGGATGTGCATAATTAAGTACAAATATTTCTAAATATGTTAAGACTTTATTAATTTATTCTGAATATAATTTGAAATATCATGCACTTTGACGCTGAGAGCAGTTCCTGACCAAAAGCATAGAATTTATTATGCTTTATGGATAAATTGTAATACATCTACAATTAAATTCCAAGCAATAATCTAGACCTTTACTTGCAAACATATTGTAGTTCAAACTATTTCCTTGGGACACTGTATTATAGGTTATGTCTTATATACACAATAGTTAAAAGTTTCTAAATGTCTAGTATTGTTTCTGCTTTCCTCATGTGTTAAAAAACTTTATAGCATGACACTACATCTGCCCTTCTCTCCTGCCTGACACTGAATGGTTAAATGCATGTCTCCTTATTAGAAGACATATAGGGGAAATGTGTTGTGCATACAGGAAAGATGGTGAATACTACATGTAATTTGAACACCTCATACTCATGGTAGTTTTTGGGTGTGATACTGTTTTAAGTCTTGCACTCACTACTCATATTGCAGAAAAGAATATCATTTGAACAAACTTTCTGTATCCTAATTAAAGTTCCATTCTGTCCATTTTAGTCTCTCACTTCCCTGCTACACACCTTTTTTGGTGGCTCGCAGGGTATTTATGTAGATGTAGTCCTAACTGAAGACTATAACTGACTGGCTTTTTTGGAAGTATTATTTTGGGAGGGATTTCAATGGTCAATGATGGTGAAATGGAGAAGAAAAGACATGGGAGAGGATTAAACAGGCAAATGGGGGCTTAATTGTGGCTTGAAAATCTTTCTACGATTGGTATCTGCAAGACCAGTTGAATATTTGTGGCACTTGCAGTGTCCAAGTGGTACAAGTTAATGAGTGGTCACTGGGGCAAGGGTAGTTATTTAGGGATGAAACATATTTAAGGAAGGGTAAGGTGAGAAAAAAAGAGGAAGATGCAAGCTGTTTCGAAGGCAAGGCAATCTTTCTCAGTAATGTTGATTACTGAATGATTACATGACAGATTGAGGGGAAGTAAGGCGGAATGGGAAAAGAAAAGGGGTAAGGTAGGGCAGGGGGGTATGGGGAAGTAAGGTTAGGTTACATCTGTTTAGATTGATTGGAAGGAGTAAGGAAAAAA
This sequence comes from Hetaerina titia, assembly GCA_037158775.1. Classification (NCBI taxonomy): domain Eukaryota; kingdom Metazoa; phylum Arthropoda; class Insecta; order Odonata; family Calopterygidae; genus Hetaerina; species Hetaerina titia. Next base: position 65,202,379 of record CM073778.1, on the reverse strand, counting down.
TGGGGCCAAGGTCTGAATGTAAACTCGTTGATGAATGCATTTATAGGGGTCAATGAGATAGCTTGGGAGGTTCTTTAAGAGTTGCAAGGCTATGAGAAACATTGAATTGTTGGCATCTGCTGGATAGTTACAGTCTCTTGTATTAAAAAGGTGCTAAGTGTTCTTTAAATCTGATTAAAAATAGGTACTTATGTTGTGTTGTATTAGTTTTGTTGCATTGGAAGTGGCATTTGAGTTTGGTAGATGCCAGATATCTGAAAAGTGGGGGAGGGTACCATCTTTGACTCCAGGAATCTGGTTTTTTAAGCGGAATTTGTTCAAGAAAGAAATTGATGTAAAAATAGGTTTTATGTACTTTTTGTAAGAAATTGGAGAATGGTTAGTCTTAGACTTGATTAGGTTTTCAAGAATTCAATGTATTCAATTGGTGTTGTTACCTAGAGTGATGGGTATTTTTTTATGCATTTTTATTCCTCATGTCATTTAGTACTTCATTTCTACACATAAAGAGATATTTCAGTGCACTGAATTAAAGTTCTAACTTTCCTGGTCAACTTGCATAGTATTTTAAATGGATAGATAAAACAGTGTTGCTATTCCACTGTCCAAAAATGAAATCATAAGAAATTACTATTCGAATTTATTTATCTCAGTCATTTCAACTGTGAAATGAAGTTTGACTCTAATGAAATCCAATACCTTTTATGGTGGGAATATGATATTAGTGCATTCATCAAATTTCATTTAGGTGACAAGTCTTTTTTGATATCCACGTAGATTATTTTTTCTTTTCCATCAACTTTAGAGTCTATTTGAAAAATGTTAATATTTCCAGAGCATGCTGCACAAAGCCCCACCTGCACAAACTGCTCTGTACCTTCCTCCAGAGAAGACCACAGTGGGTGCTGTAAGCACTAGTGTACCAATACCCACTACAATAGCACCCGTTCCAGCACCAGTACCCCTTCCAGTGCGTGCTCCAACTGCTGTCCCACCACCTCCAAGGCCAGCCATTGGAATTCCGCCAGTTAGCCTTACAGCACCTGCAGTTCCTCCAGTGCCAGCACCAGCTAGGATACCATCAGCTGGTAATTAAGTTCTTTGTATTGTATTATATTTGTTTTCTCACAATTATTATTAGTAGTATTCGGCCAGGTTAGGATAGATTAGTAATGGCCTGATATCAGATTTTTTATGTACCCCTTAAGTTTGAATTCCTCTAGTAGTATAATACTTTTGGCGTGGAATAATATTAATTTTATTTATGTCACCATTTAGTTTTTTTACATTACCTATAGTTGATTGCAAAGAAAATTGTGGGAAAATGTTAATTCCAATAACGCCACTATGAGGTTTCACTGTTTGTAAATTTCTTTGAATAAACCTATGTGTACATAGTTTATTTTTTGTCATAGAACAAATTGTTGTATTTTACATTAATTTGGGATAATTTGGGTTTTTAATTTTATGGGAAGTCTTTTTGGTTAACAAGTGCTTTGCTTTATTAGAAAGATTTTTGGATTAATTGTGCTCATTGTGAGAGGTTCTATTGAAGTTAGAGTAATGATGCACATGCAGTTAACATTATTTGAGTCAGAAATATCCATGATTTTGTGTGTGATGTTTTTTTAAGAGTGCAGTAAATCAGCAAGTGTCTCTTGGAATTTCTCTTCAATCTCTGAAGAGTTGAAGTGCTGCCATGAAGGGTAAAAATTGTAGTGAATGTACAATTAAGCAAAGTCTCAAGAAAGGTGGATGATTGACTATCTGGTCCAATGATTTCATGTAGGGTTTAGTTCGTAGGGACATAAAAGAGATGGTAGGAGACATTTATTTGTGGTAATGATTGGCAACATCACTTGCAGAAATCAAGATTTAGGGGTTGTAAAGCTTTGTCTTCATGTTAGTGTGGCCATGGTCCCCACCTTTCTAAAACAAAATACATATTGTTATAAAATTACTTTGATTAGCCCTCATATGAAAAGATAATAATAAACTGGATAGATCAAGTCACTATCAGCAAAAACAAGATTTATTTTTCTTTGGTTACCTGGAGTAGAGAAAAAGATACTTCACGAAAAGTGAAGAATCAGGCGTGATATTGTGGAATCGAGACATAATGAAAACTTCGTTGCAATTTTCCACAATTAAAACTTTATTGCCGACCATGGTTTCGATACACTGAAGATGATACAGTGTATCGAAACCATGGTCGGCAATAAAGTTTTAACTGTGGAAAATTGCAACGAAGTTTTCATTAAGATACTTCACATTTAGGTTGACAGCTTTTTCTGTGATTAAGAAAATGTTTTAAAATTCTATTTCCTTGCATATAACAGTTCTGTCTAGTTTCAAAATTTGATTGAGTTTCAATGAGCAGTTAAGATTTTACGGGGGTCTAAACTTTGATCATAGATGGCATAGGCAAAGAAATACCCTTTTTTCCTATTCACTCCGCATCAGCACAAACTAAAGAAATTCTATCAATGTTTTCTTTGCAATCACCTAATAGGGGAGAAACAAGGTCAATGCTGATCCAATTTACATTAAAATCAGTCCTGGAGTTTTACTTGTAGATGAGTTCAAACTTCAGTGCACTCAACAAAATATCTGTTTTTTTTACACATTACTGTATTCCCAAACCCCAAATAGAATGATAATTTTAGATTAATGTAATTTACTGCTGACTGTTTATACCTACCATACTACCTTGATCAAAAAGTTCCCGGAATAACCACCGTGTGGCGCTCCCGTCGTTCCGATTTGAGTTCTGTTTTTTTTGTTAAATTGGTACATCTGTTGTTAATATTCCCTTTAAATCTTAGTGTCATAACTTGACATTTGCAAAAGTTACGTAGCCAAGAGTACATCTATCTCTGTGTGTGTTGGCGATTTTTTACAATTGCAGAAATGGATTTAAATTTGCAACAACGAACTTGTATTAAATTTTGCGTAAAAAACGGATTTAGTGGCGCACGGACGTTGGAAATGTTGGAAAAGTGTTTCGGCAACGATTCTCTAAAAAAACGGTCGTTTACCAGTGGCACGAGCGGTTCAGAAGTGGTCGTGAGTCAATCGAAGATGATGAACGCAGTGGCAGACCATCGACATCGAAAGTCGGTGAAAAAATTGATAAAGTAAAAGAAATGTTGGTCAATAACCGCAAATTAACCATCAGAGAAATAGCGGAGGACTTGAACATTGCCTATGGATCCGCCCAAGACATTGTGGTTAATGATTTGGGTTTCCGTCGTGTAGCAGCAAAGTTGGTTCCAAAAGACCTCAATTTCATGCAAAAAAGAGACTGTGTTGACGTCGCAAAAGACATGATTTGCGAGGCTGAATCCGATCCCACATTCATCAAAAGGATCATTACTGGAGACGAGACGTGGGTTTATGAGTACGACACGCAATCCAGACATCAGGCAAGTGAATGGCGTTCACCAAATGAGCCGAGACCAAAAAAACCACGTCGTTTTCAGTCAAAAAAGAAGGCAATGCTGACGGTTTTCATGGATTACAACGGTGTAGTGCATCATGAATTTTTGCCAAACAGTAAACAAAGAGTATTATTTGGGCGTTATGAGACGTTTGCGTGAAGCAATTCGCCGAAAGAGACCAGAAATCGTCACACAGTGCGTCGAGACCGTCGCACAGTGCTATCATTATTCGTAATTTTTTGACGAAAAATGCAACAAATACCATCCAACAGCCACCGAATTCACCTGATTTGGCTCCCTGTGACTTCTTTCTGTTCAATCGAGTTAAAAAACCATTACGGGGAACGCGTTTTAGCAGCTGAGAGGAAGTAATGGAAAAATCGCAGGAAGCACTGATGGACATACCGAAAACCGAATATAAAAAATGTTTCGAGGATTGGATCAAGCGCTGGCATAAGTGTGTTGCAGTCGATGGGGATTACTTTGAAGGGGACAATATAGATTTAGATGAATAAACTTGTATTTTTAATTTTCTGAATAAATTCCGGGAACTTTTTGATCAAGCTAGTATGCATTCCCAATATACATACAAACTCATAAAGTATGAGTAATCTATTTTTACTGTTGATAAAACTTTTTCCCAATAGGAGTACTAACATATCTTAATTTCTTGGCCTCTGATAGTTTTGTGACCATTTGACTTATAAATATAATCATGTCTCATTTAGCATCTTTTGGTTTTTCATTGCACATTTTAGTTTTGTACTATTTGTGTACAGTGGGACCTCATAATACAGGCATAATCCATTCCACAATATTTCTTGTAAAGGGAAAGACTCGTTTAGTGAAACAACTTTTTGCATAAAAATTAATTTAAAATGCAGTAATGCCAAAAAAAAATAAATTATGTACAAGGTTTATTCAAAGAAAAAAATGTGTACATTGTTTAAGATTTTGGTTCACGTTTTCTATCATGGAGTGGTCACCTTGTTTCTGATTTTCAGTGATTTTACTTATCAATTCAACTGTTATTTTAAATCTCGTATGGGTTTATTTTTATGGCTTTTTCTCTGAGGTCAATTTTAAAACTAAGCGCAAAATATTGTTTAACTTTGTACAAAAAAATCACTGATAATATGTTTGAATACAAGTTTGGAAGAATTTGTGATCACTGGCGGCACTAAGATACTAGTAGAACGAATGCTAGAGACAAACTGCAGTAGTAGGCGCACAATGAATCTGGGAATCCCCATTGGAAATGAAAGAATAGTAACTTTGTGATTCCACAGAAAATTATAATGATATGACCTGGGTATCGATGTTCAACATCATTTTCAGGTGAAGGTGACATTGGTTATAACCCGGGTCGGATTGTAATAAATTTTCTGAGGAATCACAAAGTTACTATTCTTTCATTTCCAATATGAATCGATTCCATAAAGTTATGCCGGAAACCATGAATTACACTGGGAATTCCCCTCGCCTTGTCACTCATTATGCAAAAGGTTACTTGTTAAGCAAGTCATTTTTGGGACCAATATTTTTGCTCATTACTATTTGTATTACTCACTGTGCAAGGTGCTCATTAAGTAAGGTTCCACTGTATGTCATTGGTGATGCAGGGCATCATTTCAGTTCTGAGTGACATAATCAAGATTTTCATGAAAGGCCTCATGTTCAAACTTCATAATGACAAAAGTAGAGTGGAACGATTCTTAGTTGCTTATTCAGCTAGAGTTTAAATCTGTGTCACTTGTAGCTGAATCTTCCAGTTTTTTAGTGACTTAATTAAGCAAAATAAGATTCAACCTTATAATTAAATAGTTTTAATTTTGTTTTCTAATTTTTACTAGCCCAAGATCTTGATTTAAGACAAATGGATCCAAGGGCCATGATTATGGACCAAGACCTCAGGTCTTTGCACCCAGTTGTTGCCAGCCCCATACCAGTGGCACCACCCCTGCCACCTGTAGGCATTAGAGATCCAAGAGAAAGGGAAATTCTACCTGATCAGTAAGTTTGTGGATTTTTTTGCTGTTTCTCATTATTTGATGGATATACTTTGACTGAATAAGTTTTAAAAATATATTTTTCTGGGTGTGCATGTTTAATAGATGAAAGTGAATTCCAACAATGGGTAAATTCTTCTCGGGTCCTCCACCGGGTTATATCGTCCATCTCGGCCGACGTTTCGATGTCCGACTCGGTCATCGTCATCAGGGCTTCTGAAGCCATTCAGAAGCCCTGATGACGATGACCGAGTCGGACATCGAAACGTCGGCCGAGATGGACGATATAACCCGGTGGAGGACCCGAGAAGAATTTACGCAGCTGATACGCCGGGAAAACACCAAATCTTTTACAATTCCAACAATGTTCATATATCTCTGATCTGTGTATATGATGAATTCTATGTTTTAGTCATTCTGCATTATTTATTATGATTTCATTGAATTTGACATGTTTATAAAATAATTATCCTCTTCTACAAAGGAGTTTTGGATGACCAGTGTTCATAGTAGGATTTTAAGTTGAAATTAAGTCACAACTTAAGACCAATTTGATGTAGATAATTGTATTGGCAAAGTCAACATTATTTTAACGTATAAGTGCTGATGACAGAGACTTTTTTGAAAATATCAGTTTCATCACCCCCATATAATTGGGAAGAAGGTGAAAATTTTCTTTAAAAGATTAAAAATGTCTGTTAATAATGTGTGATTTCAATAATTACCACATCAAGCATCTTTACTTTATATTTTTGAAGACCTCTTTGCTAAAGCTGCAATAATGATTTGAGAGTTGACTAAACAAGCTACCTGGAAAATTGAAATATGGTAAACTCAATTATCCATGGGCTTATTAACCGGTTTGTGGATTATCCATGCCAACACCAGGGAAGTTTAATAACATTACAATCGCTAAGATAAATGAACCATGAAATTTCTATATACTTTTTTTAATTAAAATTATGCAATTTCATGGCTATCTTGAAATTTTTTAGTTTTGATAAATCATAAGTTGTCAATGTTATTTAATGTTGTAATTTAAACATTTTTGTACTATCTGTATGAGATGTGTTCAAAAAGTAAGGTGACTACATTTTTATGAAAAAATATTTATTTATTCTTCAACATTGAAGTTATCCCCTTCAAATTTATCCCCCCCCAGGTATAATGCTCTTGTGCCATTCCTTTTTTCCAATTCTCGAAGCAGTTCTGATAAGCACTGTTTGGTATAACCTTGAGTTCTTCCAGCGATGCAGTCTTTATCTCCTCAATCATTGCAAATATCCATCCTTTCATAGGTCTCTTCAGTTTTGGGAACAGGAAAAAGTCACAGGGGGGCCAAATCCGGTGAATATGGTGGCTAAGGCATGATTTTGGTGATGTTTTTGGCCAAATATTTCTCACAAGCAACGATAAGTGAGCAGGTGCATTATCGTGATGCAAAAACCATGAATTTTTTTTCCACAATTCCTGACGTTTTATTTGTATTACTTCTCGAAAACGGCGTATAACTTCAAGGTAGTACTCCTTATTGACAGTACGACCTTGTAATAAGAACTCCTGATGCACTAAGCCACAGTAGTTGAAGAGAACAGTGAGCAAAACCTTGACATTTGTTCGAACTTGGTGTGCTTTTTTTGGTCTTGGTTCTCCTGAGTTCTTCCATTAGGACGATTTGGCTTTAGTTTTGACATCATAACCCATGATTCATCCCCAGTTATGATCCTTTTGAGCAAATCAGGATCATCATTGATGTCATTCAACAGCTCCTGAGCGATGCTCATGCGACAGTTCTTCTGCTCAAAATTAAGCAGTTTCAGAACGAACTTTGCTGACACACGTCACATGCCCAAAGCATCCAAAAAAATGCATGGCATGGGCCAACCAATATGTCAACATCCTCAGTATCTTATCTAATAGTAATTAGATGATTTTTTAAAACAATTTTCTTCACTGCTTCAACATTTTCATCTGTTGTTGATGTGCTGGGCCCTCCAGAGGGAGGTTCGTCATTGGCTTTCTTTTTATGCCATCTTGGAAGAGCTTGTACGACTCATAGACATTTTTTTTACTCAGAGCAGACTCACCATATGCCCCTGTCAACATTTCAAGTGTTTTGGAGCACTTAATTCAATTTTTTACACAAAATGTGATGCAAATTCTCTGATCCATTTTTTTTATAGCATCAAATTACCGAGCCCACCAAAACAGATCTAACATTTGTATCTGTCAATAACAAACTAAATATACTCCATTGTTGAAACTGAAAACATGTTTGGGACTTAAGTACCAGCACAACAAAACAAAAAATCTAAAATCGAGTGTATGTTGCCGGGGGAAATTTGAAAAGCCACCTTATTTTTTGAACCCACCTTCAACTTTCCCATAATTTTTTTCCTCACATTCTCCGTTAAGCTGAGCAAATACATTTCAAGTTTAGTTTAACTTGAAATGTATTTGAAATACATTTAGTTATAGTTTAACTATGCAACAAATATTCTATTAACTATCTACACTGCTTTATTTTAATCGATAACATTATGATGAATATATGAATTATTTTAATCGATAACATTATGATGAATATGCATCTGTACCGGTGTTTTTTTTTTTAAGTCTTTCCCCAGTCATTTGTTTCTTCCAGATGCACGATTCCTTTAGCTTTCTTTGGCAAATCATTATCTACAATTCTACCCTTAAAAAATTATTGAAAAACAGAAAAAAATGTACTTTCCTTTGCTAAAAAACTATAATTAACTACACCGAATATGGAGAGTGATAAAGTAGAGGTTTCATATTATTCATTTATATCCCAATCATATTAGCTATGAATTTTGAGTATCCGTGCTTTTCTATATGGTGGCAGGAAAAATGGATGAAAGGCGTATTGAACAGTAGTGGAATGTTGAAGAAGGTAGTAGAGGGGAGAATGTTAGGCAAACAAGGAAAGGGCAGGAACAGAATAGGGATGTTGGACGGGATGAAGGGAGGAAGGAAGTACACAGAGATGAAGAGAGACCTGCTGTAGAGCAGGTTGCTAGATTGGGTTTTGTTTGGAGTTACAAAATGTTTATTTGATAGTTGTGTCCATCCAAAAACCTACCTTAACCGGTAGATTACCTAATAATAATAATAAGTGTTTTACTATTATCTGTAGAAAATTGCACAACCATTAGCATAGATACTCGAGAGTTTGTCCATAGTATAAAAAATTCTAAAATCCCTTATTGCTGTCACTAGAATCATCTTGTCAACATATACAAATGTGAAACCATGTCTTTGTTACTACATGAACCTTTTCAAATTTAAATATAGTTGTGGTGATTATGTCCTTTTATCAGTACTTAAAATTCTGGCAAAACTTTATTTAGGCATTGTATTGCTTAATCACCTAATATTAACAAAGACTTCTGTAAGTGGTGGTGCAATTTAGAGATAAGTCTAAGGGAGAAAATTTGTTTCTTGTATCATGACTGTAAGTTTAGAAGTTAAGCATGGAGGAGGGCTACAAGGGAATATCTTTCTTGAGTCTTGACCAATGACCCATTTTAATCCCTGATAATTTACTGAAATTGGGTTGTCTCTATACATACATTTTAGCTGGTTCCTTCAATAACTCCTTTGAAAATCCATTTGATGGTGCTCGTAGTATCTGAAAAGTTTGCTTTTAGTAAGCCTCATCTCTCTCAGACTGCTGTTAATGTTTTAGCTATATCCATCACGTTGTTTTATTTTGTTAGTCGGATTAAAACAACAAACTTTTATTTAGTTAGAGAAATAGAAAAAGTGAATTTTGTGTGGTGATTAAACACTTCTATTGACGAGGCTTAACACAAAGAGATGAAAGTGGAGTTCCATAGCACATCTTTTCCCGTGTTTGGAACTGTTTACCATTGGGTAAATGAGTTTAAATGTGGCTTTAGATCCACAAATAATGAGCATTGTTTGGAATTTTCAGTGGAAGTGACTTCCTTTGAAATGATTGACAAACTCCAAGATATGGTTTTCAGTGATCATTGAATCAATGTTAATGAAATAGCTGAGGCCATGGGCATATCACAATGTAGAGTGTTTTCAATTTTGCACAAAAAATTGGGTTTGAATAAAAATCTTGGCAAGATGGATGCTGCATTTGCTCTCAGTGGAGAATTGTTTGGTTGATTCAGAGGCTGATTTAGTGCTTATCCATCGCAGTTCTTCCAAGTTTCTGTTCTGATGCCTAACTGTGGATGAAACATGGATAAAATACTACACTCTGGAGATGAAGGAATAGTCAAAAAAGTGGATTTCTAAAGGTTATCCAGAAGAAGGTGAAGGCGGCAAAACATGCTGACATAGCGATGGCCATGGTTATTTGGGATGCATATGGAATAATTACTTGCAAAGAGGACAAACAATATATTAAAAGTATAATGCAGTACTATTGCACTGTGTGAGTGAAGAAATTAAGAAAAAGGTTTTCATTTGGCGAAGAAAATTTCTCTTCCATCAAGGCAATGCACAGGTGCACAACTGTGCAATTTTGATTGAGAAAATTATGGAATTAATAGTCAAATAATTACAACATCCACCATGTTCATTAGAATTTGCCCCCAGTGACTTTTTTAATATTCTAAGCTTGAAAAAATGAACGAGGAGGCCATTGCTAACATAATGTCTATTTTGAAGATCTTCGGAAATCCTACTTTTTTGATGGCTTAAAAAGTTAGAGAAACACAGGGAAAAGTGTATCGAGCTAACATTAGCATAACACATATATTTTTCTACTGATTTTGCCAATACATAACTTGGTTATAAAATTACTCTGAATCTCAATCTGCTGTACTTAAAGAGTGTTTATGGTTTAATTGCACTGAATCTCACAGAAAAAATCTTATCTGGCTCAATTTCGGTTAATTATTAGTTTATATCAAGTAATAAAACCCTATTGTTATTTGATTCATTAGGATATATAACTTTGTGAATCCAATACTTAAAATTAATTTTAAAATAGTTCATAATGGTAATTATAATCATGCAATGAATACAAATAACCCAAAGCCGTACTCTTGGGGGCACTAGTTAGGGGACACGGGGGAGGGTGCAAAGAATAAGGATAACAAAACTGCGCACACTCTCTCACTCCGGTATTTGCAGTGCAAATTGACCGTTGCAAGTCACAAACACACACGCACTCAGGGTTTACGGGGGAAAAAACCCCTCGCCAGGGACCACACACTCAGACAAGGCAAACAAAACCACACGCACTCCTTCACTCCGGTATATGCAGTACAAATTGACCGTCGCAAACACACACGCACTCAGGGTTTACGGGGGAAAAAACCCCTCGCCAGGGACCACACACTCAGACAAGGCAAACAAAACCACACGCACTCCTTCACTCCGGTATATGCAGTACAAATTGACCGTCGCAAGTCGCAAACACACACGCACTCAGGGTTTACGGGGGAAAACCCCTCGCCAGGGACCACACACTCAGACAAGGCAAACAAAACCACACGCACTCCTTCACTCCGGTATATGCAGTACAAATTGACCGTCGCAAGTCGCAAACACACACGCACTCAGGGTTTACGGGGAATTTAACCCAACGGCAGGGACCCTTCACTCAAACAGACTTAAAGATAGAAAAAGTAAAGGGACGGCACGCACTCCCTCACTCCGGTATTTACAGAGTAAATTGACCGTTTGTGAGTCGCAAACACACACGCACTCAGGGTTTACGGGGAATTTAACCCAATGGCAGGGACCCTTCACACAGACTAGGAATACGGAAAGGGAAGTACACTGTGATGCAGTGTACGTGGGGAAAAAATAGTGCCGAAACACCTGGTGTCAGGTTTTTCGGCACTATTTTTTCCCCACGTACACTGCATCACAGTGTACTTCCCTTTCCCTAACTAGTGCCCCCAAGAGTACGGCTTTGGGTTATTTGTATTCATTGCATTCATTCGGCCGTAGTACGTTCCCTTTTGCTTTATTAATTATAATCATGTTCAAGTTTAGAATAATTTGGGTGTATAAAATAAAATATTAAATCCAATAGATTACTTAGAAAGAGCATCTGTTTGTTAATTGGCCAATTATTCACTGTTTCTTCCTTTTCACGTACAGAATTCAGCATTTGGAAAGTGCTGAAAGGTGAGTCTTGGACGTAATTATCAGAAGTTTGCTTGTATATGTTGCTTGTTTATAGGCCTGTTTCAATCTAAGAATGTACGTAGTTTTTTAAATTTTTTTCTGATTCATTTATCAATAGTTTCTTATCACGCTGGAAGCTCTTTACTTTCCATTTTCCTATTTTAATGCCTTGGTACTCTTAGGGTTTAAATTAGTGAAGAAAACTATGCTTGTATAATGTAAATGTAAAACAAACATTCTTATGGCTGTGAAACAATGGAAAAAAAATAGCCAAGGCCATAAACTTAATTGGCTCTGGGTTTGTTTAAGGAGGTAGCTAAGAAGAAGCTGGTGACAAGTAAGAGGAAAAGGTCACACACTCGATCACTCAGGTGTGTTGGGGAAACAGTGACACTTGTGTACCTCTATCACAGGCAATGAATGCAAAAATAAATAAAAGGAAAGAGACTCACAATCACTCGAGCATTAGGTTGTGTTGATTAATAGTGACTCTTGTGAATCATATTCACACAAACGTTTGGGGCTTGCAAGGATTTTTTCTATGCCCTTCAATATCACACAGGAATGAAATATTCAAAAAGAAGGGACACAAGTTCACGTTCAGAGTCACTTAAATCACTCGGGTGTGTTTGGAAACAGTGACCTTTGTGAATCACACTTACACACTTGAGGGTCACAAGGATTTCTCCTATGCCAGGGACCTGTAAATCATACTAAGGGAGGTGGAAGGTAGCAGGAGTAGGCAAGTGCCCAGAGGAAACCTGACACGAGGTGTTTTGCCTGCCAAGCAGGCCTCTTCAGAGAAGAATTCGTAAAAGTTTATGGTCTTGGCTATTTCATTATTCCAACTATGTTTGTGCTCATAATGTTTAAATCGATCTTCCATTCATTGACACCTACTTTCTAAAAACATTTCTAAGTATGTATATCAAAAAAGCATTGTTTTTCTTGCCCTTTCAGTAATAGTTATTATGCATCTTTATGATTTAAATATGTCTTGATGGTTATTATTTTGAATAATAGTAGTGTGTTTGATTTTTTTATCATTCATTTTTCAAACTTAGTATTATTTAGTAGCTTATTCTTAGTTACACGTGGATGTGTGTTCATGATTAAAAAAGCTGGACCCATTTTCCTCTTACTGGAATTACTTTTCATGTAAGTTTTTATATCCTCATGTTTGTGTTCAAATTTAACTAAAACATTATTATTCCAGTTTTCCACGAGATCCACGAAATGCAGCAGCTATTGCACCAGATAGATTTCCTGTCAGGGATCCAAGACCGCAAGCTTCTCCCGCTTATGTGGAGCAAAGATCTGATCCACGCAGTAAAGGTTTGCTCTTTCAATCTATTTGTTCTAGCCAGTAAAAAATTTAAAATTTGAGGATTAAGTTTTCAAGTTAAAAATTATCTCCTGAGAGAGTGATTAATATTATAAATAGCCCCATGCGCTAATATTAGAAAATATATCTTGTGTAATATCAATAAGTATGGTACATATTCTCCTTGAAAATTAATTTTTTTAGGTATTGATTTAGACAGGGGAATAATAATAATAGATTTATTGTTCTTGTAGATAAATAAATACACAATCAAGACCTTAAAAAATGAAGTCATTATGCAATATAACAGTTCACATATAATTAGTTACCAGAATATCATATTTATTACAAGTTCATAATTTCAACAACTATAAGCGCTATTATCCTGAAGACTTTTTCCATTTTCATTTAAAACTAACTAGCCTGTTCTCATTCAAAATAGGACTATGAAGATTAACTGTTGAACAACATACAATACATACAATATTTAAAGTACCCATTACTCTGCAAGTAAGATTATAAGGTGTTGCAAAAAATCCTGCCTATTCTATTATGATAATTATGTAGATCTTTGTGGATGATCAGATTTAATTTCGGTTTATATTCCTAGAGGTACATGATGACATGAGACACAAAGATGACTATCTTCACATTTGTTAATTAAATCATTCGTCTGATAAAGTAGCAGCCAGGTGCTACTGATGATATGGTCTATGATAAAATATTTTTTGTACAAGACGAAAAAGAACAAATTGAGAGAAGAAAGTGCTGATTCAAATGCTATAAATACAGTGTATACGTTTGTGAGATTTTTATTCCCTTCCAACGGCCATAAGTTTTTAAAACAAGCTTCAGCAATATGTTAGAAAGTGGAAAAGGAAGTTCCACTCCATTAAACAAAAAAATGATAATTATCTACAAAATTGTTTTAATAATGTATGATTATTAGCATATAGTAATGTATTGACTTATCCTTGGCATGTTAGCGGTTTAATTTAGAGACAGATTGCTATTTCATTTATGATAATTACCTGCATATTTCCTTTACTTTTCAATGTTTAAAATATAAAAAATAGTTTATTTTTAGTTACAAAATGGTAGGGGCAATGAAACATTGAAACTTTAATACTCTGGTAACTTTTTTTAAAAGCAAAGTATGTTACATATTTTGAAAGCTTCATATACATGTGGTAAAAAGGTAGCCTAAAATTTTATATTTATAATTATATATTTTTTCAAAGAATTTTACTCCATTGCTTTTTACAAGAGAAAGATTTGCTGAAAAAACTTGGCAAGCTGCTCATTTGACCAAATTTAAGTGTCCATAAATAAAAAACTAACGTTCATGGTGGCATAAATTTCAATGAAAAAAAAAGAAAGTAAGGATTTCCTGGCAATGCTTAAATGATAATTGATGAAAACAAGATAGCCAAGTTGGTAACCCTAGTGATTGAGTGACTGTGTGTTTACGTAAGTCGTTTCTGTTTTGCTACATCCTTTTTATAATTTTGCATTTATTTGTGTGATTGACGGGTCACTGACATACTACCTTGATCAAAAAGTTCCCGGAATTTATTCAGAAAATTAAAAATACAAGTTTATTCATCTAAATCTATATTGTCCCCTTCAAAGTAATCCCCATCGACTGCAACACACTTATGCCAGCGCTTGATCCAATCCTCGAAACATTTTTTATATTCGGTTTTCGGTATGTCCATCAGTGCTTCCTGCGATTTTTCCATTACTTCCTCTCGGCTGCTAAAACGCGTTCCCCGTAATGGTTTTTTAACTCGATTGAACAGAAAGAAGTCACAGGGAGCCAAATCAGGTGAATTCCGTGGCTGTTGGATGGTATTTGTTGCATTTTTCGTCAAAAAATTACGAATAATGATAGCACTGTGCGACGGTCTCAACGCACTGTGCGACGATTTCTGGTCTCTTTCGGCGAATTGCTTCACGCAAACGTCTCATAATGCCCAAATAATACTCTTTGTTTACTGTCTGGCCTTCTGGCAAAAATTCATGATGCACTACACCGTTGTAATCCATGAAAACCATCAGCATTGCCTTCTTTTTTGACTGAAAACGACGTGGTTTTTTTGGTCTCGGCTCATTTGTTGAACGCCATTCACTTGCCTGATGTCTGGATTGCGTGTCGTACTCATAAACCCACGTCTCGTCTCCAGTAATGATCCTTTTGATGAATGTGGGATCGGATTCAGCCTCGCAAATCATGTCTTTTGCGACGTCAACACGGTCTCTTTTTTGCATGAAATTGAGGTCTTTTGGCACCAACTTTGCTGCTACATGACGGAAACCCAAATCATTAACCACAATGTCTTGGGCGGATCCATAGGCAATGTTCAAGTCCTCCGCTATTTCTCTGATGGTTAATTTGCGGTTATTGACCAACATTTCTTTTACTTTATCAATTTTTTCACCGACTTTCGATGTTGATGGTCTGCCACTGTGTTCATCATCTTCGATTGACTCACGACCACTTCTGAACCGCTCGTGCCACTGGTAAACGACCGTTTTTTTTAGAGAATCGTTGCCGAAACACTTTTCCAACATTTCCAACGTCCGTGCGCCACTAAATCCGTTTTTTACGCAAAATTTAATACAAGTTCGCTGTTGCAAATTTAAATCCATTTCTGCAATTGTAAAAAATCGCCAACACACACAGAGATAGATGTACTCTTGGCTACGTAACTTTTGCAAATGTCAAGTTATGACACTAAGATTTAAAGGGAATATCAACAACAGATGTACCAATTTAACAAAAAAAACAGAACTCAAATCGGAACGATGGGAGCGCCACACGGTGGTTGTTCCGGGAACTTTTTGATCAAGGTGGGATCCTTGTAAACCCTAAGTGTGTGTGTGAATGTGATTCATGAGAGTGACTGTTATTCCTGAACACACCCTAGTGATTGAGTGGTTGTAAGTTTGTTTTATTATTTATTTTGCGTTTTGTGTGTGATTGAGATACAAGTGGGTCACTGTTTCTCAAACTTACCCAAGTTATCTAGTATGTGTTCCCTATTTCTCCGCTTACTTGTAACCTTGTTTTTTCCCCCCTTATCACTTAGTGCCAATCAAGTTTACTGTCTTGGCTATCTTGTTTTCATTGATTCACGACCGTAGCTACATTCATTGCACATTTACCTTGAATGATAAATATATATTGATTCCTTCTGGAGATTTCAGTGTTTTCACAACATCTCTGATAATAATGCAACCATTTCAGAGAGTAAAAATCATTCGCCTTGACCGGGATTCGAACCCGGATCCCTCGATATCCGGCCGAGTGCTTTAACCAATTAAGCTACCGAGACGTCCTCTTACACTCTGAAATTTTGGGGGCTTTAAAGGAAAAAGATGTTATGATGAAATACCGTACATACAATGTCACAGGCATTCCGGGTTTGAATCCCGGTCAAGGTGAATGATTTTTACTCTCTGAAATGGTTGCATTATAATGCACACATAGCGGGTGACTCCGTTAAAGTTACTGTTACAGTTTCTTGAAATCTCTGATAATGTTTTTATGAAATTTTGTGCACACAAAAATATTATAAAAAATTATAAATAGCAGAGAATTACATAAAATGATTCAGAATTATTGTGCCTTCTGCATCACAGCACATCCAACAAGGTGAGGAGAAAAAGAAAAGTGCATGCTAACTCATGAAATTGCAAATGTATCACCTTAAAAGTCAACACACTTGTATAATCATCATTGGTGCATATGATAGGTAGATGTATCATTAGATAGTTAAATGAAAGTTAAGAAATAAATGGATAGACCCTAGGAAAATATTGTGGATAGATGGATAATGTTGTGATAAAAACTAACATACTGAGAAACTCATTCAGAAATTTCATAATAGGAAATCAATTTCCAACAAAATGAGCAAATGTGGTTTCAACCTCTGCATTAATATGACTCGTTTGGTGAACCAGTATTCATCTCCTGCACATGAAGAACCTAGAATCATAGTGGTAATTTAATGTTTCTCTATTATAATGATTGCTGCATAGTATTTCATAATTATATATAATTTAATGTAATTATTTTGCTACCATCAAGATCTGCACCAACAACAGTTGCAGACAGGCTTGAACCCAGACCCTTCTGTGCTTGCCACTGCGGTCCTCCTGCAAATATCCCATTCATTGTTTGAGTGGGATATTTGTGGTAAAACTTAATCCTCCTTTTGAGTAAATATTTTACACTGGAGTATATCAGTATTCTGATGAGGCACACTTCACTACATTCTGTATATTAACCTGCAAGTTTACGTTACTGAAAATCTCTTTTGCTATTAATTCTGTACAATTAATCTGTCTTATTATTATTTTCATTGATGCAGCTGTGCCTCCACCTATTTCAAGAGATCCAGTCCCCCCACCTGGACCAACACGACCAATTATGCCCTCATCTATTTCAACTGGAGGAGCCACTGATCAGGAAAAGGTAAGAATCAATTGTGAAGAACATGTTCAATCAAAGTGGTACCATAATTAATAATAGGAATATTGCTGGAATAAAGAGAGGGGAATGTTAGGATTTTGTGTATGCTTTATATTACATGAAAGCATGATGAAAAATATGATATATTTGTAGTAATAATAATAATAATGCTTTATTGTTCAAAGTGGTCAAAGACATTGAACTTATCATTGTTGGACTTTCTGTGTTTACACAAAAAAATACATGATACAGGGTGTGGCAACATAACTTCCATTTTTCAAATGCAAAATGATTACACAAAAGGAAGTTATGTTGTTGCACCCTCTATATGTATTAATTGGTTAATTAGCTACAGTTTTCTTCGAAATACACATCCTTGTGAGTCAGAATCAAAATAAAATAGAGGACCAAGTCTTAAAATTTTCCATCAAAATTAACCTACAATTTAATTTAAGTTAATTAATTAATCAATAAACACAGATACGAGTAGATAATATACAATACTGCAGAAATAGCTGAAGATGCACATTTTGAATTTGTCATCAAAGAATAATACAGTAATACAACTAGTACTACTAGTAATACAACTTTAACTATAACAGTACACACTTTCATTTTTAAAGTATTGGTGAAAATAATAGATTCAATTGATTTTGGAGATTAATTATATATTTGGGAAGCAGGATGGTTAAGATCTTGCATAGAGCAGGTTAAGTTTGCTTTTGCAGATCTAATTGATATGTAAAAAATGGCTCTAATTTGTTGTCTCAGGCGTAACTTTGGAACTTAGGCAATGTATTGAAATGAAAGAAATAACTTTGTATTTCCACGCACACTTTATTTAAAACATTGACTAAGGTTTCGGCGTTGGATGCCATCATCTTTTTTTGAATTAGGTGTGTGTGGAATTACAAAATAATTTCATTTCAAAATGGTTGTAATTGATTTTTTTCTCATTAAAATGCTTTAGAGGCAGCCCTTGAATTACCCCAGAAGACTATACCATATGAGAGGTGTAAGTGAAAATTGCATAGTAAATCATCGTTAAAGTGTTTATAGAAGTTGTTTGTGACTAACTTTCTTAGTATGTAAAAACATATAGAGTTTGTTAGAAAGATGGTTGATGTGAGTGGTCTAATTGTCGTCCTCCCATGGGATCACAATTAATTGAATTCATGAGATTCCATTCACTTAAAATTATTAGAATCTCCTTGACACTGACCTTAAAAACTATAGAACTTATGGAATACAAAAAAATTCGTATGTTTTTAAATTTCCAAGTATGACATGCTTGAGAAAATACCTGGGAAATGGCCTCAATCTACTAGGACCTTAAATATACCATTAACGGAGGTACTTCTATTGAAAAAAATACCAGTTGCTGCATAATTAAGCCAGGATCACTTGAAAGCATTAAATAATAAAAATTAATCCATTAAAAAGTACATACAATATTCCGTAGGACTATAATTGTGGTAAATTTAATAGGGTCTTGAAAGGTTTCTTGTTGGTTAATTTTGATGGAAAATTTTAAGACTTGGTGCTCTATTTTATTTTGACTCTGACTCGCAAGGATGTGTATTCCAGAGAAAACTGTAGCTATCAAGAACTACAGGAAGAGAAGACTTTTGTTTTGTGTAATTATTAGACTACTTGCTTCTACTTCTTGAAAACTTTGTATTCCCTTGTTTATATTTTCAGGGTATATATGTACACTTTTGAGGAGGGGATTGTGATGTACATAACTTATGCGTAATGTTCTTATGATTATTTTCTTTCTTTTAAAAACAGGCTGCTCTCATCATGCAGGTGCTAAAGCTTTCTGATGACCAAATATCAATGCTTCCTCCAGAGCAGAGGCAGAGTATCTTGGTCCTCAAGGAGCAAATAGCTAAAAGTACTCAGCGTTAATGCTTGGAGCTTTCAACTGGAATTCATGTTCAGCAAAGTTCTGTCATTTAGACCGTATGATGTTCTGGGATCAGTGTGGCTTCAAATGGGATGTGTCAGCATTCCAACACAAAATGTGTGCTTGTATTGAAATGTCAGTTTTTGTACTCATATTTGAACATTAAATTTCATTTAAATTCGAAGCATTTATCCTAGCTATTTGAAGTGATGTACAGGAAGCAATGGGCCATCTGTGGTAGGCATAGGTCTGTGAATTTTATGAGTCATAACTTTTAATATAGCCCACTGTTGAGATGAGTGATTAAATTCACGTATTCTTTCATAACTATTGCCAATGGATATTTGAACTTAAATTATTGGCTCAAGATATCCTCAAGTTTAATCCTCCCATGTTACTGGCGCTAGACTTGTTCTTGAAGCTCTGTTGTGATTCAGTGTTTGCTGAATACATGTCCTTCAAGATGATATTTTACATTGTGTCCACTTGTCTATATGAGCTGTTAATTTAATTAGTTTGTTCATTTCTGCTGATGTGGGAACTTCTGAAATTTTTGTGTCGATTTTGATTTATTGGTCTTGCTTATCCTCACCTCTGCAGCGTGTGTTGATTTCTTCCTCCCATTATGTTCCAGTTTATTATTCATTGTCCATTTAGCGATGGAATTGTCCATTATTTTTATGAAGGAATTGTGTCGGTACCTGAAAAAACTTATGAAATAAAAAATATTTGGTAGCCATAATTTCACTAACTTCACTTTCTTCCTTTTCTACTTCTCTATTCACTTTCAGTTTTTTCATTTACTCTATATTCAGAGTTGATTTCATAATGTGATATAAACGTAGCAGTTGGTGCACCTTGGAATTAATGTACTATTACCATTTGGGCGCACAAACTGCCACCAATCCTACTATTCCTATGCCTTGATAGAATTTTGATGTGAAAACAAGAGTCAGTCATTGTAGAATCTACTTTCTCCTTAGGTTCTTGAACTGTGATTGAGAGGGATGTTGTATGAAATTGATAACATTTTTAATTCATAATAAATTGAAAAAGAAAGATTCTAAATTGTTTACATGTTTATAATGAGTGACACCATTTGTACTTTTGAGGATAAGGGATGAGAGGAGAAAGGATGGAGTATTTCTCCTAAGCACTAAGTACAGAATCATTCCAAATAATCTTGAGTAATTCTCTTGTCTACTCTAGGTGAGAATACGTGTAGTTATTAGGGTGGGGGACTGAACACTAAGGTCGTGAGGAATAGGTAGGTGTAGGATGTTCAGGAGATGGCAGAGAGAATCCCTGGCTTCAATATTGTTCTATTGTAAATGAAAGGTGACAAAGGCTGACCTTGGTGGCAATGGGGTAACACCCTCAATTTCCAATCCAGAGGCCCCTGGTTCGATTCCCGCATGGGTGGATTTCTGCACCTAGTGCATGGATGTTAACGTGTGCAGTGTAATGTTTAGGGGTTAGGTGGAGGAAGGGACTATTAAGTCTCACTCTCGCCTCAATAAAGTCGTTAAATATATAAACTCCTCTTGAATTGCTCTCAAAATTGCATGCAAAAGACATAGGGATACCAAAGAATCACTGCAGTGTTCGAACTTGGATCCCTGGAGTGTTATCCTACTTTGAGGGAATGTCTTTGGAGGAATAACACACACTCTGGTATTAATGTTGCTATATTGATGCTTTCAGTGGAAGAGAGCCCTGTGATAATGTAACAAATCTGTTGAAATAACTAAAGGTAAATATTAATTTGCAAGTATACAATGAGGAGAGTAGATAATACATGCTAAAATGTATTAATTATCACTGCAAGTTCTTGAAACACAGAAAAATTAACAAATAGATGCTTACACTTTACTCAAAATTGTTCATATAAAGAATTTAATTTACAACTACTAGTCAGCTCTCAGAAAACAATACTAAAGTCCCATACCACACATTAAAACCAGCGTACAAACATTGTGAAATTAATCTAAAGTTATATTATACAGATTTGAATAGAAATTTGTGTTTTACAACTCATGACTGTATTACCAACTTCACAGATCCTCTCCTCGAAAATTTTAAACATAAACTCAAGGGTGCGTCTCGCAATAATTTTTACAATAATTAAGTAAAGGAAATGGTAGGAGTAAGACAGGTACGTATTAAGAACACAATTATTACAGTACTCCTTCATAATAGTTCAATTTTCTGACCGTCACTAAAAAATTTAAAAGGACCATTTTTTTTGCCGTATTATGCAAAAAAGTCTTAAGAAATTATGTTTTGATGGAAATTATAAAGGCTCACGACAAAAGATTCACGATTTTGAATTTACCCTGTGTTGCACATACTGCCAAATAACAATGTATTTTGGTCGTGAGTTGATGATTTTAAAAAGAGAATCGATGCTTACATGGAATAATTAATTGGATCACTTTATTCCACGAAATTTGTGAATATTTTAGGCAGGATCTAAAAGTTATCAAAAAATTTCAAACAAATGTTTTCCCTCTCCAGCAGGATAGCATTTTGTCAAAAATATTTCTGGCGACAATTTTATGCATCCGCATGCTTCAAATATATTGTGTGGATTTGACACTTCTTTTTTATTGGTGAAATTGGAACTAAAATACGCATATTTCCGTTTACGACATCTCGTTCTTTTTATTTTTACGAAAATTTCTAAATGAATCATTCACAGTATTATCATCAGGATGGCTTCCTTCAGTGCCAAGTTTAGCCACATTGCATTTATTTTATTTAGTTGATATTGGTGATATCTTTGAACTCATAACTGTTAAAAATCACAAATCTTTAGATTTAAATTATAATTCCATCCAAACTGCCATCCAAATGCACTTTCATATTTAGTACTGGCGTCAAATTCGAAATAGGTTCTTCTTTTGTTTTCAATCTCTTGTTGGTTGGGTTTTTGGGCGCATCGACAGCTGTGGTCATTTAACTCAATCTCTTGTTAAGTGTTCGTGGTCAAAATTTGATCCCTGCCTGAAAAGATAGTGAAACCACCTGAAATAGTAAGTAAAAATGTGCTTGTTAACCTTGTGAAATAGATAAATAACGGGGCTACTGCTAACACTGAGCCACATTATCTATTAAAAGCCGTCAGGTTGAGTGGTAATACTAAAAAGAATCCATTTTGCTTCAAACCAAGTCTTTAAACTGTATTAAGTTTTCATGATTTGTTATTTCCGTCAGTATATTCATTTGTTATACATGTTAATTAATGCTGTGTGAACATAACTTCCAAAAAAGTAAAAATCAAATTGGTAATGAAAATTGAAGTTTGTGCCCACGTGTTTTTGTAAATCGTAATGCTTTCTGATGTTATTCCATAATCTATTTATTCGCGATGTCGTTTTCATCCACGAAATCTCTTTGAAAATAATTATATGATGGAGTAGAAGTGGCGATGATTTATAAAGGAAAACTGGAGATAAAACCTGGTATTGACGGGATTCCCGATTTGGATACGAAACCGGCCCCCATAGTTATTTATTCAAAATTACTAGAATCCTCATAATTTTTCCTGCTTTTCTGGACAAAGTATAACACAAATTTAGAGGGTGGTTTTTAAATACAGCCTGTGTGTGGTGCGAAATCACTCTCATTACTCTCGAAATGAATCTCTCATTTTAATTCGACCGTGTAGTTTCGGTGTTCCAGTATCTTATTTTACTTTACGGTCAGTGCAACAACTTTGATTGTACTGACCGTAATTTTGAACGCATTGTTGTGGAATGGACAAATGAACAGATTTTTAACTTGAGGCTCAAGTCAAATTAAGGTGAGCTTAAGTATTTTTATTCCTTTTAATCTTACCGTAATTGATTTATGCCAAAGTAATGTAATAAATTACGAGTATGAATTCATTCGAAATTGGTTTTTGGGCGAAGTGAAGCTCTTCTCAACTTTCGAGAAATTCTTTTATATTATTTTATTTATTTAATAATTTATTTTGTTGCAATTAGGTAATTGTTCTGGTGGCAACGGTCCCTCTTACAATGCACATGCACACATACACCAGAAGAACTGATATGAGACGAAGTGCTCTTATATACCATGACACTTTCAGATTACTAACCCCACCTTTACCATCACACAAGGATTAGGTTCACACCATACATACAACGATCTGTCCATCGCCGCACTCGGTCCAAAATCAAGCACTCTTAACGCATCATTTACTTTTGCAATACAGCTTCTCACGCCATCCATATCGCAAACAGAACAATATTTGTAATAATTACAATAAGAAAATAATCTCTGATCAATGGAGTTAATCACTCAGTGCCTGCTTTACACGTGTTCCCAAAACTTCTAAAATTGGATGAAAAGGGTTCAATCAAACATCCAGGCGGCTGGTCCCAAACAACAATAGTTCTGTTTAAAAAAGATTATTTTTTCTTATTATGTTAATTATTTCTCCATGATAGCTTGGTGCTTAAAGCTTATGTATTAGTTCTTGCAATGAGCATGGTGTGCAAATGTAATTAGAAATAGTCTTTGTTCGATTCCCGGGCATGCCTCTCTGGACACTTCTGCCTTTCATCAGAGCTGTGTGATTTTCTGGGGTACCAGACGTCTTCCACAGAAGCCGTAAGAATTTGGTTCATTGATCTTTGTTCAGGTATGCATGCCACCAAGCCATCATAGGGAGGAAGAAGTTGGTAGGGTATAAGATTAGTTAGAGGATATAATAAGGTATGTATTCCACATTTGATAGTGATTGGGAATTGGAATGCGACGGTAGGCGAAGGAAGAGATGGTGATGAGGTGGGGGACTATGGTTTAGGCACAAGGAATGGCCGCGGGGAGAAAGCAATTGAATTCTATAGGAAACGGAGGTTAGTCATCACCAATACTTGGTTTAAGCACCACAAAAGACACATCAGTATACATGGAAAATGCCAGGCGACTCAGAAAGGTATCAATTAGAGGATATGTTTTTTTAGGTATAGATTTAGGAACAGTGATCAATTCGCACAGCTTCCCGGGAGCAGATGCGGACTCTGACCACAATTTAGTTATTATTAAGAGTTTCATGTTTGATTCAAAAAGATTATGCTAAGGGTGGTGAGTTAGGAAATGGAAATTGGAAGCATTAATTGGAAAGACAAGGAAGGAGTATCAGCAGGCTGTAAAGAATATCATATGAATGAGAGAAAGGAGCTGAGTACAATCGAGAAAAATATGTCCAAAGATATATTGTAAAAAGGTATATTGAAAGTCGCAAGAGAAACTATAGGCACTGTTGATTCGAAAAAGGACAAGGAAACCATTCATTTATGGATATGATGATTAGAAAGATAGATGAGAGAAGGAAATGGATGAATGTAAACGCACAGTTTATGTAGAAGGAAGCTAAAAAATAAGTTGAGACTGGCAACAAATAAAGCAAAGAAGCATGGTGGAAGATGCAGTGTGAGGAAATGAAAAGTTTGCAGAGGAAGGGTGAAATTGTTACACTCTACAGGAAGGTTAAATCACTATCAGGAAATAGGAAGGGATGATCGGTGTTAACAGTTTAGATTGGGTTGTCGGTTAGAGATAAGTTGGGTAAGATAATAGTTAAAACTGAAATAATTAAAGGGAGACAGAAGGAATATGTAGAGGAACTGTATGGTAAAGAATTAAGGCCAACAAGTTTAGGTCCAGGCATACTTGACGATGAGATAAGAAGGGCATTAAGGGAGATGAAATCCAAAAGACCGTATGGGTAGTCAACATTCCATTGGCAGAACCACTTAAAAGTTTAGGAAAATGTGGAAGGAAGACTCAGTATGGAGTGATTGGTAGGATCTTTGAGGAAGGAATCTGGCCAGAAGACTTGGTGAGATCAGTGTTAGTTCCTATTCCGAAAAAGGTAAAGGCTACATCATGTGAGGACTACAGAACACCAAGTTAAATTTTGTTTCAACTTAAGTGGTTATCAGTATCATCAATAAAGAGGATGGAGACCAGGGTAAATGATTGTTTGGGAATGATCAGTTTGGGTTTATGAAATAGAGAGGCACGTGCATTGCCATTGCAGTAATGAGAGCACCAATCGAGAGGAAAATAGAATACAATCAGGACGTATTTGCCTGCTTTGTAGATTTTGTAAAGGCATTAGGTGGAGTGAATTGGGAAAAACTGTGTATATTGCAGAAAATAGGAATGGATTGGAGGGACAGGAGACTGATCCGCAACCTGTACATGTCTCAGACTGCTCAGGTGCGAGTGGGGAACGGAGAGTCCGGATGGGCAGTGTTAGGAAGAGGTGTAAGGCAGGGTTGCCCATTGTCACCGGTACTGTTCAACGTACATGTGGAGGAAATGATTAAAGAGGCATGGGAAGAACTGGAGGTAGGAATGAAAGTCGGAGGGGAATTCATAAAATCTGTTAGATTTGCTGATGACCAAGCATTAGTTGCTCAGTCAGCCGAGGTGTTGCAGGCATTGCCAAGTGAATTGGAAATTCACTGCGATAGGTATGGGATTAGAATCAATTTTAATAAGACAAAAGTTATGTGATTTTCCAGAAAGAAAAAGGCTAAGCTAAACATAAAAATAGGAGTGGAAAAACTGGAGCAGGTAGAACAGTTTGTATCTTGGAAATGTTTTGGACCAACATGGTCAAAGTAGTCGGGACGTAAGGAGAAGGATTGCGCTAGACAAAGAGGCTTTCACAAAGAGGAGGGAGCTGATGAAATGGATGTGGTGTAAGGATATTAAGAAAAGACTCTTAAAAACTTTGATATGGATCGTAGCTATGTACGGTGTGGAAATGTAGTCACTGAAGCAGGAGGATAGACGTAGATTGGAGGCTTTTGAAATGTGGGTGTGGAGAAAAATTGAGAAGGTGAAACGGACCGAAAGGAAAACACATAAGCAAGTACTAGGAATGGTGGGTGAGAAGGGTTTCTTGGGAGAAATCCTAAGGAGGCAGGAAAAATGGATGAAGGGCATATTGATAGGCAGTGGGATGTTGAAGACGGTAATAGAGGAGAGAATGTTAGGAAAACGAGGAAAGGGTAGGAACAGGATAGGGATTAAATAAAATTGGCAATTTTCCACAAAAAATTTTTTTTTTTGTGGAAAATTGCCAATTTTATTTAATCATGTTATTCCACCATATCAAGCCTGAAACGTCTCTTTTTATTCAGGATAGGGATGTTGGACATGAAGAAGGGAGGAAGGAAGTACACAGGTAACGTGACTTGTTGTAGAGTAAGAATGTTTGATTGTGTGTTTTGTTAGGAGCCACAAAATATTATTTAGTATTTGAGGCCATCCAAAACCTACTTTAACCAGTAGATTACCTTTTAATTGTGTCTGACAAATAAGACTTGAATTGTGGTTGGTGAATGGACTGGTTTTTCCACAATGACAATGATGTGGTGATGAATAGGACTCATGCAGCTATTTCAGTGTTCCAAAAACATTTACTGCCTAGCCCCACGCCTCATCCTCTGTGCAATCCCTTTGTTTTTGCAAATGAAGAGGGACATGCATGGACAAGGTTTTGATGACGTAAAAGCACCTGATAGAATAAAACGAAGCAGGAACCAACTGTCGGGCATCACAACAGACAAGAGTTTGAAAAATGTTTCCAGGAATGGAATTTCAGATTGGACTAATGTATTAAGTGTAAGGGATGCTTCAAAGGTGAAATAATTCTGGTGATTTTTGGGTACCACCATGTATACTGCCTGTGTACACTGCCCAATAAATATGCGAACTGAGGTCATAAAAAGTTTATTTTGCAAAATTTACTCAACAACAACAATTTTGTCCCCTTCATTGTGCTTTCTATTCTTTATTTCTCATATTCTATATTTCTATTCTTCCATTGTACTTATTATTCCACCTTATTTTACACTGTTTAAAGCACCCTTGGAAATCCTTGGCAGTTATTCTTTTTAGTTTTCTCGTCAGTTCTTGGTTTATTGTATGTACATCTTCCCTGTGATGTCCCCTCATCATATTTTTCATTTTGGGAATAGGAAAAAGCCACATTGGGCAGGATCTGGCAAATAAGGATTATAATCAAGGATGGTGATTTAATTTTTTGCCAGAAAATGGCGAATAATCAATGCTGAATGTGCAGGTGCATTGTCATGGTGAAGGATCCATCTATCATGATCGGTTAAAATAGCCTGCACAGTTGATTTGCCTAAATTCGGTACATCAGCTATCATTCGGACAGTTTTTTGACAATCGGTAAGGACAAGGGACTGCACATGATCGATGTTGTTGTCAGCATAGGTGGTTGAAGGTCATCCCAACCTTGCATCATCTATGGTGTCATGTCAGGCATCTTTAAAATGCTTAATCCACTTGAAAACAATATTTTCTTCAGAACATTATCCCGTAAACAGCTGAAGTAAGATCTGGTGCTGTCAACATTTCATTGATTTCTTGATAACTTTTACCACACTTCACCAAAAAACTTGATGCTGATTCGTTGCTCCGTGATTTCATCAATTTCCATTTTTGACAAGAGTGAAAACAAGTACAACAGGAACTAACATAACTGGCACCATACGCACAGCTCGACGATCCATCAAGCACAGATGGCTCATTGGGACTCGGGCAACTAGTGGCACAAGAGTGGGCGGGGCAATAGTCCACATCGTGGCCGCCAGATTGCACCAGTTTGCTCATTTATTGCAAAGACCACGTTTAATTATCCATGGCTGGATAGTGTGGGGAGAGATCTCATTCGGACATTTATACATCAACCAAGTGAGTCAGGTGAGGAAGAGGCTGAGGACGGCATGGGTGGATGTCATTGAACTTCCTCTTCCAGAAACAACTAAAGCTTTGGAGTAATCAGAATTTGGAGTGGGTGCAAGACCATGCCTTTGATTTCTTGTATGACCTGGTTAAGATGGACGATGCTCCATTCGAGAGAAAGTTGTTCAATTTGTTTTGCCACTGTGGCGATAAGATGATCTTGTTCTTTGAAGGTTTCAATGAGGTTTGTCCTGATCACCAAGAGACCATCACGTTTCTCCCGAAAGCAATCATGGACGGCAGTTGCATAAGGTCTGCCTCACGATGAGGACACGAGTCACAAGACCTTTTGAGGACACACTTATTACTCTTACCTTTGAGTTGGTCTCTTTCAAATATGAGGAACAGATGAAGTTCATTTTTAACTTGGAGTGGAACGCCTCATTGAAATCATTGCTCCCAGAGGAACGGGTCAACAAAATCGAACAGATCGTCAAGTCAATGAAGGCTAGCCCCAGATTGAAGAGTAAAAGTGGAATTTCTTTACTTGTCTAGAGCCTTAACTCATGCAAGACAACTGTCAGAGTTCTGCTGACTGTCGACTTTGGGGAGGTGGCTGAAGAATTAATTGAAAGTGGTATCGGTGTAGGAGATGTTGATTTCCTAGAGAATCCAGTCTAGGCCTGGATGCTAGCAAAAATAATATTTGAAGAGGACTTCTCTTTGGGAGATCGCATGAGCCTGTTGAAGCTCTATGAATGGTTTGTGGAGACTAAGATCAGTTTGTACAACAAGGAAAAAGAGTTGTCTCATGGCTATGTGTCTGGAAGGGCTGAGGATGTCAGTGCACAAATTTCTGATGGAGTTATCTGCTTTCTATTTCCTTGAAGAAGAAGGGTATGAGTTGGAAGAGGATGAGATGCATGCCATGCTGAGAGTTGGTTTAGTGATCCAAGGGAAAAATTCAAACAGTTTCATACACAGGACATTTGGAGAGTATATGTTTTCACTCTGGCTTATCAATAAGTGTGGAAAGCCCAAAGTGGGCAGGGTTTGACTCCCAAGGGTGTTGCTGGAGAAGAAATATGAAAAAGTTCAGCAGTTCATCAACAACCATTTGTTGATGGAAAAGGAAATGTTACATGATGCCGGTGAAAGTAAAAGGAAACAAAAGGCATCAGTCTTGAATCACACAGCAGTTAGTATGGAAGAACTTTTACAGAAGTGCCTTTATATGTCAGTACTGGAATACCATGAGGGTATTCTCTGGTTCTTGGTGAACAATTCTGGTGATTGTACTGCAGAAGTTGTCTTTGGGAAGGTGGATTGGGATGTTAGGAGTAAGGAGCATCTGGGTCTGCATGAAAATAAGGATTGGAATGCCATTACATTCTGCGGGAGATGCCTTCAGGATAAGGAGGCGTTGAAGTATTTCAGACCAGAGCACCCTCTGTTTACAAAAGAGGGAGAAATTAGGGGGTATATTGAGAATTACGTGTCTAGACATGCTGAACTTGATTACCTCATATTCCTAGTGTAACTCCTGCTGCTGTCAGAGAAATGTGGCTTAGTGGAGAACATAAGGGAAGTTATTCGTAGTGAGGGTTTAAAATGCATGGGTTTGGATATTGAACAATTGTGGATAAAAGATGTTGGGCGGGTGGAGTATGAATCCCATTTAGAATTCATTGTTAGGAACAGGAGTGAATTGGGCGGCGTGGTTAAGGAGGAACTGTTTGATGAGCTTAATGACAAGATGTTGAACAACACTGCAGTGTTTTCATTTGATAAACTAGTTATGTTTTTGAGTCGGTTTTCGGTGATGCTGAACTTGAGGGTTTGGTTGTGAGGAAGAATATATTCCTGAATTGTTGGACGAAGGCTTTTCAGCTATGTGGTCTTGAGGATGTGACGAGAATGTGGAACTTTCTAAAGGGTAAGCTGATGGGTGGGAGGAGAGAAAGAATATTCTTAAGAGAAAGGATGGCCGTTCGAGAAATGCATTCTTGTCTGCTTGCATCAACTGGGGGCCTGTGGATGTATTTCCACATGTTTGATACTTGTGCCGGACAGAAATGGATCAGCAGGGATGTCTCGAACACCTCCATGAAAGCTTTAGGGATTCAATGGATTGGAACATGTTAAAGACGGACCGTTTCCTGAGGTGCTTCATGGACATTCAGGTGGACGGCTTCCTGCTTCAGACAAGGCAAACAGTCGTTTGCTCACAAAAGAAGAGTTTGGACACTGCTTTTTGTTAAAGTTCAATGGCAAATGCTCACCTGAGATACTTAACCAATTCCAACATCTCCTTGCATCGAAAAAACTGGAAACTAAGACAATACTGCAGAACTTGAAGGGGTTATACTTTTGGCTGGCCCAGTCCCATTTTGGCCATGATGACCGGCTGTTTACGGACACTAATTTCAGCTCTGCAATTGATCAAGACTTTAAGATCATTCATTCCTCTTTGGAGTGCTACTTTTTCGTTAAACCCATCCGTACGGACAGCAATGGACTCCTCCAGAGTCTACTAGATGAATACAGGAGTGGTATTAAATGTTTTCACGTGAAGATGTTTCTTGTGCTGCTTAGAAATCAGATACGTCTTGAAGATAGGTTTCTCAGGAGTGAAGAGCTGCTGAGGCGTCTGAAGTAAGATTGGCCCTGGACTTTCAAGGAATTCCTTCTGTTTTTACTTGAGGGCCCTGAAGAAGTGGAATCAAAGAGTTTTCTAATACCATACTTCTTTGCCATCGTCGTAGAGTTTCTGCTGAAAGCAGATGTGATAGAGATACTTCTTCATAGTGAGGGTTTCTGGGGTAACTCCTAAATTCTTTGACCCCTTGGCAACTTTTGTTATTTAAGAGTAGGCTAGTGTCAATGCTGGGTTTCCACCTTCACCCTTCCTCTCTTCCCATATTCATCCCAAATGGCATGTAAATGACCTCGGCTGTCATTTGCCATCCCCTAGTGATTACTGCTACTACAGGAATAAAAGTGGTCCAATAATGCTTCTCTGGGGAACACCTGAAGTACCTATTTGGAAATAGCTGTCATTTAGCGGCTACTACTTAAATTAAGTTTTTGTGCCTTAAGTCAAGGAAGTGAAGAGATTTGCGACGACCATTCTCCAAGGGGTCTTCGCACAAGACTGTTTCATCTGGAGCAACACTGGGAAATTTATTTATGTGAGTACTTACTTGTTTTATTATTTTAAAAACTTAATTTTCTCCCTTCTTGGTAATATTCGTGTAAGATTAGTTATCTATGGTGAGAGAAAGAGAGAGAATTCCTATTAAAAATGATATTCATTCCTTCAGTTATTATATTGTTCTCAAATTAGTCAATTTTACTCAACTTTTATTACAATATATTGTAATGTGTTTTATCATAAGTGCATTCATACAAGATCCGTCCCAAAAATAAGTAGAGTAAAATTGGAGAAAATATTTGTTGCAGATCAAAGTACAAAAATACTAAAACTCGTCAAAAACTTCTTAAGAAAGGTAACTTAGTCATCGATAGACCTTAAGATATTTGAGAAATTGTGTGAAACTTACGCTGTGAAATTCATCAAAGTTTCCAATTATTTTCTGTAACACATGGGGTCTGAAGCTCGAAATGCAATTACAATTCTAATTTCTTAGAATCCTCATATTTTCATGAATGTCCCTTTTAACGTATTGACTATTTCATAGACTAAAGATAAATTTAGAAAAAGCTTGGGCAGTTGCCATTAAACAGAAAGGAATTGCATGGAATTGATGTGTCAGAATTAGTAAAATAACGTGAAATGGAAGGTTAGGTTGTTAATGTCATTTTGAACTAGGAAAGTATAAAAATTATGTATCTTTATCTTAATATAATATTTATGTTGAAGTTATTAATTTTTACACCAGGTATATTTTGAGGACTATTTGCATTGTTCCCTTTTGCTGACAAGGTATTTTCAAGCTAGTGCATAATGTTTTACAAAGTGGTTCTAAATCTGCGAGTCATTGATCGTGGGTACTGATGAGGATTTAGAATGATAAAATCACATTTTGAGTTGATACACCTCTAGCAAAAACATTATTCAGCTTCTGACAATTTTTGTTATCTTCAAATATGAAATTAAATTAGTGTTAACTTTTAGGGGATCATATGATTGGCATTCTTATGTCATCTAGCGCAGGATGTAGTTTTTATTTTTTGAAGGAGCGCTTTTAACCCTTTGCACTTGAGGCTGTTTCCGTGCGGACCAACCAGTAACTCGAGACGTTTCGCAGTGCTTTTGGCGACTAGACTACCTATAATACAAAATGATTTCAATGCAAAAGCGAATTTCAATTCCCCAAAAAAACAGTTCATGCCACCATTTCAAGGATTTTCGTAAGAAACAGTACGTTGCAGCTAATTGATCTGCACAATCGACACCACCCATATGTTTTATATAATGTATTACAACATTAGGCTTCTTGACAGGAACTTCAACACCACCTCGTAACATTCTTCTCACAGAAGTCATTCCTGCATTGTTCCAATTCGTCAAGCACGTGGCAACCATCTTGTCGTTCCATGATAAAACTAATGTATTTCCCTTGCGGAATGCTACTGTTGATTTCCTGCCGAATTTTGGTTTTTGGATTTGGTTTGCTAATGCTTCCTATTTGTTAGTGTTGTACCTGACAAGTGGCATTTCAATTTCAATAACTCTTCAGCTAGGATAAAGCTGGTGTAGTACCAAATTTTTTTGAATAAAAAGGTATGTAACTGACATCATTCCATGACCAGTACTCTTGCAAATTCGCGAGTGGCATTGTCCCCATACTTATTGTAACGCCAATAAATGCCCCCAATTCTTCAGTAGTCACACTGTGCCAAGTTCGCGATATCGAGAACGGTGATAGTGTCTTGTTCTCTAACTTTTTTCTAGCGTAATTATTTGTTTCTGTAACTACTTCATTTATGAGTTCATCAGTAAAAAATAGTTTTTAAAAAATCTAATGGTTCTTTCGTGTCTGCAAATATGTGCGGTCCTGCAGGATTGTTGCCGGCGAAAAACGGTATTCTCAGGGGTATTTATTCGGATTCTGGACAGCTAATTCATTCGGAACTGTTAGATTGTGGCTCTTATCATGCATCACTGTCAATTTCACTGTCTATTATTCTAATTTTTCGCCTTCTTACACCTCTTACTTGTTCATTACCATCATCACTGCTCGCGTTCTATCATCAAGTTCTCTATGTATAGATGTAATTTCATGTAAGCAGCTCTAAATCAAACTCATCTTCACTAGAGGTTATTTAATTTTTACATTCCATGGTAATGGGGATTAAAAACTTCAACTTTTCTAGGCTCTTTGCCATGGCTGTCAGGTTTGAACCGAGACCAAAAATGCAATCCGCTTTGTGGTTGCGTACTAATTTCAGATAAGAAAATCTATCTCCATTTGAAGGAATTAAGGATAAGAAAGTTTTATCTCCATTTGAAGGAATATCATTTCACACTTCATTAGATTAGAGATAGAGCGAAGCGATTTTAAGTGAAGGGAGATTAAACAGCGAAGAAACTAAATGTAAACAATTATGCGCATGAAGTTAGCGCAGCGTACGAAGTGGTGAGCGACAGTCACCTCTTGAGTGCAAAGGGTTAAAATCATATCTAAATTTTTCCCATAATTAATTTCAAAGGTCTTCAGATAAAATGTGCTCACATTGGGAGACCCCCTTTTTGCTGTCATCAATATTATACCCTTCTGAAGTGCTTATTCACATGTTAGGCATTGCATTTTCACGAATACAATCTTTTTCATCTTTTGTCACTATTTATTGTGGCATCTTGTATGTTGCAATAGGAGGATGTTTCTGAATTACACCTGAACTACACTCTTTTTCATTCTTAGAATGTAAATCATACACTCCCACATATTGCTGTAATCATTGTTCTTCTTCTGCAGTACTCACCTCTTTGGTTGTAAAATTATCTATTTACATAATATGCTACCTTGGTTCTCACATGCTAGATAATAGTTTATTTACCACCATATTTTCTGATTCCTTCATTTTAAATTCCTGTCTGAGCACTGTGTCAGTCTTTCCTTCAAGTTATTGCATCTGTCGTCCCAGAGGATTAATTCAATATCCATCGTTTTACAAGGATGAATTTCTCTACTGCATCATGCTTAGTACAGACATGCCAACTCTCCTGATTTAAGCGGGAGACTCCCGATTTTTCCTTCTTACGTTCTTGATGAACTGTTCAAATTGTGTACTTAGCTTAACATGTTAATAAAGTGTGACATTCATTAAAAATTGGCAAAGTGTCATAAAGGGATTAAGGTGCCATGCAAATATTGTGGTAATTAAAAGTGATTACTTCGTGATACACTTCTAAAAATCTCCCGATTTTTCATTTTTGAAAGTTGGCATGTCTGTTAGTAATGTCATCAGAGGATCTTCCCAAAAATCTTCAAAACAATTTATACCTTGGCAATGCGATGCCAACAGCAAAGAATTTAAGGGTAATGGCATTTTTCTCTCAAGCTACTTTGGTGTATTATCTTTTATTTTTGTATATTTAGTGCAAGTATCTTTTCCACAATGCCTTTCGTTTCAGGTCATCATTGCCAGGGCAGATAAGTCAATCCTCATCCAATGGAGTGCCTGTCAGAATACTTGTACTTTTCAGTTCATCCAAAAAATGCAGAATCAGCAATAGGTTTCTGAGCACTGTTCAATCCAGTGTTAATGGACTTGTGCCATTGGAATCAGAAAGACAACACTGCTCTTGGTCCTTCACCAGGAGAGGACTCTCTGTAAGGCGGCTGTCAGCAATAAACAGGATATGGAAACTATTTACTAAGCTGTTGAATGCTTGTCGTATTGTTGGAGTAGGTGACATCTGCAGGCAGATATTCGGGAAGTGTGTTGTCTAGTGGCTTAAACAGGACTTCTCTGACTAGTGTTTAAAACCACTGGACTGCACCCCTCCAGGAGACCTGCCTGTAGAAGGAAACTACTCCCACAATATGACCAGCATTTAACAGCTATGTAAATAACTTCCATGTCCTATTTATTGCTGGCTGCAGTCACAACATAGATATAACATACAACATTTTGTAACTTTTTTGTAAACTAAATATGGTTAACTTTCAGCCCAAATAAAGTTTTTTTCAAAACCCTATTCAAATTTTAATTACCAAAGTTTCAATGCTGGACAGAAGCTGATTTTAAGCAAATAGGACTTAAGGCATATTTTAGGGCATTTTTTGAGCCTTTCATGCTTAGAATTCATGATAAATCATGATTATTTGACTAAATTATTTAAAATTTTGTCAATTGTTGCTTAAATATACATGTTCATGTAACTAAGTAGCAAATGTTCCTAATAAATTATATGTAGAGCTGAATTTTGTCCAAATAAGGAGAGGAATTTCTCTAATGTATATATAAAAACAGCATTAAAAACTATTCTAAGTCCAGAGCAAAAAATTCCGTGGCCAGGGTTAAGAAAATTCAAATTTCACAAAAAAATATTTAATGTATCCATTGCTGGAGTACAAAGTTTCACAAAATAGGAGGTTACATAAACAGACATGTAGAGGGTTTAATGCATGCCACCATGCAATCCATACTTTATTAACATGGTGGCATGCAATATAAATTATATTACATTGCATGAAGTTTCCCCATGATGCTGTTGAAGTGCAAGTTGGTGCATATTGGTCTACTGCATCAGGTCAGACATGCAGAAGTTCTGTAAAGAGAAATAAAATAATTAAGATCCAAGATATTCAACTTAAAAAGGTAAGATGATTTCAGGAAATTGTCTAGTATTAGCTATTTATCTTTAACCAAAATGTTTTAATCCTCTTTCTTACTTTTAAATTTACAGCTAGGCTTGTTCCATAGCAAACAAGACAAATGTTAACTGATTATCAGTCAAAGTTGTCATATGTATTGATTTAGATTCCTTTTTTATTATTATAGTTCCCACCCAAAAACAGCAACTTGATTAAGATATGAATTTATTAGTAGCCGATTTCAACATTGAGAAAATCTATACACAGCAAAACGAACTGGCAAGTTTGATCTTACACACTTGAATAAACCTCTTAATTATTCAAACTATACTATTATTTCTTGAATTGATTTAATATTCAGTGCCTTAGAATGTACATTTTGGCATTCCAATATATAACTGAATAGCAACCCCACTCGGGTATTTGACACCAATCAGTCTATATTAAGTGACCTCTAATGACCTCCTGAGAAGATTTAAAGTAAAATACTATTAATTTTAAATGTCATTAATTCAACACCTAAGTGTTTGTTGATTTCTATTATCATCATGTACGTTGTACATTTTATGTAAATAAAAAATGTGGTATGTTAAATACATAATATTTATTGTATATAACATGAATAAATACTTTGCATTGTCAATACAACTGTATATGCACAAAGAATAAGAGTTTGACAAATTAAAACAACAAATGCTTTAATCAATTAAGCTACCGAGCTCTTACACTCTGAAATTTTGGGGGCTTTAAAGGAACAAGATGTTATGACGAAATAACGTACATACAATGTCACTGGCATTCGTAGTCGTGCGCGATGCGCCACAGTCCACGATGTTAAAATTGGCTTTATTAACATCGTGGACTGTGGCACGTCGTGCACTACTACAAATGCCAGTACCATTGTATGTACGGTATTTCGTCATAACATCTTGTTCCTTTTAAGCCCCCAAAATTTCAGAGTAAAACAAATGTTCACAAAATAAAACTTACACCAGCCAAATATACAGAAAGTTATTCATAGTCAAATTGAAAGAAAAGCTGCAAATTACCATGATATGAACAAGTTCACTACATCAAATTCACGTAAATCGGTATGGTTTTCATAAGACTTAATGTCTCATCTCATATCGCCAATGAAACTAATTGCATTTTAATTCTATGCACCCATGTACCTCAAAATAACTCAAAGGATGTCTTTGTTTCTTTGGCATAAATCAACTAAGCATTTGGTTACTAATACAGTTTAGTTCCAAAATGAATGCTTAAACAATAGCAATGAACAAGAAACCCACTCCTGTAATTAGCACTAATTACATTCAGCATCAAGTTAACTCTAATGAACAATTGAGAATGAAGCTAAATTAATATAATTACATCTTTCAGTGTAAATGCTATTAATTTAATATTTATCAAGCATTGGACAACGCTCTAATTTTACAAAGGTGACCAGTGTCATGAACTATTATCGGCTGGATTTAAGTGCTTCAAACCTGCCCAATGCAATAAATGTAAGTTGAATGCACTAAAATATATTACAAAAACTACAATTATGTGATTAATCAATCACAAACCTGTTAATTTGTGCAAGCAACCATATTACAAGTATAAAAATCATACCAAATTGAGATTTCATAGTTATTACGCACTTTTCATTATGAGATTTCAGAAGCTTACCACCAAACAATGAAAAAACAGTTTTTAAAACTTTGGTGGACCAGTGAGATGTGTCGTGACAAACCAATAAGCAGCTATAAAGTGCCTAGTAATTATTTGTGTAACCTACTAGTGAGATTTATATTCACCTAATAGGAAGGGGTTCTTTGGAGTCTCCAACAAATTGCTCATTTAGCCAGGGATAAAGGCAGTTACACAACTGTACAGGATTACATACGGTAATCTCCAAGTTTCAAGGTACATCCAAGATAAAGGATTTCTTTTCCAAAATTCCCTGAACCTAAGCCAATATCCTGCTTAGCACTTTATAACCTCTCAAAGGATTCCTGATCCCAAGGGTGATGAAACCATAGACAGTTGTCAACCTGAGGGACTGTTTGATAGGTGATGGTGCATTCACTCAATACAACACAAGCTAAGTTCACAACAGCAAGTTAAGTTCACACATCAGGGTAGGGGGGAGCAGATCCTTTCCTTGTGTCAGCTATGGTTTCCCAAGAAGATCTGGCATCCAAAAAATCACAGGTAGAGAAGCTGAGTGTGCCCAAAGCATGCTCTGAAATTGAACCCGACCTATCCAGTCACTAGTCCAATGCTCTACCCGTGGAGTACACCATCCATCAAAGGTGGTTATTTATTATTGGTTAATCAACTGATTAAGGTATGTTTAGGATGGACACAACTACCAAATTAATATTTGTGACTTAACAAAACAATCCGGCAACCTAAACTACATCCCTCTTAATCTGTACTTCCATCTAAGTCCATATCCTGTTCCTGCCCTTTCCTTGCTTGACTAACACTCTCCTCTTTTAGTCTTCAAAATCACACTGCTGATCAATGCGCCCATCATCCATTTTCCCTGCCTCCATAGGATTTCTCCCAACAAACCCCTCTCCTCGCACACCATACCTAGTACTTCCTCATTTGCTTTCCATTTGGTCCATTTCACCTTCTCCATTCTTCTCCACACCCACATTTCAAAAGCCTCCAAATCTGCATCTATCCTCCTGCATCAACGACCGCATTTCCACGCCATGCATAACTATGCTCCATATCAGCTTTAACAAGTGTTTTCTTAACATCCTCACTCAACATCCCTGTCATTAACTCCCTCCTTGTGAAAATTTCTTCATTCTTACCTCCAGTTCTTCTCATGTCCCTTTGATTATTTCTTCCACATATACATTGAACAGCACCGGTGATAATGGGCAACCCCTGCCTTACACCTCTTCCTGACCCTGCCCATCTGAAGTCTCCATTACCCACACGCACCTGAGCAGTCAGACATGTACAGGTTACCAATTAGTCTCCCCTCCCTCCAATTTATTCCAATCTTCTGCAAAATACTTAAGTTTTTCCCAATTCACTATCAAAACCCCTTTTTGAAATCCAGAAAATAGGCAAATACATCCTGATTGTATTCTGTATGCCTCCCATTTAGTGATCTCATTACTGCAATGGCATCAAGTGTACCTCTCCCTTTTCTAAACCCTAACTTATCAACCCCTAAGTAATCATTTGCCCTGCTCTCTATCCTTTTGTTGACTACCCTGAGAACTTTAGCTGCATGGGATATCAAACTTATTGTTCTGTAGTCCTCGCATGACGTAGCCCTTACCTTTTTTGGAATAGGAACTAACACTGATCTCACCAAGTCTTCCAGCCAGATTCCTTCCTCATAGATAATAGGAATCAGTCCACATTTTCCTAAACATTTCAATAATTCCACCGGAATATTGTCTACCCTTACCTTGGCCCAAATAAGGCCGTGGGGCCTTATTTGGTTTCAACTCCCTTAACACCCTTTCTATCTTGTCGCCGAGTATGCCTGGACCTAAGCTATTTTTCTCAACGTCATGCTCCTTTTCTATGTCTAACCTTGTTGGCCGAAGTTCTCTACCATAGTGTTTCTATATATTCCTTTCATCTCTCTTGGATTTCTTCTGTGTCAACTATTATTTTACCCCACTTATCTTTAACTGTTAGCACAGATCTTCCCTTCCTACTTCCCGATAATAACAACCCCTCTGTATAGCACAATAATTTCACCCTTCCTCAGTTAACTTGCCATATCCTCACAATGTGTTTTCCACCATTCTTCTTGTGCTTTATTTTTGATCCATCTCAATTTATTGTTTGATCCTTTGTACTTCATTTTGCCCAACTCTGCGTTTGCATTCTTCCATTTTCTTCTGTCATCCATTCTTTTAATCATTTCATCTGTGATCCATGGTTTCCTTGTCCTCCTGTTAACAGTTCCTTAAGTGTCTTTTGCAGCTTTCATTAACACTTTCTTGATGCAATCCCATTTTTCTTCGATAGTACTTGGCTCTTTACCATCATCTATGATTTTCTCAACAGCCTGCTGATTCTTCTTCCGTGTTAATCTTTTTAATGCTTCTACATTCCATTTCCTAACCCGCCACCCCTGCCATATCTTTTTGATATGAACGTTACATTTCATAACAACTAAATTGTGGTCAGAGTCTGTATCTGCTCCCGGGAAACTGTGCAAATTTATCACTGTTCCTAAACACTGTGCCTAACCATAATATAATCTCATACCTTTCTGAGTCACCTGGCATTTACCATGTTTACCTAAACCTTGTGGTTTCTAAAACATTGTTGGTGATGACTAACCCATGTCTCCTGCAGAACTCAAATTGCTTTCTCCCTGCATTCATTCCCCTCTTCCTTCGTCTACTGTTGCATTCCAATCCCCCATCATTATCAAATGTTTCCCTGCAGGAACACACGCAATTATATCCTCTAACTTGTCGTACATCCTATAGACTTCCTCCTCGTGGTTCCTCAGTGGCATGGGATATCAAACTTATTGCTCTGTAGTCCTCACATGACGTAGCCCTTACCTTTTTTGGAATAGGAACTAACACTGATCTCACAAAGTCTTCTGGCCAGATTCCTTCCTCATAGATACTATGAATCAGTCCATATAGTGTCCTTCCACATTTTCCTAAACATTTCAACAGTTCTACAAGGATGTTGTCCATTCCCACAGCCTTATTTGCTTTCTTCTCCTTTAATACCCTTTCTATTTCATTGTTGAGTATGTCTGGATCTAAGCTATCTACGAGGGTCATCCGGAAAGTAGTA
The DNA here is from genome assembly GCA_037158775.1 of Hetaerina titia. Classification (NCBI taxonomy): domain Eukaryota; kingdom Metazoa; phylum Arthropoda; class Insecta; order Odonata; family Calopterygidae; genus Hetaerina; species Hetaerina titia. The sequence continues at coordinate 65,161,762 of CM073778.1, read as the reverse complement.
CCCGTTCGTGCCGCATGAAGTGCTGACGACGCGAGTAGCCGCTGGACGAGGTCAGATAGCTTCAGTGGCTTGTCTGCCTTCTCTGAGCCAAGTTGCGTGACGCTAGCATTGCCTGTGTTGTTTCTGTGATTGTTTACAGTGTTTAAAAAAATTGAGAACGCCGCCAGTTGTGAAGTGAGGGCAGTGATTAAATTCCTCAATGCAAGAAACGTTCGCCCATGTGATATTCATCGCCAATTAAAGGAGGTGTATGGAGACAATGTAATGGACGAGTCGTCTGTTCGGCGGTGGTGTCGCAACTTCAACATGGGGAGGGGGAACACACACGACGATGAGCGTTCGGGGAGACCGTCTGTCATTACAGACCAACTGGTGAGCTCAGTTGACGAATTCGTGAGGAACGATCGGCGCGTCACAATTGATGACATCTGTGAGCATTTTCCCAATGTTTCTCGAACAATTGTTCATGAAATTGTTAAACACCATCTGCATTATGCAAAAATTTGGGCAAGATGGGTCCCTCGCATGCTTACAGATGAGCACAAAACCAAGCGTATGGCTGCAGCACTGACGTTTTTGGGACGTTATTCTGATGAAGGACACTCTTTCTTGACTCTCATAATTACTGGTGACGAAACATGGGTTTGTTATGCATCACCTGAGAGTAAACAACAGTCAATGGAGTGGCATCATGCTCATTCACCAAACAAACCAAAAAAAATTCAAGACAGTTCTGTCCACCAGGAAACTCATGGCAACCATTTTCTGGGATCGACGAGGTGTATTGCTTATTGATTTTATGGCCCGTGGAGACACTATTAATGCCAATGCGTATTGTGAAACATTAAAGAAATTACGGCGGGCAATACAAAATCGGCGGCGAGGTCTATTGTCTACTGGTGTCATTCTCGTTCGTGACAATGCCAGGCCTCATGCAGCTGGGATAACACAAAAACTTTTGCAGCAATTCAAATGGGAAACTTTCGACCATCCACCGTATAGCCCGGACTTGGCCCCTCCAGATTTTCATCTCTTTACAAAGCTTAAAGACTTTTTGGCAGGAAAAAGATTTGACAGCGATGAAGAACTTAAAGAAGGAGTGACCCTGTATCTCAATGAGCTGGCGGCGAAGGACTATGCAGCAGGAATACAGAAACTTGTCACACGTTATGACAAATGCCTTAATTTGCTTGGAGATTATGTTGAGAAGTAGTTTAAAGTATCCTCTTTCAAATAAAATTTTTTATGTTTGTTAATATTTACTTTTGTGTCTTTATTTCACGAACGGGTACTACTTTCCGGATGACCCTCGTACTTGTATGTCATGTTCCTTTTCTATGTCTAACCTTGTCGGCCTAAGTTCTTTACTAAGTTCTTATATACCTGAACAATTACTGTTCATCGGTTCTGCTTTAATCTCGATGAGTAATAGTTTATCCGTTGCTTGCTCTATGTTGACTACACTTCCTACCCCTTTATTTAATATTATGGCAACCCCTCGTTGGCTCTCATCCCAGCCACTGTATATCACTATAATTGTCACTCCAGTAATCCCCGCTATCTTTCCATCTCTCGCTTAATATTCTCTAATTTGCCTGTCCTCAACATTGACCTGACATTCCATGTTCCTATTCTAACTAATTCCATCTTCTGTCCTGCTGCTGTGGGTTTTCCTTTTTGAGGGTTCCGTGGGAAGACAACCACGGAAGCCTTGCCTCCCCTGCCACCGGGCACGACAAATGGCTGCTAGGGCCAAGTTCTGCAGTTGCCAGGACTCAATTTCTTGTGTCCATCATTGTGCTTGGGAATAATAATTGAGGTTTCCCAATGCCTTCCTCAATAGTGTTTTTAACGTGACAACACTCAAAGGCTGCCACACTGGGGTCAGGCAGTCGCCTCATGCTGCGTGGACTACCTTTCGTGTGCCTCCTAACCTTCAACCTTTCTGGCATGGGTGACCCTACCAAAAGCAATTATTATTACTCGCACCATGGGTCATCGGAACGCACATGCCCTTCCACCACGTCAAGGTTGTAGCCCATGGGAGGGTTGAAAGTTATACAAAGGTAAGAATGAATGGGCAGACTTAAATAATGATTTTTTTTAAAGGTACCAAGTCCTATTGACCTAGAAGGAATAAATGCCAAAAGATGCTAAATGAATTATTTAAAACATGTCAATAACTTTTACCTTGGAAAAATTATCTACTGCTCGTGCAAGTTCTAGAAAGCTATTCCACAGAACATTTGTATGAAGAAGAATAATACAAGGAGGACAAATTAAAAAAAAAGGCAAACCACAGGGATTAAATGAAGGACGGCGATATGCAAGCTGTGCCTATATTGAAAGCATTCTTTTCCACTAGTTCCAAACAAGAAAACAGGATAAGTGATACTTTTCACTCTTTTACAAAGCAAGCTGATGGAAATAAAAGCTGCGGAATAACTTACAAACTGAACACTATTTGCATTTGATGGTTGCTGTCCCAACTTTGTCGATGTACTTGTCCACATTCTTTATTTTGGAATATAGAACAATGGAAAAATACATTGTTCTTCATTTCAAGAATACTATTTGCATTGATTGCTTTTTTGATAGATGAAAGAGAGAGCACCCACTGCCGTAATCTGAAACATAACGACGATAGTTCAGCTTTCAGAATATTTAAAGGTTCATTTCAAATTCTATCAAACTCGAGAAAACTAAGCACCGTCGCCCTAGTAAGTACATCCTCTCCACTCCCCCCTCTCTGAAATATCTGCGAAGCCGAAAGCCAACCCTCTTCTGGATTATTCTCAGAAAGTCACCCAATCATTGTTGTGTGACTGCATAACTCAATTTAACTTTAGTCACTATCCAAAATACATGAGATAAACAACTTTAAACAAGTGAAACTGATAGTATAAATGCTTAGAGTAATATTTTAAATGCATACCATAGAGGAAAAATTTCATTCCAAATTCCCTGTGACTTTAATATGACAAAGACATTAGGATCTTTTACGATTTTTAAGCATGGTGACCTATATTTGTGTAGTTTCAAATATTTTATTCAAGTTACTGTATATTTCAATCTTTTACTCTCCATTAAAAGTTTTTTGCATTACTAACTGGCTGTACAAATATATAATTTTCAATCAAATGCTATAGTGGGCTATACATTAGAGCGGACGCATATCAATAATGAATCTATGTGAATACTGAGGTCTATGGAGTGGGATTTCGGAGAGGAGTTTTTTATTATCCCAATATTTAGATTTTAGAAAATTTCATGAATATTCTTCTCATTGCCTTCAGCAATAAAAGAGTATACTCAAAACAATTACAACATTCCGAAACCTTTCTAAAACATTAAACGTGGTAGTAATTCCATGTGTCGTACAAACATGATAGCTAAGCCAGGGATAGGTATTGCAATTTCACAACTAACTTGTAATGAAGTGAAATAAGAATAATTACAGGCTTCCTGTTCATCAATATCAAATACATTTAACGATTTAACTACACATACATGAAAGTGAACAATACATTTAAAAAATGATCTGGGATGAAAATGGAAACTGACTCTAAACAGTCTACAATGAAGTTTTAAATTATTCTGATGATATATCTTTAATAATCTTATTTGAAAATTAGTAGAAGTGGTTATTCTGATTAATTTGGGCATGGTAATGTCTAAGTTTCCCTACTTAGAGATACGTTCCACTTTTTCTTATATATTTTACATAGTATCCTTAAAGCACTCCTCCCATGGACTACAACCTTGACGTGATGGAAAGGCTTGTGCGTTTCAATAAACTCTAGAGCTGCATTGGAGGGAGCAATAATAATTGCTCCTGGTAGGGTCACCCATGCCATAAGGTTAAGAGCCAGACAAAAGGTAGTCCACACAGCGTCCGCTCCTCAGTGAGCTGGCTGCAAAAGTATCTGACCCCAGTGGGGTGGCCATTGAGTGATGGTGTCATGTTAAAAACACTACACTTTGCAATGTATTTCGCCGTTGGCATCATACTATGTTGTTGAAACTAAGTTGTTTAAGTACACAAGACCAGTCAGCTGTAGACTACTTGTATTCCAAAGACCTCCGATTTTCCCAGCATTACTACTTGATAAATACTCAAACTACTCGAGAGTAATTGTCAGCCGTTCAATGGTTTCATGTTTTCGAATATGTGTATATGCAGTCATGACAAAATTAATTGAAAAATTTACCAAGGCTAATTTAAGAGTTAATTTTTGATGATGTTTGATTTAAGAACTGTGTTAAATACACACTACTAAAGAATCAGTCTAGTGAAATTTCAATCTGAGAAAAAGTAGAGCACTTAAGATATTTTAAACAGCATCACCACATTTCTCCTTTGATACAACATATTCAAAAATACACCTATATTATAGTCTATTACCTCACAACTAAAACAAAATGATCAGGTTTCAATTCTCCCAGGATTTATGTTTATCTTGCAATAATTTAGGGAAACCATTTTAAATTTTTGTATTCCACCACCATTATGGAATGGAATTCACTGGTAGATTAAATTTTGTTCTTAAATCAAATTGCTTAGGTTATGGCATGCCAGTCAACTGTTCGAAAGAACTGTGCTTTTCTGTGTTGAATAAACAACTTTTTAATAATTGCCAGCCATTCAATAGTTTCAGATTTTCAAACATATGTATCGATGCAATAATTGCGTACAATTAATTGAGAAATCAAGGGTAATTTAATTGTCTTCATTTTTGATAACGTTTGATTTGAGAAACCCATTAAATACACTACACTAAATGGGGAATCAAGTCTACAAAATAAAGTGCTTCCCTGCAAGGCAGAACAGTACTTTCATTGATTCTAATAAATTATCTACACAATTACAGATTTAGAAGAAAATGGGAAATCTAAAATAATAGCTTGATATCTCTGATGTCTTTCCAGCCATTTCAAACTTTCCAAAAACTTCCTTCAGTCCGAATGCTTCCTAAAATGCACTCCCTAAAATTAAAATATCCCCTAAAGTAATCAGCAATAAAAATAGTTTCTAGCTAATGTATGAAGTTGACGAACCTATGTATTACGTATTATTAGAGTGAATCACACCTCTGTATGCCACAAAAAAACTTTCTACATTTCAATTTAACTTTTCACTGCTGTCCAAAATTTTTAATGCTAACGTGGTTTTAATCTACTGATACTTGAAGTTAAAACAAATTTTCCATGCACACAAGATCAAATAGGTAGACTTCTGATGAGAAAACAAAAGTAATAAAATAATTTTTAAAATGTTATTAAAATTGAAACACTAAAATAAAATTATGAACAATTTGAATATAAAAGTTAGTAAAACGAAACGTAGTAATAAAATAAAGCCAAATTGTGACAAAATTAATGGAGCAAATTTCTGTATGAAAACAATAGTAGAAATGTGATTTTGCAACTACCTTTCCGAAGAGCCAAGGATCAGCTGGGACAGTTAGGACTTGGGAGCTGGCATCTCGCCGATGAGCTTATTTCCAGAGCCTTCTTCCTTCAACCGTAGTCTTAGCTCCCGACTGATCCGAAGATATTCAGCGAGCTCTCGAATTCTTTCGTCGAATGGGCAAAATTGTGCGACGTCTTCGAATATTCCGAAGATTGGAATAAATCGAAGAGTAACATCACGCCGGTATCAGCGACCGGTTATCACAAGAAGTTTCTCGATCTGAGTTGAAATTAGGACCGCTCCAGCAGAGGAACAACCTTACCAGAAGAGAAAAAATTGAAATGTTTATTATTCGCAAAGAAAATTAAATTAATATTCTGAAATAAAACCAAGAAAATAGCAAAAAAGTTCTTGATGATAGCATTAATAATTACGCAAGATGTCTCAGGACTATTTATTCACTAACTACAATATGCATGATAATGTGTGTAACACAAATGAAATGCCTGCAAACTTAGCATTTCATGATGCTTAAAGTATTTACGAAAACAAATGTCATAGCTAGTATTAATTATTGAATCTCAATTGCATCAAATCATTCACCAAACTTGACAAACTTCACAAACACTGAAGGATGTTGAACAAATGTTTTTACAAGCACGTCTGCTTTGGCTTAGGATTTCCTAACGGGGCATAATACTGTTCAGTACTAAATTGAATTGGAAGTGATTCAACGAAAAATTCGAGACATCAGTAAATAATAAATTTCAACCTTTACCATACAGCGAAGTATTAGATAATTTCTATTGGCATTGTATCCCAGGAAATGACTCGTGCTCGAAAATGTGAGACAAATCGATCCAGCAATTCCAAGATAGCGCATGATACCTACTCAGTGTGACCAAAACTTAAAACTAGCGAACATTGAAATTACACTATACGTTATCGATATGTTATTAAAACGATCCAACGGGAAGGAATAAGAATTACCTCTCTGAGCGATAACTGATTCCTCGCAGATCAGCTGATGACAGGAGATCATTCGCTCCACACGCCGAAGTTCGCTTCATCTCAATTCGATGAAATGGTGATTCGACGAAGCTAGCTTTCTTCCACTGTCGGTTGAAAGTAGTCAAGTCTTCGAAAGTCACATTGGCAGTAGTCCAATAGGAAGTGAAACAAGTTTCTGAGAATTCCCCCCAGCATTCACGCCAACTGAATACCTCGTCCATCGTAATTTACTCCGCCCGTGCAGCGACGTTGAAGAATCTGCATAATAAACAAAACCAGTATGATTAAACATTTTATAAAAATGCATTTTTTTTGTTAATTATCCTTTAATTATTATCACTGTATTGGCATGGTGACAAGATATCTTGTCCGAACTAGCCATCGAGATAAAAATTATGAAAGTTATTTCATTAGAATAATTACTTTAAAATTTTACGACAAAATAAATTGCGTGAACATCAAATGAAAAACCCGCCTGCTAAAAACTCATTAAAACAACGAAAAATTACGGCCTCAATTTCCCAAGGACATCAACGAATATTTATATCAATCAATATTTATATCAATCAATATTTATATAAATCAATAATTTCGATATTCAGACGATTGCCATGTGAAATGTAAAGATAGTATTTAGGACGCGAAGCACGACAATGCCTACCATTAGTTTACAAACTTATCTACTTTGCAAATTAAAATAAAACTAGATTGGAAGAGAACGCATTTAAGAACCATGAAGTACACATGTGCCAAGCATGAATAAAATTTGGCAAGCAGCATAGCAATGCCTAAGAGGGGTTGCATACATTGTCAATGTGAATTTGAAGATTGCAAAAAAGCCATCGGATAGACAAAAAATATCTAATCGATGAAGTAAATAATTAGATTTCATTGAAGATTCCAAACTTAGGTTGAAATGTGGAATTTATCCAGTGATCTACAACGAGCACGTTCCACCCGCGGTTAAAACTTCTAATTTATCTAATTAAATAATTCTTCAAACCTAACAAATTTCACAGAAGGCTGGGTTACCTTTCCGGAGTAGGTATACACAGCATTAGGTGAATCATCTCACCGATCAGCTGACCACAAGAGAGCCTTAGCTTTCCGAAGCACTCTTCTTAATTTGATCGAATGGCCATGCGATTCGTTCTTCCGCAGTGGAAGTGGACAGGGGCCTAAGTAATACGAAGTGAAGTTGCATCGCCTACAAGGCTTGAGAATGGTCAAGGTAAGTTTTCGGAAAAAATCGGCCAAGTCATATTTGGTTATTGTCATAAAATTAGAAAGTTCACAAAGTGATGTGGAACTGACGTATATAAATCAGGTATGCTCATTATTAGAACTAATAACTAGACGCTTAATACTCAGCCAGAGAAGCACCAATGCTGAGCAGGGAAAATCTTGCGCTGGACGGGAAATGGTCTTCAATGAAACTGTTACTTCATCTCTTTCTCTCCAATCGCGACATCACACACCTTCGGGTTAACTGTAAAAAGCAAGTCACACCGAAAATAATTTAATCACCTATGTGCAATTTAGCATAAGATTCAATTCGTATTAGGCAGGTTTTGGTTTGCAACATTCACGTTAGGCAGGTGGAATTTGACTGAAAAAGTAATACCCGAATGAAAAGTTACTTGATTCGCTTATTCCAACGAGTTTCCACGAATCTCGGACATGCCTTAAAGGCTACACAGGGAACCTAGTTCTTCCAAGTAAAATACATAGTCTTAACGTTACAGTCACTCAAAGAGAAAAGCATTCGCCTTCGGTAACGTCGAGTCAAATTTCACCTTTCCTAAATTTTGAGTTTTTAGTGCCGCGATGCCTTAATTCAGGTACGGCAGTACGACATGCGTATAAAAATTTACCCTTTCAAATGTGTACCAACATTATTAAGACTTTAATTATCCAAGAAAAGTTAAGATAAAGTTACGAAAGAAATTAAAGAAGTTCAGGGCTGAATTCGACCTTCGTGTTAAATGCGTTTTAATTATATAACTTGGGTATTAAAGTAAGTTTTTCAGGAAACTGACCGATAATCAAGAATGCATGGCCACTTACTTGAAACACTCGAGACGCCAGTGGTCTTCCATTGCTCTCCCTAAGTCGTTTGCGGCGCATAGGCGTTCTCTCCCTCTTCCGCACAACCGCCCCAACCATGACTTCGCGAAAGACTGAATGTCCGCATTAGTTCTCCGCCAGGGCGCGAAGAGGGGGACAATGGTTCGGCAGAAGCATTGGGGATTGGTGGACGAAAATTAGAAAAGGCGGCGAAGGGGGAGGTTTGAGGTAGCGGAGGGGAGGGTAGCGAAGAGAAAGGGAGGATTAGATATGAGGAGGGAGATGGGTGGGGGGTTAATGGAATATCCTTAACGCAGTAGAAAGATTTCAATAGGGGCTGACGGAAGAATGTCGTTAGACAGCTGTACACGATATGGCATGGAAATAAAATGGGACAAGCATGGAACGACATATGAAAAACAAAGTGGCGGTAAAAATGAAGTATCTTACAGTAGTGACTGGAACACAATGTTCTTGTCTGAGGTGTAGACACTCATTGGCATACATGTTCTATCTTAAATGAAAACAAAAAAGCATTTTCTTTCCTATTTTTTCTATAAAAAAGGCCATGCACGCGAGGAGAAAGATCATAATAAAGATGGTAATAAAATATAATATGATGAAAACATAAGCAAAATAAGATGATAATAAAAGCTTAAAGGGTCACGAGATAAATTCTTGCGGAAAGATTGCCCACAACTGCTGAAGAACATCATCTGGAAGACCAATAACACAACTTGTTTGACAATGAGCATGATTTAGGCGATCTAAAGTAATCCAAATTTTCTGCGAGTATTACTCAGTGCAAAAACACCTTGAAAGGTATTAACAATGAAAGAGTATACGTTTCAAGTATCCTTGGGTATTTTTCCATTCCCTAAAATCTAAGGCGTATTCATTTTGACTTCGGCGTGATTTTGATTCCTTCGTCTGAATAACTGCCCCTTTAAGGTCGTCCCTGAGTAGACGAAGTTCACTCCCTCGGGTCTGTTTGACGCGTCGGGTAGCTCGACTAACTTCCTTTAGGACGGGTCGGATTTCTACTTGCGCCAGCCGGAGGTTAACTCAAAATGATCTGTCACCGACTAGAAGGTCACTAGGTAAGAATTTTAACGAAAATCCACTTTGACTACGACATCGTTTTGTGCGCCAGGCCGTTTGAACTGCCTTCCCACGGTCTTCTTGCAGCAGGCAGATACGGGAATAGCGAGTCGGCTTCCTCGCCGTCTCGTCTGCAGTCCCTCGCGCCTATCCGATCCCGAAAACCCACCCACCCTCCAAAGGCTTTCCTAATGATTGCCATGACTGAATACTCTTTCATTCTTGGTCTCATTGGTCATACCAACAATTCTCTCATATTTACCAATGCTTCTGCACATCATTTTCAATCTACTCTATTTACACTAAGGTGTCCAATTATTTTCATAATGACATTAGTCATATTAATTTAATGGCATTATTCATTAAGTGTAGGAGACAAAGGAAAATAACTGCGTTAGACCAACAAGAGTTTAAGAAGGAGGTAGTTGATGACAGGGATGTTGAGTAAAGATATTAAGAAATGGTTCTTAAAAAACCTTGATATGGAGATATTGAAATTACATTATTGACGTTGTAATTCCACACACTTTATTTAGAACATAACCCAGGTTTCAACGTTGAACGTCATCATAAATGAAGAGTGTGGAATTACAAATTCAATCATTTAATTTCAATATGTTATGTAAATTCCATAAAGTTACAATGGGGACAACAAATTTCTTGATATGGGGTGCAGTTTCTACAGTGCAGAACCATGGAGTCGGATATATCCCTCGAGTTGCTCACATTCCTTGCCTTTTTGGAATTCCTTTTGAGCAACTAAGAGTGAAATAATCACTCCCATTTCCAATTTGTATATTAGGGACTGGATCCTAAAGTTTATATTTTTATAGTCATATCGATAACACCTATTTTCAACAGGGGCTAACTGAGATAGCATATTTATTAATAGGTGTATTAGGTTTTTAATTCTCACTTAATATTTTTAAAAAGAAAGGCATGTTGTTATTTGTGTTATAACTATTAAGCTTTAAATATACCATGAGTTAGGGCCCAAGAAATGGTGTTCCAGTAGGTACTTAACATTACCTAACAATGCAATAATTTTTTTTGATAACATACATGACAGCATTCATTAATATTTTTTGTTGGTAGGAAATTCCCAAGTTTCAAGAAACTGCGGGAGATACCGCAACAGTAATCATGCCCACTTCAAATTCATTCACCTTTGCCTTGAAGACTGTGAGACGTGCTTGATATGAATCTTTTAACTTACCGAGAAAGTCAATAGGAAGCCTGGGGTGTTGTGTTATAACTATAGTTTATAGGTCTAAACGAAAATACAACAAAATCCAAGAAAAGTAAGACGCTATATTGATTGCATTTGTGTAATTTCCGAGTGAGCAATTCAATTCAAATGTTTCTCTTTATTATAACGCCAATAATTTTACAACTTCACTGATGCGTAGATAGAACTATATCGAGTTTTTATTGGAACGTACCCATTCCTCTACTTACAAGTTAGCTAACAGATTTTCGACCACGTTGTTTCAAAATTAGTCCAATTATTACAGTAACATGGACATACATAGGTTCACATTGGTTTATTGAAAGATTAGCACAAAATACTGATGCAGACTCGGGGACTGAATTTAGCAACTGTACAAAATACAAACGAACCTCAAAAGAACTTTATTTATCTCCATGAACTACAACTTTATTTATCCCCACCTGACTACAAATTTCTTTCTTTCGCCCGTGAGAATTTTGGGGGTGTCGAAAGCGTACCTTAAATGAACGGAAAATGTGATAAACCAATTCCGGGTCTATCCATTAGCTCTGAATTTTATACGACCTGATTTCTCTGGCTCCGATTTCAACCATTAATTTGTGGATTAAGTCAATCATTAGGAACAGAATTCACCAAATTGCATTCTGTGATAATTGTTTTTTCACTTTTACCATAATTATCCGAATACTTCCACTTAACGTTTTATGTCGTTTTACTCCGCGCCGTGTAGTTTCCAACTCCATCGCTTAGGAGTTCCTCGGCTTGGTGATTCCCACGAATCCGATCACCTCTGTCGTCTTCCCCCCTTGGTTCAACAACCCGTGGACCTCCTCTACCGAGGTCACCTTCGCGGTGCGACCGAACCCCCGAGCGCCAGCAGCCGCGGCCTCCTCCTCCAGGCCCTGGGGAGCGTTGAGGACAGCCTCCTGGGCCGCCCTCACCGCACCCCCGAACGCCACCGACGCCTCAGCTCTTCTCAGCCGCTCCACCGCCTCAAACAGCTCCTCCTGTGGCGTTTTCGTCTGCACATCGGGCGAGAAAAACGTGGCCTGGTGGGAGAATAAAATGAAACAAAGATGCGGGAGCTATAGGCATGAGTAAACGTCGGAAGTGGAGACAATTTCACTGATTACAGTTAAGAATGAGAATGAATATTAGGCATTTTTCCAGACCCCACTCCCCATTAAGGAATCTGTCGATGCCTTTACTCCTGTGTAAGAAATGAAAGAAAGGAGTTATTCTAGAGGAGTTTCTTAAATATTACCCCACAAAAAGGAAAATGAAAGTTTATGATTTCTCATTAAGAATATTCGGCCCAAAATATAGTACGTTTTCTTACACTTCACCCGAAACACATTAATTTTTCCCTAAATATAATATAAATGTAAAGTACAAATAAATAAGCTCAGTTAATCAATAATGGTAATAATTATTCCATATCATTGATTATAATCAATGATATGGAATTGGTGAAATTCATCAATCGGCAATATTCACATTTTAACAAGTACCTCACAAACTCTGTCTAGGTACCCTCCACAAGGCCTTCTGTGGGAATCGGGATGATGCGGTGGCTATCGTACAGGTTTTTCACCGAGACGACCTGGGTTCGTATCCTGAAGACAACAGATATTCTTCAGTGGTATCTGGATCCCTACTTGAGATGTTTTGTGGAGAGCACTTTAAGGGTGAGTAAGCCGTCCGTTGGATGGGACGTTGAACTTCGGACCCTTTGGAGCCTTTCGATAAGAGTAGGTTAATGCCGACGCCGGGTTTCTCTCCACTCTACGTTTCCCATCCATCCCTAATTGTGCAAATGCCCTTAGCTGTCGGTCGCCTCCCCAAATAACTACTTGTTTGGGGAGGCCATGACACGCATGCCAGTGATGATACGGCCGAGAATCCATAAGTTGACACCATGGGGAGAAATGTCTATCGTCTCTAGCCTAGTCCAAACCGAACGGGGCAATATGGTTAAAAAAGTCTAAGAAAAATAATTTTTCCGCTCATGAAATTTCAAGAATTAGTTCACATTGGCTGGAGACTCCCCTAAAGTTTCGCTTTCCTTTAACCAAAAGGTCCATTCAATATGAACTTTATCTTTCAAACGCGGCAATGAGCGATGCGAACTTTCTTTAATAAGGCGAACTCTTCTTGTGAAATCATGACATCAAAGAGTGGAGGCTTCCTACTTTGGGCCTGGGTGGTGAGGCCTTCACTGACCAAAATATGAGAGGCGATTATATAATGGATAGAACTTAAGGCCAGGCATACTTTCTTAAATCATTTAGCAAAGGAAACTTCTACCGAAGGTATGGAAAGGATTTTGGGGATAAACGGATTATAGCGGTAGGGTTCAGAGCAGCCATCGTGCCAAAACTCTTGGTTGTAGTGCGGGTGAGTAACTAAGGTCTGAAACAAAAGAAAGGTGGATCAACGCAAGGGGCTGAAGAGGACTTAAAGGAAAACGGGATGGTATTTCAAGACAACTCGGTGAGCGTATGAAATTTTGAGTGCTCTAACGGTCAAAATGAATTATTCCTAACGTAAACATTTTGTTAACGCACCCTCTGAATTGGAACTCATTCTATTTCATGAAATAACAGATAGACAGATTCGAAGGAAAGGTAAAGTACTATATTGTATGAATATTGTCTTTGTCGAAGTACAGCAATGTGTAGTGCCTGGGTCCATCAAAAAGCTACCTCATAGACTGCAGCTCAAATCAGTAACAGTGGCCAGAGAACTATTCGCTGTTATTGATACGATATGAGATATACTCCCCAGGGAACGAAGTAGTCTAGTGCGTAAAGCGCTGAGTTACTGAGCGAAGGGGCCGAGGTTCGATTCCCGTGCCTCTGGACACATTTAGCTTCATCCAAACTGTGTCATTTTTCGGATTCCTGATCTTCCTTCTAGGAAAACACAGTCGGCAGAAGGGAACAATCTAGCCTCCCTACCCTGTTTTGTGTGAATTTCACACGCAGTGTGTCTTAATATCGAGTGTGCTCTATCGTCTACCTTCAACTATCAAACCGCTCTTCGAGCTTATAACTGTGATTGGTATATCCTCTTCCTAAACCGTTCTTTTAATGATATTTGCCCTTTCTTGGTAACAATTACTACACACCAAGGCAAATTAAAATTAAACGGGAAAGAAATTTGCTGTGCAAGAAATCAAGTCTTGTGAAACGGATACGTGATCAGGGTAGCAGTATTATCAGAAAACTCTCTATATAATGTAATTGCCACCAATACCACAGCGATCAATGAAATTGGTTCAGTGGTTGACGGTATATAGTATATCATCTCTTAATATTCCGTTCGGCCAGCCTGAGGGATTATTAAGAAGTGGAACACCCAATAAGAGGTGGGGAGACAGTCTATTTTTATGTGCCATCCACAGTTTCTCAGGAAGACCTGAGACCCGAAAAATCATAATTTGGGTTTATATGAGGTTGCCAAAAGCTACCAGGTTTTGAACCTGTTACCCTCCGGTCAGTAGCTAAACGTCCTACCCACGACGAACTAGCACTGGCCCGTTGATCGAATTACGAGGTCTTGATATTTACAAGGCTTTACAACTTTATGATAATTTCGAAGTAGAAAATTTACTTCTAGTGCTTTCAAGTAACGATCCTTGAGGACAAGAAGGACTTAGTTAGTTGACCTTTTTCCATTTCAGAGTCGTAGCATGGTGACTGACCTGACTAATCCTCTGTTTAGACTTGGTCAGGCTTGCCAGTGATTCCATCATGGCCTCCCTCTCCTCGTCAGTGTCTGGCTGGCATCCCTTCTTCCGCCGGAGCAGCTCTGACCGCACAGCGTGGTCGAAGACCTTGACGGGGGACTGCTGGCTAGTATACGCACTCCCGCCTCGCCGGGGTTCCAGTGAGGGCAGGTTACGACGGGAACTGCCGTCACCGCTATAGGTTGTCCTGCTGCCGATCGTGCTACCCTCCGCTGACGGTAGGATCCTCTTCGGTGGGAGAGGGTGGAATTAGGTTCATTTATCTCCACATAACTTAACTCTGTCAACTGCAACTGACATGTTGAACTCTGTCCTTAATATCAGGAGTGAGTTTCCTCCGCAGGTTACGCTGATATTTCACATTTATTCAATGCTACAACCATCGCATGTCTTGTATTTTAATTTGCAAATAGTTGCTTTACTGTGCTTAAAAGGAGGATGAACACTACGTGTACATTAAACATGAATCATTGATAAAATACATATTAACCCATGTATATTCATAATTTTTGGTTGTCATAATCCTGGTAAAGGCAAGCGAATAATTTTGGATGACGTCTACATATTATTAATGATGTGCTCTAAATTTGGCTTGAGTGAATTAATCAATTCATTGTCCTCTATTATTTCAATACTCAGGCTGTTATGTGAATTGCTGTAGTACTCTCAATCAAGTGAAGCAGAAAGGTAGAATTATAACATATTAACCTGTTGCGAAATTTCCCATTTCAGAGGGTGAGCGTATTTCGTTTCAAAATGATTGAATTAACTTGAATAATATGATTGAATTAACACGGGAAGCTCATTGTTTTGCCATAACCATAGAAGTAAAATAGTGCACCAATGGTAAAGGTATGTTTAGATTCGCTTCGTTAAACAATTGCCTACTTTATGCACCGAACAAAGTGACGATCGGTTTTCGTAGTACCCTCTTACAAATACCTGGTAAATTGCACCAGTGTTATGGCACAGTATTTGTATGTCACCCGAGGAAATTTATCGTGCATCGTAAAAATAAAAGTCCAACGACCTAGAGTCCAACATCAATTAAACTGTACTTTCACCATGGTAGAGCCACTGCTGGTGTTAATAATTAGGTCGAGGGTTTACAGAATGAAGCTTCTTTTATCTGTCTATCCTGAAGATAATTTTTCTGAATCTAACTTCTAATATCTCTTGTAGGAACTTAGTTATATTAGCAAAAATATAATAATTTTTCAAAAAACTTTTCATATCGATTCCTATTGGTTTTTTCTTTCGGGGCACCCCGTATTTAATGGACCGTTTTGGAAAGAAAATCGCGATTATGGCTCAATTACGGATTTTTCGCCTTCCCGTTGTCCAACTTTGCGGACCATATTCGACTGGCCTAATATATATATATATATATATATATATATATATATATACATATAATCTTGAAATTAACCGGTAGATTACCTAAAAAAATATATCGAGGTAAGGGCAGGAACAGGATAGGGATGTTGGACGGGATGAAGGGAGGAAAGAAGTACACCGAGATGAAGAGGAACCTGATATAGATTAGTTTGCTGGGTGGGGAGTCACAAAATGTGTATTTGATAGTTGTGTCCATCGAAAACCTACCTTAAACGGTAGATTACCTAAATAATAATCTTGAAAATGACGATCTCCGGCGGCGACGCACAAACACACAAACACTAAGATAATAAATATTACACAAACGGAAACATAAAAGGACACTTACAGTAGATATTTACGTTTCGACGGCACGGCCGTTGTCATCAGAATCAGAAAATAAGTTTATATATATATATATATATATATATATATATATATATATATATATATATATATATATATATCCCCTCCCATGGACTACAACCTTGTCGTGGTGGAAGGGCTTGTGTGTTCCGATGACCCCTAGAGCTGTGCTGGCGGGAGTAATAATAATTACTCCTGGAAGGGTCACCCATGCCAGATAGGTCGAAGGTTAGGAGCCAGACGAAAGGTAGTCCACGCAGCGTCTGTTCCTCAGTGAGGCGGCTGCAATGGCGTCTGACCCCAGTGGGGCGGCCATTAAGTGATGGTGTCACGTTAAAAACACTATTGAGGAAGGCAACGGGAAACCACCTCAATTATGATTCCCAAGAATATAATGATGGGCACTATAGATAATATGAGTCCTGGCAACTACGGGACTCGGCCCAAGAGGCCGTGTGTCGTGCCCGGCAGCGGGAGAGGCAAGGCTTCCGCGGTCGTCATCCCACGAAACCCTTGCAGGGAAGAAATAACTTCAGCAGGACAGAAGACTCAGAAGAAGGCGAAAGTAGTTAGAATAGGAACCTGGAACGTCAGGACAATGTTGAGGAGAGGCAAATTAGAAAATATTAAGCGAGAGATGGAAAGAGGTAACATAGATGTTTTAGGCCTCTGCGAGGTGAGATGGAAGGATAGCGGGGATTACTGGAGTGACAGTTATAGAGTGATATACAGCGGCGGGGACGAGAGCCAACGAGGGGTTGCCGTAATTTTAAATAAAGTGGTAGGAAGAAGCGTAGTCAACATAGAGCAAGCGACAGATAGAATTTTACTCGTAGAGATTAAAGCAGAGCCGACGAACTTGGTCATTGTTCAGGTATACATGCCACCGAGCAACCACAAGGAGGAAGAAGTCGATAGGATGTATGATGAGTTAGAGGATATCATCGCGAGTGTTCCTGCAGGGAAACATTTGATAGTGATGGAGGATTGGAATGCGACGGTAGGCGAAGGAAGAGATGGTGGTGAGGTGGGGGACTATGGGTTAGGCACGAGGAATGAACGCGGGGAGAAAGCAATTGAATTCTGCAGGAGACAGGGGTTAGTCATCACTAACACATGGTTTAGACACCACAAAAGGCGTAGGTATACATGGAAAATGCCAGGTGACTCAGAAAGGTATCAGTTAGATTATATTATGGTCAGGCACAGGTTTAGGAACAGTGTGATGAATTCGCACAGTTTCCCAGGAGCGGATACGGACTCTGACCACAATTTAGTTGTTATGAAATGTAATGTTCGTTTCAAGAAGATAAGGCAAGGGCGGCGGGTTAGGAAATGGAATTTAGAAGCAGTAAATGGATTAACGAGGAAGGAGTATCAGCAGGCTGCAGAGAAAATGATGGATGACGGTAAAGAACTGAGTACTATTGAAGAAAAATGGGAATGTATCAAGAAAGGGATATTGGAAGCCGCTAAAGACACTATAGGAACCGTTAACGGGAAAAGGATAAGGAAACCATGGGTAACGGATGAGATGATTGCAAAGATGGATGAGAGAAGAAGATGGAAAAATGTAAACACAGAGTTAGGCAAAATGAAGTACAAAGAGTTAAACAATAAATTGAGAAGGGCCACAAATAAAGCAAAAGAAGAATGGTGGAAAACGCAATGCGAGGATATGGAAAGTTTACAGAAGAAGGGTGAAATTGGTGCTCTATACAGCAAGGTTAAGTTATTGTCGGGAAGTAAGAAGGCAGGATCTGTGCTAACAGTTAAAGATAAATGGGGTAAGATAATAGTTGAACCAGGAAAAATCCAAGAGAGATGGAAGGAATATATAGAAACACTGTATGGTAAAGAACTTAGGCCGACAAGGTTAGACATAGAAAAGGAACATGACGTAGAAGAAGATAGCTTAGGTCCAGGCATACTCGACGATGAAATAGAAAGGGCATTAAAGGAGATGAAAGCAAATAAGGCAGTGGGGGTGGACAATATTCCTGTAGAAATGTTGAAATGGTCAGGGAAAGGTGGGAAGAAGGCCATATATGGACTGATTCGTAGTATCTATGAGGAAGGAATCTGGCCGGAAGATTTTGTGAGATCGGTGTTAGTTCCTATTCCAAAAAAGGCAAAGGCTTCGTCATGTGAGGATTACAGAACAATAAGTTTGATATCCCACGCAGCTAAAGTTATTCTCAGGATCATCAACAAAAGGATAGAGAGTAAGGCAAATGATTACTTAGGGGATGATCAGTTTGGGTTCAGGAAAGGAAGAGGTACGCGTGATGCCATTGCAGTAATGAGATCACTAGTCGAGAGGAATATAGAATACAATCAGGACGTTTTTGCCTGTTTCGTAGATTTCGAAAAAGCGTTTGATAGAGTGAATTGGGAAAAATGAATGCGTGTATTGCAGAAAATAGGAATGGATTGGAGGGACAGGAGACTGATCCGCAACCTGTACATGTCTCAGACTGCTCAGGTTCGAGTGGGGAACGGAGAGTCCGGATGGGCAGTGTTAGGAAGAGGTGTAAGGCAGGGTTGCCCATTGTCACCGGTACTGTTCAACGTATATGTAGAGGAAATGATTAAAGAGGCATGGGAAGAACTGGAGGTAGGAATGAAAGTCGGAGGGGAATTCGTAAAATCGGTTAGGTTTGCTGATGACCAAGCATTAGTTGCTCAGTCAGCCAAGGGGTTGCAAGCATTGCTGAGTGAATTGGAGGTTCAGTGCGATAAATTTGGGATGAGAATCAATATTAGTAAAACAAAGGTTATGCGATTTTCCAGAAAGAAAAAGGCTAAGCTAAATATTAAAATAGGCGGGGAAAAAATAGAGCAGGTAGAACAGTTTACATATCTCGGAAGTGTTTTGGACCAACACGGTCAAAGTGGTAGGGACGTAAGGAGAAGAATTGCGCTAGGCAAGGAGGCTTTCTCAAGGAGGAGGGAGTTGATGACGGGGACGTTGAGTAGGGATGTTAAGACAAGACTCGTAAAAACTCTGATATGGAGCGTAGCTATGTACGGCGCGGAAACGTGGTCGCTGAAGCAGGAGGATAGACGTAGATTGGAGGCTTTTGAAATGTGGGTGTGGAGAAGAATGGAGAAGGTGAAATGGACCGAAAGGAAAACAAGTGAGGAAGTACTAGAGATGGTGGGGGAGGAGAGGGGTTTGTTGAGAGAAATCCTATGGAGGCAGGAAAAATGGATGAAAGGCGTATTGAGCGGTAGTGGAATGTTGAAGAGGGTAATAGAGGGGAGAATGTTGGGCAAGCGAGGTAAGGGTAGGAACAGGATAGGGATGTTGGACGGGATGAAGGGAGGAAAGAAGTACGCAGAGATGAAGAGGGACCTGATATAGATTATTTTGCTAGGTGGGGAGTCACAAAATGTTTATTTGATAGTTGTGTCCATCCAAAAACCTACCTTAACCGGTAGATTACCTAATAATAATATATATATATATATATATATATATATATATATATATATATATATATATATATATATATATATAAACTTAGACAGCAACACAACATGAGAACACATAAAAGGAACACTCACACGTTATTTCTTGATAATTTCGACGGAATCGAGCTCCGTCTTCCTCGGACAATTAGTTAGGACTGAATATACTATACTGACTATACTATGAATGTTATGTCAAACCAATGTGTAAACCAAAATTCGAAAAAATTAAATGCACGGAAGGTGCACATAAAAACACAGAAAAACCGGACAATTTACTTAACACCGATAAGATTAATTTTTGCTGAGGTTTTTAAACTTTATCTTCTTGGGAGCGATCAGTACTTACCGATCCGGACGTTGTAAATCCACCACATTGTGAGTATGCATTGGGGCTGGCGTAGGCCGACACTCGGTTTCGGGTGCATGTTTGATCATTTGAAAACTGTGTGCTTGAAAGTAATGGTGAACCTTGGTACGAGGGCCAGTTACTCGCCATCATGGAAGTGCTGTAGTCCTCTGAAATGACAATTCTATTTTTAGAGCTGAGATCTCTTTCAACTCTAGCTCACTCATTACTCAAAGTATTCAAAAAAGTAAGTCCTTGTCATTCATTGATAAGCGCTGAGAACTATTACAGCTACATTATAGTAAATGGAAAACTTAGTTAATAATACCAATAAACAAAGAATATGGACTTCAATCAATATCAAGTATTCCCCGTTTCAATTCATATTATTGAACAGAAAGATAAATTCTGTTCTAAGGTGTAGTAAAATTTTATAATTATAGTTTTCATCCCATTTCACCCAACATATAAAAGGACTTGGTCCTTTTTAAAAATAATTTTTAACGTTAAAATAAATGTTTTATCATTTATGTTTGGTTAAAAATTTTTTTCACAATGATTAAAGGATTTTTAATGGACTCCGACAATGACTGCTGTACTAAAGGCGAAATAAAGTTGTTTTACAATACCAAAGAAATGAATGCGTGCTTATATTGTCCGCAGTTTAAAATTTAATCACAAGCATTGGATAATCTGACATCTTAATTTATTTAATCGTACTTACATTTAAGTACGCAGGATTTTAATTTTCAATATATTATTTGAAAACATCAGATGCAGACATTAGTAACTTTAAAAAGGTTTGTAGTTATCTGAATGGCAGCAAAAGAATAAAATGTGGAACTGAGGAATATTCCTAAAATTTGATTTTAGTCTAATAGTGAAGGAAGGTATGAGAGTATTTTGTAAAAATTTCAGGTTTAAACGTATTTTCAAAACTTCACTTATTGTGATACACTAATACTCGCATACAGACCGAAAGTGGAAACATTGAACGCTTACATTTTACTGGCCATGAATTTTCAAGTTGATTTCTTTATAGGAGGAAATTTGGAAGCCTGTTCATGGACCGTTAGAGTTTTTACATTATAAACGTATTCGTCTCCATGGAATCCAGTTAAACAAACAGGAGGCAAAAATGTTTTCACAGTTACAAAAGCAAAGCTCCTTCTGTATCAACGAAGATAAAAATCTTACTGTTTAAGAAGTAATCTTGTAAAAAACAATTTAAAATGGCATTTTCGTTATTTGTCTTAAAAGATAAAATTATGAATACATTTTCAGTTTAGCTGAAGAAAAGTAAAAAAAGAGTCACTATCATTTCGAGATTTAATTAATTAATTCATGGGAAATCTATCGGAAAAATTCCTCATTCTATCATTCCCACTCAACAGTTTAACGACAGATTCAGTACCATTTTGGTTTTTGTGTTAGGTGAGGGGTCAAAACAAATCCCACTGAGTCCACAGGCACTTATAAATCAGGAGGCGAGGCCAATCCTTTTTCTAAATCGCCCACGGTTTCTTCGAAAATTCTTGTAACTTAAAAAACACAGTTCGGGCTAACTGAAATATATCAGTCAATAAAAGAACCATAAAAGAATAATATACCAAAGTATATTAATAAACTTAACTGAACTTGGCCAACTATCGTCACCAGAGCCGTCCTTTCACACCAAAAATCAGAAAATACTTAAAATATCTCCTAAACTAGAATATTTTTTCTTACAATTTGGCCGAACGTTTGTGGTGAACTCTCGGAGTGTTAGTTTAAGAGTTATGTTTCATTAGCCAATTCACGGGAGGATTTGAACTGAGGGAAAATGAGGGTACATTTACCAATGAGGTATTCCCAGCAGGCATACATGGCGGTTTTACGACAATATTAAAAAAAATAATCATGGAACTGGTCTCAATACATTTTAAAAGATTTAACTTTATTGAATTGCCACCTAGTTACCGCATCAACAAATGTTACTGGTCCGCATTGCAGACCAAAATGAATGATTATATCGCCAATACCTCTCGTACTTCACGATAATTTTATTGTTATTTCAAGAGTAATAGTAGTTGATTCCTATTCCTATCGGAGATAGGATTTAAAATAGCAGAAAATAGCGGTTGAGGACAATGCGAATTTGGTTTTAAAACAGGATAAAAAAGCTCGACGGATTTCGTCAGCAGTATGGGGACAGGTTATGCCATCGGAAGAAAATTCTAGTAACAAGCGGAAACAATACCATGGAAGTAAAGAAACTAATAACACTGGGGCATGGCTTTATAAATGCTTTTGAGGCACTCAGAACAACAGAGATAACTATTGAAATCCATAATAAAAAAGGGATAACCTCATCGAACGCAGTTTCAGACAAGCCTCATGAACACGGTAAAGGTCCACAAGGCAGCAATTGCGGATGAACAGATTATTTAAGTTCAAATCTTAATGTAGTCACAGGTCTTATTTGTCAATACTCTTTGGCAGATTGATTTGCATAACTGGCACTGAATGACGAGGTCCTTTCTTTAATAGAGTGAGTGGTTGTTGTCTCAGGTGCACTTCCTCCTTTCCACACCGTGTCACGTGAACGTGAACGGTGGAATCAGGTACAAACCACTCTTAATGACCAAGGTAGGGAACAAATGATGGATGTGTGCGCTTGCCAGGATCAATATCTTCAGTTACTTAAATAGTAGTGACCTGCATAGGGATCCTGATGGAAGCATTTACTGGCGCTTTCACGGACCGTTTCTGCAAAACGGAGAATGTCATGATTGCTGCAGTAAGTTAGTTTCCCAACTAAAAACTGCTGAGAAATGGCCCATTGATTACGCTATTCCTAAATCTGGTGGCTCCACGAAGTGACTTATTCGTAATTTTCGGTCACTTATTTGAAATCATCGATTTGATCCAAATCCTGGATTCTCGGCCCAGGAGAAAAACGCTAATATCCATAACGTTTCACTCAGGTTATTATTAACTGAAGCACCTTTTTCTCTCCCCACTTTCCCTAAAAAATGGGGACACTTGTTGCCCAGTCACTGTTGGCCCGACTCAACAGTTTTTCTGGTATTTTTTTTAAAAAGGACTCGAGGCCTGTTCGATCGTAGAACCAGAGAATGGAAGATTAGAAAGCAAAGGATGTGTTTTAAACAGCATCTTGCATAGATCGAATAGTTCGGGAAATAAGATACTTTCTGTTCCTAGAAAATATTCCTCAAAATATTATGATATTCATTTGCTATTTTTACGGTAGAGTCGGTAATAATCAGTCCTCATAGCTTCATAGTTCGTAAAGCCAATGCCCACCTTCACTTGCTTCTTTAATTTAATATTGAGTTGCTCAGTTTTTCCCTATACTTATACTACTACAAATAAATATCACTTCACAAGTAATGTCAATTTTCGACTGCCTTCTTCTTCTCTAAGGGCCAGTGGATTCCAACTCTAGCAAACTCTACAAAATTTTGATTGGCTGAATGTTGGACCTCATTACAACCCTAATGGATTGCCCATCGGAGGTTGCTTTGTAGCTGCTCTCCAATCTGTATACTGTTCCTCTCTATTCCCTTCTTTCCCTCATACCCCTACGCACCTAGGTTTTTCATTGCCTGCTCTATATTTTATCTATCCATCTATATGATTCCCTTCAAATCCACCACTAGGGTGTTGATTTGGTGAAAACAAACAAACAGGTTCCCACAAAACCAGGCACGCAATATCAACAATTAAGTTTTTGTTAAATATGTATAGTTGTTGAAAAGTTTCAGATCATCAAAACTACAATATTATTAATTATTGCTTCTTTTGATGCATCCGACTTCCAACCAAAAAATATTCAAGTAACCCGGTAGCCCGGGGGATAACAGGAGGATTGTGGAGGCGAGACTATGTGTAGCGTATGTTACATCGATTCGCTAATATGCACAAAAATTGTTACCAGAGATTTTGACGGTAGCTTCAGGACGCCGCGAGAGATCAGGAAAACAATTAAAAATAAAATTATTGTGAGTATGGCTGCCATTTTTTCCAGCCGGGCGGCCCAAACTCCGGAAAAACTAGCAGCCTTTCTCTCAAAAATATCTCAATATTTAATCGTTTTCCTTTTCCCCCGCGGCGTCCTGAAGCTACCGTCAAAATCTCTGGTGACCATTAACTGGAAATTAGTGAACAAATAATTAATTAACGAATTGGTTGAGGATCCAGCCAACTGATGCCTTCACTAATTGAAACCACCTTAAATCCCCAAACATCCTAATACCCCTTTTCCCACTGGAGACACAAACGTGTAATTTCGAATTCAACTTTACATGGCCGTAATGCGATTTGTGTATTTCGTGTTTGAATTTCTGGGATTTGTTCGTATTTGGGGACAGTTAGTATAAAATATGACGCACCCTTCCAATTACTTCCAGTACATTCTTGAAAGAATGTACTGGAACTTCATAATATATTTAAATATTAGTGAGGTAATATTTAAGCATTAGCTAGTTAAATCTTAGATAATGTTCAAGTTAAAAATGGGGCGGCAACCCTAATTGGTCGCAATATCTGGTTTCATATTCAGCAACTAATGTAATTATTATTTCAATTAAATTGGTCAGAAGAGTTATGTTTGATCTGAAACAAATATTAGTTACTAATAGCAACTTTTCCAAAAATTCCTCAAGAACTTCATGTCAACACAGTTTTGATGGTGCAGTTGATCTATGCAATTCTATCCATGTACTGGTTGCAACTTCATATGCTTTCTTTTACTGCAGTCATAGTAGTTAACATTTTAATTCTAAATAAGAATCATTTATGCCATCATATATTCAGAACCTTTATTAATTTCAAAATTATAGAATACAGAAGTGTCAAATAAAGTGTCTTTCTTTTTAAACAATGAAGCAAACAAATTTGTTTCTGAGGACTCTTTGGGTTTGAAAAAACCCATGTCCCTGATACTTCAGGGATAACAATAACCACATCTCCAATTAAGTTTCTTGGGCTTTCACCCAAATTCAAATCAAGTACATTAAAAACATGTACAAAATATTTTGTCTGCATGAAAAGTTGGAGGAATAATTTACTCTCTTACACCGTTTAGAAAAACTATTATGTATGCTTTCAATTGTACCAGAAAATTTACTTTACAAACTACTATCCATATGTCACTTAGTACATATTCTTAAATTAATTATGTTTACCTATCACTGGGATTCATATTAAAAATCTAATAAAAATTCATGTGCTTAGTTGTACAAGCATAAGGAATGTAGATTGTAGTGAATTTTTTAAAACCATTTTTGAACTATTATTATCTCACTAACCAGGATGTACTAGTAGTATGGCTGAGGAGAGGGAATTGCTGGGAACAGCCACACAGGAAAGGTGGATGGATTCAGGCCTTTTTGATGAGCAATGGGGTGATGAAAATTGCAATAGAGGGGCGAATGATTGGTAGAAGTAGGCAGAGGCATTCGGTCTAATATGCCTGGTAGAAGCATAATAGACAATAGAATAATGGGGTATGGGTAAATTGATGAGGGATGTATTGTAGTTTTGGATGTTGAGTTGTTTAGTTAGGTGAGGGAAGGAAGTTGTCTCTGTACTACGTGTGGCAGCTGGTTTTCATCATAATCCTACCTTAACCAGTAGATTAATATAATAATAGTTATTACTGGACTCCTGTTAAAGAACAGGAAAATGCAGCAATCAAATTAAAATAAGATACCAAGAAATTAAAAGAAAAAATTATAATAAAGTAGTAGGTTTGATTTATATGGAATCTGACATCAAAACAAGGATTAGGAATCATGGAACTGTTGATTAATACAGTTTATTATCAATAATTTATTGACCCAAATTTACCTGCCAATTACAGAAATAGATAATATCTTATACCAATGGAAGGATGTTAACCATTATTTAATGGGAATATTTTTTGTTTTTATTTTATATACTTGTTTGTATTAATGAAAAGGGTGACTTCAAGTAAGAGTGGATAAAGCTAGATTACTTAAAAATGTAATCAATGCTCATCATATTTCATTGCACCTCTCCATTCAGATTCAATTATCCAGTTTGAATATTAAGAATTTGGACCTTGAGAAACTAGTGGAAAAAAGAGGAGAGAAAGAGCCTTTGGAAGGATTGGAGACCATTAGCCTATATACCAGGCATCTTTTAATTGGAAGAAACATTTGAAATAAAGTAAGCCATCTACATATGAGTGATGCTTAAGGCTCTTTGGGTTTCATGGATCTTAATGGACCATTTCATAGGGCCACTCAATAACAGTCTTCACTATGGTTACTTTATTGCAATAAACTCATTTGTGTTTTTTACTGTTTTTCCAGGATGAATAATTAAATTCATTAAATCACTATTAAATTTAATCAGCTGAAATTCATATTTTCAACCACAGGCTGGAAGGAATTCAAAAGTCCTTTCTGTTCATTTGGTCTATCAGTTGCAGCCGGTTTCTGGCAGTTAAATAATGAATGCCTGTTAAATATTTTTTAGACATTTCATTATCAGATGACAAAAGTTTTTATTTACAGGTTCCATGTTAATGATTGGATTAAATCAAATAGGGATAAATTATGCCACTACATTAAAGCCACATTATGAAAAACCACTAAATACTTGAATGTTAGGCACCACTATGATATAAATCACAAAAAATTGCAGTAATCAACCCAAAGATCTGTTTAGTTAGTGATGGTAGAGTTCACTCAATACTAATCCCAATGGGGTGTTAAATTCATGCATCAGGGTAGGGGGGATCAGTGCCTTTCTTTGTGAATGTTATGGTTTCTCGGGAAGATCTGGTACTTAAAAAAATTAGCTTGAGTGAAGCCGAGGATACCTTAGAGGCATGGCTTCAAATCAAACCCTAGCCCTCCAATCAGCAGTCCAGCCCTACTCCCAATGATATGCTCATTTGATTTCTTCCTTTACCGTCATATCTGGGTGAATTTGACACTTATCACAAATGTTGGAAGCAATTGTTGTATAAGCTGACACTAACTTCGTTTCTGTAAAAAATACCTTTTATGATGATTAAAAACAAAATTTAGCATAACAAATGTGCATACTTGAAAAAATTACTTCATTCAAAATTCTTCATAGACCATTATGGAATGATTGATTACATGTGCGATTAGTCAGTTAACTGGATCTCTCTGGGAAACCATAAGAATCTCTCCATGTTGATACTTGGGACCAATTGGGTTGGACATGGCACTAAGAATAAGAGATGAAACTTAGCATGCTTCAGGTACCATATTTGCCATTCATCAGACAGCAAAAATCTACCATTTCAATGACATTTATATCCTTCTGGAGGTATCACATGAGGTAGCAACCTAAGGTTCACATGAAATAATCTGTGATATCCCTTGGCTGAAGCTATTGTCATTGAACAATAAGGAGAGTCTCACCATATATGCTTGAATCTTGGTTAATCCCATTTTTAGTCGGCCCCTGAATATTTTCTCAAAATTACCACTTTTTACATAACTCTTGTTTAAGTAGTGTTTTGTATTTTTTAATTTTTTTAAGTAGTGTTTTGTATGTTCAAGAGTTCATTCCAGTGAAGTAATTTTAATTATAAGTTATGAATTTCATGAAATTCATGTTCTCAACAAGGATGAAAATAAATTGAATTGAGCACTTTAAACAGTGGATATCAAGTTATAAACAATCATATATATTTGGATTTATTTAATCAATAGTGAGACTGATCTACTTCGAAAATTCACCGTTGCCACAAATACTGCCCACATGTGACCACTAAAATTGCTAGCGTTTACCACTGCCATACTGCAACAATCAGGATTCAGAAGCAGCTGTAGGATAAATCATAACCATAACATCACTATTAAAAAGCTACAACGGCAATGAATTTCAAAATCATACCTTGTTGAAGTTTCACTTCTTGCATTGTAGACAAAAAGGTGAGATGGAGGAATGAAGGAAATGAAGAGTTGGAAGATGTGGGTGTGGGAAGTGGCATAGGGTGAGTAAGTGTAATGGGAGACTATGAGACATGCCTGGGACAGGGAGGAGGGTTAGAATGAGAGAGGGGGAGACAAGAATGAAAGAGGGGAAGAACTCGTCCACTCTAGATGACTTGGCCGATGAGTGCATTGGAATGGTGAAATGAGTGAATGAGGAGGGGGGGATAAGTTTGTAGGATAGATATAATTTCACGTTGGCCTATCTGATGGCTTCACAAATGGGAGGGGAAATAAGTGGAGGGGTGGGAGTGATTTCAATGAGGGTGGGTGGATTCAACCATGGCAAACGCAGCGACTGAGTGTGGTTCAAGCCAAGTACCAAGTTATTAGGTAGCCCTTCCAAACGGAATGAGTTGGGGTTGCTGTACTTAAATTTGACACGAGGGTATTGGGGACTGTGGTGGGGGCCATTTCATTAAATTTTCTTGTTGTGGACAAGGGTCACCCCATCCTTGGAATGTGGTGGTCTAGAATCTAGAGCCTGTGCCAAGAGTATGCCAATTGCAATTTTTGAATGATTAAATGCAAGGAGCTGTGTCTTCTTGCAAAACTGGTACATAAGGATGCTGAGAGTTTGAAATTTTCACTTAAAATGAAGGTGTTCAAAATTTACTTTGCTGAGTAACCTTTAGCGATTTAATTTATTTTCCTATTGACATTTTATCAGAAGGAACTAGCCAAAAATTGACATATTAATAAAAATCCATCTTGCAAAAAGTGAATCTTATTCAAATAATTTTTCAATACAAAGACAAGATGAAACAATGATAAGAGCAACTTTAAGATGACACCTTCACATTATTTAGAGTAATTTAAATTTTCATTAGCTTTCATAATGATTTTTTTATCTCTAGGAGAAATTGATCAATTTCTTGACAACATAAAATGGGTAAAAATACTTGTTAAATTAACATGAGGAATTAAAGCTAATTATGATTTTACTGAAATTATTTTAATTTGGCTTAACTTGACTCATTTAAAATTACATTAAACACAAACTAAGCAGGGGGTGTGATAGTCCAATGAATAGTGCATTAGTTTAGTGCCCTGCAGGCCTGGATTTGATTCAGAGTGATGTCTCTTGACACTCTCGGCCCTTCATCCATGCTGTGGGATTTTTCGGGTACCAGATCTTCCTGGGAAACCACAAAGTGTCACAAGAAAAGCAACTGGCCCCCATTATTATCCTTTTGATTGGTGAATGTCACATAAAATTTAGCTTATTACTAGGTGAGGTATATCAAAGCAAACCTACTAGTTTATTAATGTTGTTGGATAAAATGAAAATAACACCCCAGTCAGCATAAGCTTAGTATGTACTATGGTTTCCTCCAAATCCATAATACCTAGTCAAATTTGAAAACAATTTAAAAAACATATTAACCAAATGATTAAATGAAAGTAACCACAGTGATCAGCACAAAGATTGATTTTTATAAATATGAGAGTGCAGCTCACCTCACAAAGGCCTAAGGCGTATGGGATTAAAAAGTTTGACAACACCTCACACCCGGTTGCAAAGGTGTTTGGTAAATTAGGGCATCATACCAAAGTCAATGAATGGTGATGAAGCAGATGTTTTGAGGCAGAGGCAGATTTAAATGTTGAGCTCCCTAATAATAACAGAATTATGATGAAGCTGGGAATTTTCCAAAATTGTAGGAATCAGACCTGGCCCTTCAGCGTTAAACTGAATTATCTAATCACTTGGCTACCACACTTCTGAGAAAAAATAATTTTATACTAAATTTCCATCATAAGATTAAGTTAATTTAACGAGGAAACTTGAAAAATGACTTTTCAATAAAAAATAAGATATCAACAATCCTGCTTAATTGGGAGGATTACAAATTGGGCTTCTTTGGTTACTTTTTGGATTGTTTTTCCAGAGATGTGATGCTTTCTACTTGGGCTACTCCACTCTTAAAAAATAAAAGAATTTGAATCTGTAATTGCACCCTAGGTTTCCTAAAACTGATACATTTCCTAGACATATTAATACAAAAATCTACATAAACTCGCTTGATTTCATAGATACTACATATTTAAGAAGTGGTCACTCAAAATCGCTTGCCACCACCTGAAATTGGTGCCATATTTTACAAGTAAGTTTTCATTGTGGAATGATTTAGAGATGACAATTATGTGACCATAATTAATACATCCCCAGGACCATAACCAACAGCAATTGAGCCAACCTGAGATCGAATTTACCACGTACTTCAACCCTTTGCTCATTGTATGTATATTGGGATGCCAGCAAGAGGAAGCACGTTTCAAAATACTTTTTGTAGGCTGACTACATTGGTGCGTACAACATGCAGCCGCCAATTTTGGAAAGTGGCCCTAACATCTTGATAATTGAAACCTGACAATTAGAAACTTGAAAAACTGAACGTTTATGAAGGGGCCTAATCTACCACTGTGTCTTTACACGTTGGCTTGTATGAAATCGCCACTCACCAATGATATAGAGTTGCCATTTATTTCGATCGCTCAGTCCTCTCCGGAGTACCTCGACGATATGTCCTTCGGGGTTCCATGCACTCTGAGATAGCCATGAGTCCATCCGCTTTGATCAGCTGGCTCATCCCGGTTATCATAGCGAACTGGCGAGAACAAATGAACGTCAGCAAGTAAGGGGGGACTTTGTAGGGATGGCTGGGGAGTTTACTGAGTGGGAGACTTCGCACAAGAGAGAGTGAAATCGAATTAGGAAAATGGAAAAGGAGGCGGAGGGAATCGTTAGCCCATTTCAATTCCGAAAGTGCGCATTTCACCTCTCTCAGCAGTTCTATGCACTGGAGTGAACTAGAGTCTTCCAGTTAACCGCTTCCTTCCTCGCCGAATGCTTGAGCGCCGAGTGTACGAACAGCTCCCTCCAAGACCACCAGCCATGCAATTGGGTGCCCCTACAGAAATGCGCGCGCGTCATTAAACGAGCTATCGTGTGACCATTCAGTGAACACAGAATTGGGTCTCATTCTTAGTCCATGGATATACAAATACATGCCGTGACACACATGTAAGTAAATGAGCCCAATGGTGATGCTAATGCCTTGCGACCCGGAAAATAATTTGTAAGTTCCAATTCAATTGGCAATTGGCGATCAAGTGCTGTATGGAAAATTTCATCAGGAACTCGGTAAAATAAATGTGTTAGCAACTACTATTCCTCAGTAGGTAGTATGAATCCAAAAATTTACTTAGTGTTATTTGAGTTTATTACATAAGGGCATGGGATATTGTACATAACGGGTAGGGTGGGTTGATGGAGAGTCAGAGGAGAAGGGGAGGGAGGGTTGTGGCAATGGTGAAGCAGCATTGCCAATCCCGCCTCGGAAGTGCGATGAGTCGACTGCGTCCCATCCGACAGACTGTGAAGAGCACTGGGATATCCTTGGGTAGCATTCAATTCCTCTTTCGCGGCGACTCTATAACACAGGCCTACAAAAAAAAAATTTTTTTTTGGTGCCGGGAATCTTTGTGCTGATTTTAACAATATTTGTAGAGCTGAATCCAAATATGAAATCCGTTTTTATTTAACAGCTCTACTTTTTTAGATATGGCACATCTTACGATTAGTTGTTTTAATATTTGATATATTCCGGAAAATAATTTTCAAAGTTAAATAAATCTATAAGTATACTAATTTATAACCACTCTGCGGTGTTCCTTTTATTTTCAATAAACTGTCAATAAGTTTTATGTATATTTCTATGTTGTAGGCCAATGAGATTAAAAAACAAAAATCGTTTGTATCGACTTCGGTAAAAGATGGCGAAATTAGTTCATAAGGTATCCGTTAGATGGCATCCACGTTTTCTGTTCTCTTGACAGCCATTTTTGTTTCATTAGTTGCCCTTGGCTATTCGGAGCAGGTGGACGGACTTTACTTCAAAGTGTAAATTTTTGTAAAACATCATCTAAAAATGAGCGCAAGTCGAAGATGCTGTGTTAATGATCCTGATGTGTTTTGTTACGTTTGTGGGGAATATAGGGTAAAAGAAAATAGGAAAAATATTACAGACTTTGTGAAACGTGCATACTTGGGATATTTTGGTGTTAAGCTTGGTGACCAAGATAAAACATGGGCACCGCATTTTGTGTGTAAAACATGTACTGAACATCTGCGGCAATGGACAACAGGACAAAGGAAAAGTCTAAAATTTGGTGTGCCAATGGTGTGGAGAGAACCTGTGAACCATATTGACGACTGTTATTTTTGCATAGTAAATGTTTCGGGAATTAATCGAAAAAATCGCCACAAGTGGGCATATCCAGATTTGCCTTCAGCTAGACGCCCGGTACCCCATTCAGAAGAAATACCGATCCCAATATTTCAGACGTTACCAGATATATCTAACGAAGAATTTGAGTTATTTGAAAACATTTCTCATTCTATTGACGATAGTGGCAGTGACTACGAGGGGGTATCAACAATTCCTCAACTATTTAATCAAGATGAACTAAGCGATCTTGCTAGAGAACTGAACTTATCGAAGGAAGCATCCGAACTACTAGCATCAAGACTGCATGAAAAGAATTTACTGCAACCCGGTACAAAAATAAGTTTTTATCGCACAAGGGAAAAGGATATGCTACCCTTCTTTACTCAAGAAGACAATCTTACATTTTGTTTAGACGTTAAGGGTCTTTTGGAAAAAATGGGACTACTATCACAATATGATGCTAGTGATTGGCGTTTGTTTATTGATAGCTCCAAGCGTAGTTTAAAATGTGTACTTCTTCACAATGGTAACAGATTTGGCGCAATACCAATTGCTCATTCAACTAAAATGAAAGAAGAATACGATACAATAGCATTGGTCTTACAGAAGATAAAATACCAGGAACATCGCTGGGTGATTTGTGTAGATTTAGAAATGGTGAACTTTCTTCTTGGGCAGCAAAGTGACTACACAAAATATCCTTGTTTCTTGTGCCTCTGGGATAGCAGGGACAGACAAAACCACTGGATTAAGAAGGAGTGGCCTAAGAGAGAAAACTTGGTTGTTGGGAAAGAAAACATCATTGCTGAATCTTTAGTTGAAAGAGAGAAAATCATCTTACCGCCTCTACATATTAAAGTAGGCCTAATGAAGCAATTTGTAAAGGCTCTTGACAAGGATGGACCATGCTTCGGCTACTTAAGACTAAAGATGCCCCATATAAGTATTGAAAAACTTAAAGATGGTATTTTTGAGGGGCCACAAATCGGACAACTTACAAAGGATCCTGCTTTTGTCGAGTCAATGAATGAGATTGAAAAAATTAGTTGGATGTCATTTGTTGAGGTTATAAAAAATTTCTAGGAAATCGCAAAAGTGAAAATTATATTGAGCTGGTAAACATTATGATCAGTAACTTCAAATCACTTGGATGTAATATGAGCACAAAAGTCCACTACCTACACAGCCACTTAGACAATTTTCTTGGAAATTTAGGAGACACAAGTGAAGAACAAGGTGAAAGATTTCACCAGGATATAAAAACAATGGAAGCTCGCTACCAAGGAAGATGGGATAACCATATGATGGCAGATTACTGCTGGTGCTCAAAACGAGACTGTTTGAACAAAGTGCACTCAAGAAAATCGCGCAAAAGAAGCTTCCGATGTGTTGAGTGATGTTTTTATGTAGTTTTCAATTTGTTTTATTACAGTAAAAAATTTTAGTATTTGTGTTCAATTGTATTGTAAAATTCTGTTGTGTTTGTGGGTGATTTAACAGCCCTAGAAATAAATCAAGTCTTTATATTTATTGGGTTTTATTATTAATATAATATTCCCATATCATCATGTAGAAGATCTTTTTACGTAAGTAACAACATATCTATATCTTGAAAGCTATAGCTGATAGGAAAAAAACTAGTGTCATAATTGGATTCAGCACCCCAATTGTTCTTTAAATCAGCATTAAAAGCTCTGGCACCAAAACCACTGTTGGCCTGTGTAATCTCTTTCGTTGGTCTCCATCCCCCTACCCTCATGCGATAGGGGGATTAAAAGTTCTCCCGAAGTATTCCTGCCTTTCGTAAGAGGCAACTAAAAAGGCGGGGAAACATACCCGAAAACTAACCTCTAGTAAGAAAGAAATACTTTCAAACAGCCTAATTGATTTACTGTCTGCATACGGCCATACCATTCGTCCTGCGATCCACATGGGTGTTTGCCGCGCCTGGAGACCCGCAAGTGAGAGAAAGGGATCCCGGGGGGTGAGTGCTCTGGGTCCCAACCCGGTTTTGGAAATCCGACATGGACCAGGGAGTAATATTCCTCTTCGGTCCTGGATTTCGTGAAAACGGGTGTCCGATGTTTTATCCACTCCCAGTCAATTGGCATTCGCCACGTTGATGTATTTTGAACAAAGATTGGAAGTGGGACCTCTTCTTTCCGAAATTCTTTCACTTGGTCCTCCGAAGTTATCGCTTCAAAAACCGAGCAAACGTTTCTGATCATTCCAATACATGATAAGAAGAACGGAATTAAAATAATCGTGCTCTACCCATTACAATTCAATCAAAATCAGAATTCACAGTGAATTATACAAGTACATTCGAAAGCATACTAGTCTGAATTTGAGCGCATAGAGACCATTATGCTCTCACAAGCCCTTTGTCCACCGACTAGGATAGATGGAAGCAATTACTGCACTTCATTATGGTTTGTTAATCAAAATTCGGATCGACTGTAGTTAAGCGTGACACTTCTAGTCGTATCAAAAGTGGGAGAGTTGAGGTCAGAATGTTGCTAGCCATTTTCGGTGAAAATTTGTACTTAAAAACTAGGCGAGGGTGTCTCGGCGCCATAACACAGTGCATTTGGAATCAATATTTAGGTTGCCCTGAAGGACTTTGAGAGAATCGCATACTACTGGTTGCCATTTCCATCGGAATCCTCCAGGAATTTGGCCATTAAAGCCATTCCTTTCCGGTGAGAGGTTCAATTAGGTATTGTAGGCATTCGGCCGTAGTACGTTCCCTTTCTCTTTATTGTAGGCTTATTGAAGGCAACAAAATCCAAATATCTGAGTATATCTAAATATAAAATCTCCACTTTCTCAATGAAAATACTGTTTTTTCAACGAGAGATGGTTGATGATATTAGGTGATTACCTTAATTTATTAATTTACTTTTATACTAAAAAAATTTATTTCATTTAATCTGTTTAAATGTATGAAGGTTACCACCTCTCGAATATCCCTACAGGTTTATCAACTTTTAATTAATTGAGGAGATATAAATTTATTCTTCGGAAATACTTTGTTTATCATTAAAGTCGTGATTTTTTACCCAAGAGGCGCCCAGCCATCTTGAAGACTGTCGGCGCATACTTTTAGCTGGGGAGCAAGACGTTTGTAAACCTAAATCCTGGTGTTGGCGAAGAAATGGCACTGCGGTCGGACACTGTAATTCTGATCCCTTATCGTTAGTGAAAAAATTACATGTTAAATCCATCAATTCTACCCTTTGATCTCTCTAATTTTATTCACATGATATCTCCTACCTTAGTCCGATGGGGGTAATAATACATTTTCATATCACTGCTAAAGAGACGCCCTTCCAATTTATGCAAGAGATTTAATATAAAATTTAACCTTCCCTCCGTGAGTGATTTCCAGCCTAGCTGCTCTAATATTTTGGACACGCAACTAAGTTTATCAAAACGACGTTTTACATGACTATCTGATGCTAGTAACTACGCTGACTAAGCCAACTACGCTGCACGTAATCCAATTTGGCAACTCAATAACCAGTTGCTTACTGAAAAAAATAGCTGAAGGAAACTTAATTGGACGAACTACTCAGTAAAAGGGACGAACACTACAGGAAAGTCGAGGATGCACCAAAAGAAGCAATAATTAATAATTTTGTTGTTTTTATGATCTGAAACTTTTCAATAATTATACATATTTAACAAAAACTTAATTGTTGATATTGCACGCCTGGTTTGCGGGAACCTGTTTGTTTTCACCAAATCAACACCTGACAAACACCCTAGTGGTGGATTTGAAGGGTATCATATAGATGGATACATAGATTATAAAGCAGGTAATGGAAAACCTAGGTGCATAGGGGTGTGAGGGAAAGAAGAAAATAGAGAGGAACAGTATACAAATTGGAGAACAGCTACAAAGCAACCTCCGGATGGGAAATCCATTAGGATTGTAATGAGGTCCAACATTCAGCCAATCATACATAATTTTGAAGAGTTTGCTTGAGAGAGAATCCACTGACACTTAGAGAAGAAGAGTACATTCGCAAATTGACAGTATTTGTGACGTGATATTTTATTTATAGTAGTAATTAAAAGTATAGGGAAAATCAGAGCAAACTCAATATCAAATTAAAGAAGTAAGTGAAGGTGGGCATTGGTTTAACGAACTATGAAGTTATGGGGACTGATTATTACCGTCTATACCATAAAAATAGCGAATGAATATCATGATATTATGAGGAATATTCTTGGAACAGAAAGTATCTTATTTCCCGAACTATTCATTAAGATCTTTGCAAGATCTTGTTTAAAACACGTCCTCTGCTTTCAAATCTTTTATTCTCTGGTACCAAGATCTAACAGGTCTCAAGTCCTTTAAAAAAATACTAGAAAAACTGTTGAGTCGGGCCAACAGTGACTGGGCAACAAGTGTCCCATTTTTTAGGGAAAGTGGGGAGAGAAAAAGGTGCTTCAGTTAATAATAACCTGAGTGAAAGGCTTAATCTACGAGGAAAAGAAACACTCCAGGGAACTGCGGCGACAGATGCATAGTAAGTATTGCATGCATAGGTGCTTGCAACATCGTAAATAACCGCAGGACGCAGGAAGTCTTCAGCTGTAAGCTCATATCCGAAAATAAGTGGAATGGTATCGTTATGGATATAGCGTTTTTCTCCTGGGCCGAGAATCCAGGATTTGGATCCAACCGACGATTTCAAATAAGCGACCGGAAATGCCGAATAAGTCACTTCAGTGGAGCCACCAGATTTAGGAATAGCGTAATCAATGGGCCATTTCTCAGGAGCAGTTTTTAGTTGGGAAACTAACTTACTGCAGCAATCATGACATTCTCCGTTTTGCAAAAACGGTCCGTGAAAGCGCCGGGAAATGCTTCCATCAGGATCCCTATGAAGGTCACTACTATTTAAGTAACTGAAGATATTGATCCTGGCAAGCGCACCCATCCATCATTTGTTCCCTACCTTGGTAATTAAGAGTGGTTTGTACCCGATTCCACCGTTCACGTTCACGTGACACGATGTGGAAAGGAGTAAGTGCACCTGGGACAACAACCACTCACTCAATTAAAGAAAGGACCTCGTCATTCAGTGCCAGTTATGCAAATCAATCTGCCAAATAGTATTGACAAATAAGACCTATGACTACATTAATACTTGGACTTAAATAATCTGTTCATCCGCAATTGCTGCCTTGTGGACCTCGACCGTCTTCTTTTGGCTTGGTTCGATGAGGTTATCCCTTTTTTATTATGGATTTCAATAGTTATCTCTGTTGTTCTGAGTGCCTCAAAACCATTTATAAAGCCATGTCCCAGAGTTTATTCAGTCTCCTTACTTCTATGGTATAATATATAAGCAATGAATCCAATATTTCTTGTAGAAAATGAATGAAAAAGGCAACAATAATTCAAATATTTCCAGGAAGAAGTATAGTAAGAGACAGTTCGCTAATTAAATGTATTTCGTCACCCCCCTCCAAATGGGAGAAAATTAATAGTTTAATATACGTAGGGGAAAAAAACTCCTTCGGTCAAATGGAAAATATTTGTTCCACTACGGACAAAGTTTATTCCCTAGTTATCTATTGTTACGACAGTGGTAGATATTCAACAGTAATGAACATTTTACAAAATGCAAGCCCCTAGTGTGCCAAGAATTAAAGGTAAAAGTCAGTCCACAGTAACTTTTGAGAATTCCTTGCTTGAGGAATGTAATGGAGCAATAAAGCCCCATGTATCCTGTGAATGCCACTCAGTATTCAGGTACGTGTTTGAGAATACGATATCAGGAAAAATGTGGATATTGACTGAGTCAAGAATGGAGACATGAAAACATTTTTACTTTCACTTCCACGCGAGCGTCACGGCATTTAAGTAGTCATCCTTCAGTGTCATTTAATCATCACCTCGAAAGGCACGAATGAAATTATTAAAAATTGGAACAGGTGGAGTCCCAAATTAAAAAAAAATTGGTAAATTAAATCGCACAACAAATATTAAAGGCATAAATGGATTGTTTAAAGTAATCGCTTAGAGTTTTGAACTATATCAAAGGATTGATGTTTATATTGAAATTAATCCAATCGCTCAGTAAAAAGCGACCACTCAGAAGGAAACAGATCCCACTGAGTAGAAAATATGGTAATTACAATAAAAGCAGAGAGACCTTTCCTACGTTCATTACGAATATTAACGTCAAATTCAATCAATTATATGAAAAGTTAGAGCTCTGCGTCAATTATCCACCCAAGGCTGGCGCTTAAATATTAACAAAGGCAAACGCCTGACGAAAAAACTGATGGAAACAGTCAGTTTTCCTAGGCACAATTCATTTCCATGTCAAAATGAGAATGAAATGGTGAATTATTTAGTAACTCA
The DNA here is from genome assembly GCA_037158775.1 of Hetaerina titia. Lineage (NCBI taxonomy): Eukaryota > Metazoa > Arthropoda > Insecta > Odonata > Calopterygidae > Hetaerina > Hetaerina titia. The sequence goes on along the minus strand of CM073778.1, from coordinate 65,122,999 downwards.
GCCTTGGCATTTCAATTCAAACGGTTGGTTGACTGCGGGCCTTCATTCTCGCTTTAGAAACATAGAATGGGAATAATGGAAGTCTGCAATCATCCAGCCTTTGTATTGAAACACTGGTGCTGATCTCCTAAATAATACACCATATCATTCTCATTTTGATATTACATTGAACCGTGCTCCGAAAAGACAACTATTTGGCGTCAGCTTTTATTTGACGGCAGTGGCCTTCCTTTAGTGGTCATAAATTACCGTTTACTCTTCCTGCCGTTTATTGGAGTGATTATATTAACACGGCTATTAATTCAAGTATCCTGTCGTCAAAAGGTTCTTAACACTGAGCAATTTAATTACTAATTGTTTTTGTAAAATGTGTTAATATTATACTCGATGACCTTTTAACATCTCCCTTAGAAGGGAGTTAATTACTGCCCGAATAGAATTACTGTCTCGTGGAAAAGGTAACTTAAAAACTAAATTAGCCAAATGATGTCCAAGCACATCACAAGAGAGAAACAACGCCCTTTAATATATTTTTTATTTCCAATAATTTTTCATGGAAAATTCCAGCACGTGTCATAAAAACGTCCTTAGTGGTGATTTAGATTGCCTGTCTAACATATGCATGAAAATTTATTCTATAAACTTATATAGTATATTTATGTACATGACAATCGTTTGATTGAAAGTCATAACGAGATTTTTTGATTTTGCCGCTGACACGTTAGTATTCACGTGTGAGTAAACCCTTGTTGGATCATCCCAATGGAATTTTACCTCTGACATTGTCCGCATTGCGAGACATTGTCCGCATCATATGCAGTCACATTTAATCTCCATGGATTCAGAGGAGTCTAACAATGCACTCATTTCCCTCCGTAAACTCGAACGACGTTGACTGACGATGGCCTGGCCATTTCAGCTATGATGGCTCGGAGTCGTAGACTCAATTGTTACCTTTAGTCACCTGCGCTTTCTTATAACCGTATTACGGCGAGTTTTGGTCTCGAGAAGGAAGGAGGCAAAACTTGCATTAGCAGCGACGTGAATTGGGACCAAAGGCTCAAAGTCAATTTTGTCTGACGTTTCCGTCGGTGAGAATTGAAAGGAACTCCACATGAATGGAGCGAAGCGGACAATTTAGCTTCAGGAACCGCGAGACTCGCCAAATTTATCGCGAGTTGAAATTGAGCTAGAATGCAGATCCGGGCGACATTCCTTTACTGCCGGAGTTGATGGATCTATATTTTGTCGCGGTTCTCAGAATCTCGATAAAGGAAACAATTTCGTTTTTATGTAAATAAAATGACCCTTTTCATCCTTATGCGATATAATGAGTTATTTTTTTGTGGATAATCTAGTAACGCGATGAGAAATTTGTATGACTTCTGAAAACTAATCCAGCTGAGTTCCCGAATAAATATGTACAAGCACCGTTTGTCCTATTATATTGCCATTTCCAGTTCCTAATGTTATCCTCATCTTATTCGTCCTCAGACTAGTTAAATTTAGGATTCGGACAGTTCCCACTAACCAGAACGTATGGCATGAGCTCTTCCATTCTAAACTGTTGTTCAACCTTCAGTTACGCAAACTTTCTTTCTTTCATTCTTAATGCCCAAAAAACCTTCCGCCGTCAATCACGTTAACGTAGGTTCTTCCTTCTATCACGACCTTCAGCATCCAACTATCTCTCAATTCTGCCTTTTTTTTTAATTTTACAGAATAATGTTCTCTATCCCCTCCACGATTAAAAACTTCGCAGCTTTTCTACCCGAACATCCAGTTTGTCTTCTATAGTTGTAGCCATAATATAGTTAAACTACTGGCTCTTTGATGCTAAACAATTATCCTCAATTTCCAATAAAGTAATACTCATGTGCTAGTGCTTCTGTCAACAAATGACTATCCTCTTCGACAAAAGATGAAGACTTTTAAACTCAGAGAAGCAATCTTAACTGGTTTAAACCTAAGAAAGTATTGAAGGCCCCTTTGTTGTTTATTGTCTTGAACTCTACCATTACTTATCAAACCAACCTCCGAGTTGATTACTTGTATTTTGGTTTTGGCTCCATTATTGAAAATAAGTTGAGCGGTAGACTATTTCCGTTATATGTGCACGCTTAAAAGTATCTTATCGGTGGCATAAATTATTTTCTGTTTCTATATATCAATATCTTCCTATGTACACCCACCCTATTGTCGCAAAAGCTTTGTTTCTAAACCCTACGATGATACAGTGAACGTTCCCCGTTCTTAATCATATTTGGAGCACGCCGCTACCTCAATACACTCTGCTTCCCTAAGCCTTGCCTATTTCATCTATCAACATTTCCCTTCCAACTATATTATAACTAATTTGCTACCATTTATTTGTTGCATTGTGTGAATTCATGTTAAAAAATTATCAGGAATCCCTGCTGATTTATAAGTGTGGCTGACAAGGGCTGACTTAAATTACCGAGAAATTTTAATGTCCAATGCACTACGGAAAATTAGAGAGAATTCAATTAATTTTTTATGAACCTAATACAAAGAATGCTTAATTAAAGTTTTCTCAATCAAATTCAGATCCACTCCAAATTTTTCCGATTACAAAACAATTTTCATAACACATTAACAGCTTTAAAAACAAATTTATCGGAAGCGAGCCTTTGATCATCCGCTGTCACATGAAATGATGTTTTCGGCTTCAAGTGAAAAGAATTTATCACAAAAGCATAGCAAACGTAGGCATTTGTACTCATCAATTTTAACTATAAAAATATTAGCCATGATGGTGCTTTTGACTATTTTCACTGATTATTACAGTACTTCCCAACATAACTGAATGTTTTACGTTATAAATACTGCTTCTAGAAAGTATGACAGGGTAAACTGGTAATGACTCATACGAGTATTTAAAGATCATACTCGTAAATATCAGTATATATGTACAGAGACGGAGGAATTATTAGAACTCATGAAATACCTGTAAATTAAGC